>CM029652.1:4713102-5062803 GCA_017311315.1 Dendrocalamus latiflorus | reverse complement strand
ATTTAGGAAGGCTGGGAAAGACAAAATAAAACTCTTTTTTGCTTTAATAAAATATTTAAAGTACATTTTCTTGCTTTAGGATTTGAAATAAAATTCGGATAAATCCAAATAAATCTAAGAAAAATCAAATAAAAGGCTAATATAATTTTGGGATGTTACACCACTACAACACAACAGTCCTATATCACACTGTGTTATAATGCCTCTAGAATTGACAATACCTATATATGTAATTATATTTTTGCAGTGCCAGCAGCAGCTACAAGGCAACGTATGTGGATTCTATGTTTGCCGCCATATGAAGGAAATCATGGATACTAAGACGAATGATCCAGAGGTTTGTCAACCTTCCAATAATTATTATTTTTTGATTATATATATGTATATATATACACACATGCTAATTAATTACTTAACATTGTTCCTAGTAACAGTGTGTGAACTTCGATGAAAGTGCGTTTGATCTTGACAAACTCGTCGAAATTCGTGGAAACCTCTCCCATTCTTGCTAGCAGAGGTCATAAACAAGACTGAAGAGTTCCACATCAGAAATGGTGATTAGATGTTAAAACATTGGATTCAATTTTAATCACTCAAATGTGCTTAATCAAACAATTCATTCAATTTAATTCATTTGTGAGATCTGTGTAACGATTGTCATTCTATATATGTGATCTGCTTGTATTGTTTCATTCGTCTGTGTGATTTATGTAATGATTATGATTGCCATGTGCTATATATACGTGATTTTGCTTGTTTTCAGAGGGTATGACTAGCATATCCTGAGGTTAGCCGAAAAAGAGCGAATAAAATCGTTATTGAAATAGCTATCACAGACGGTTTGGTCTTCCAAACCGTATATATATATATATACCCCAGACGGTTTCAAACACCAAACCATCTGTAATATGCACATATCACAAACAGTTTTTGTTATTAACCGTCTGTGATATGGTTCATATCATAGACGGTTAATAACAAAAACCATCTGTGATATCATTTATATCACAGACGGTTAATACAAAAAACCGTCTGTGATAATTGAGTATCATAGACGGTTTTTCTGAAAAATCATTTGTGTTGTAAGTTATCACAGACGGTGTGGGAGCTGCCTGTGATAACCAACTATTATCACTGATATATAAACGCAGACGGTTCAAAAACCGGCTGTGATGACGGTTTTGAACCGGCTATGATGACGGTTTTGAACCGTCTGTGATAACACTGTCTGTAGTAGTGGGTACAAGATGTCAATAACGTACTGAACTTATTAGAGTATTAGTTTTTAGCTTCTTAATTTCATCTTTTTTATTTTTGTTTTTTCCTTATTCCTTTGTATTGTTTATGATGATGTAATCTTTTTAAAAAATTAATTACGCTAAAAGAGCTAACATAATCTATAGTGTAAAAAAACCCTTAAACAGTGCTAAATAAGACAAAAACTTAAGTTTTAAGCTCAAATGCACACACAACTTAGCTTCTGTGCAGATTCCCAGCCGGCAGCACGTACCAGATCGACCTACGTAGAAACCGACGTGCACAAGCATAATGGGAGTGTCACAAGGAGCAAACACACACATAAACATAGTAAGATATCACCAATCGTACAAGCGAGTACTGGAGGCCGTCACGTGAATGCATGCATGCAATCGATCTGCATGGGTCCGGCCGTCGTCTGGTCGATTGATTTGTGACACAACATACCAAATATAAGTATGTATTTTCGCAGCTACATCTCGTTCTCCTGTGTGTATGTGCGTTTCATCGGAGTACTACCTTAAGTAGCAGGCTAGCAGCGCAGCCAGCTGCTAGCATGCAGGCCGGGCAGTAACCTGCACTGCACGAGAGCCATCGGATTTAACATAGCACTGATCACATACATTAATACATACGCACATCATGTGCTCGCATGCGTGCCATGATGAAGCCATGATGCGTTCGATCGAGGACGACCGGGCCGGCCGGGGACATGGGAAGCGACGACGTTGCATATATGCACGCAACGCCATGCGGTCTCGGAGCACTCGCGTGGTACGTACACGTGCCAGCTGAACCGCAGCGCGCACGGCGCTGGGGAGCCGATGCTTGTGCGTGCGTGCGTAAGGCGTAACGTACGCGCGCAGACGCCGGTGGACACGGACACGAGGGGGCTTGGCTTGGCTTGGCTTGTGATCTTACTGGTCTGGCCGGCCTGTCGTATCATATCGCGCGCGGCGTGATCGATCGTACTCGTACTAGCCAATGGCGCACCCAATCGATCGATGTCACCGCCCGATCAACCGACCGGCCGGCCGGCCAGCATACACCCCATGCATGACACGCATAAATACGAATTTTTAGTGGATTTAGCAACTTTTACGACGATATTCATAAAATTAGTTGTACATGCAACGTATTTATAAAAGTAATATTTTCACCGTTTGATGGGCGGACAGCAGCACGGGGAGATGACGCGTGGGCACCTACCGCCCCGTGACCAAACGGCAGGCACCTGCCACCCGCCCACTAGACGGCAGGTGATTAAGTCAGCTAAATTACTGTCAAAATTCATAATTTTATATCATATTTGTTTGAATTTTTAAATATAGCAAATGAGGTCGAAAAATTACAAAATTTTATGCACAGACTCCTGACACAACATACTTTATTATGTAATTCTTTACAATTTTATCCCATCTGAATATTGCTCAAAAATCCATACGATTTCGATATGTGTAGGAATTTGTACATATAGAAAACAAGCTCTAAAAATTACAAAATTTTATGTGAAATCTCCCAACACAGTCAGCCTAATTGTGTATTTTTTGGGAATTTTATGTGATTTGAATTTGCCATGTTAATTCGTGATAATTTAATCGTAATTAGCAATATGTGAGGAAGGGTTGTCCCCCTTGGTACTGTCCCCTTGTGATACATGAGATTATGACACTGAGTGGCGACTAGACGAGCTCGGTCTGTTGGGGAAATCCTTCAATGAATGCCTGAAGGTCGTACATATTCCACATTTCACTATGCAGGTAATGCTAGTACATTGGCTCACGTCCATGTCGTTCTAGAAGCGCCGTGTCTGCTGACGTCCTTTTGTAGTTATCTTCAACTCTTTGTTGGGGGCCCATTGCAACATGTTCGGCCAAATATCTTGAAGTTAGTGTCCAATCCGTAGGAGTGAAACTCTGCATTCCATGTACTGAAAATGTGTTGCATATCATAGTACTCTGAGATGTATGTCTCAGACATTTGCCTCATTGGCACACATGCCTTGTACACATGCGAGCATGGCTTGTGCAGGAGCTTCGGCTTGTTGCAGGTGCATGTTGCCACATCACCCAGTATGCATGCCTATTTCATTTCACTCCTAGCATGATTGTTCACATATTTTTGCTAAAGCCTGATCTCGTACTTCCTCCGGAGGCCATTGATTACCCGGATATCATGCATTCGGGCTTTCTCCATCTTCAATTCCATGTGCCTTTACATGTTCTCGGACCATTTCTTGCCTTTGTCTATTTAACGCCTGACTGCGGTGGCTTTATTGACGAAATAACAGATAGTGTGAGTCCATATCTCCTCCATGACCGCGGTGGTAGGGAGGCACCACACGGCTTTTAGGATGCTGTTGTACACCTCGGACATGTTGGTCGTCATAATCCCATACCTCGCACCATCCATGTCATAGAGAAGGGGCCATTTTACTAATTCAGGAGCGTGCCAACGAATTCACTCCGAGAAACTAATGGTGCCGCGGGATTGCTCTCCCTCTATAGTTCACCTTTCTACCTCTATCCAGATGGATTCAATCTTCTGCTTGTGGTTTTGTAGATACAATGCCTTGAACATCTTCAGAACTTCATGGCTGTAGAACTGTGTGAACAAGTTAGATGCAAGTTTCCTTATGCACCACTGGGTTTGCACATCGTTCCTCTGCTGAGGTGGTTCAGTCCCATGCTGCATGGTGTTTAGAGTGGCCATCAACTCAGCATTCCGATCCGTGATGACACAAATATTGGGTCGGTTGTCAACCATTGCTTACTTCATGTTCGCCATGAACCAGAGCCAACTGGACGTGTTCTCGCTTTCCATAATGGCACATGCCACTGGGAGAAGCTGGTCATTCGCGTCGGTCGCCACCGTAGTGAGGAAAGTTCCATTCATCGTGAGCACAGGATGACAGAACTTGAAGCCCTCAATGGCCTAGGTGAAAGCCAAGAATATCCAGTCCAGTATGAAGCAGTTGGGCTCTCCGTCAGCATCTGGATGCTCAAGCTTGTTTACGTACGCGCCAGTGTTTGATTTGGCTAGCTATCTAGTGAAGCAATCTCATTGCAAGATTGTATGCCTCTTCGTACATCCCATAGATGGAATCGATGATCTTTTGCTTGCCTCATCGGACCTTACTATAGCTGACTTGATAGCCAACCACATTGGTGACTTCTGAAAAAATTACCTATCTTTTGGGAGAAGCAATTAGCACTATCGCGTCCTTAATGAGCTATGCACTTGCTTCTAAAAATAATTAGATATGCACTCTTAATTTTGAGCGACGACTATGAGAATGAGCCTCTGCAATAAGCGACTGAGATGACCAATGACCAACTACGAGAGGTTAGTATTTATGACTGAGTGCAAAGGGAACCCGGTGCATTCACCCCGTAAATTAAGGACTTCTTGTCGATTCGCAGCACTTTGGGCAGGGGGACAGCATGGTAACACTAATAAATGTGGAGATGAGGGAGTGGGCGAGGGTGGACGGTACAGACATAACGATATTAGTGCGGACGAAGGAACGCGTGAGGGGGGACGACACGGGCAGAGTGACAATTGTGCGAAGGACACAGTGAAAAAGAAAAGATAGCAGCAACGGACCGACATATGTGCGAACGACAAAGGTCACACACTTCTAAAGATGACTGAGCATCGCATATCATTAATTATGATTAAATTATCACGAATTAACATGGTAAATTCAAAGTACATAAAATTCTAAAAAAATACACAATTAGGTCGACTATGTTGGAAGGCTCCACATAAAGTTTTATAATTTTTAGAGCTCATTTGCTATATGTAACAATTCGTACAAATATCCAAATTTTACGAATTTTTGAACAATATTTAGAGTGGATAAAATTGTAAAAAAATACACAATGAAGTACGTTGTGTCAGAGTCTGTGCATAAAATTTTGTAATTTTTTAACCTCATTTGCTATATTTAAAAATTTAAAGAAATATAATATAAAATTGCAAATTTAGGCAGTGCTAATTACCTGCCGTCCAGCGGGCGACAGGCGTCTGCCATTTGCTCATGGGGCGGCAGGTGCCCACACGTTGCCTCCTTGATGCTGTCATCCACCCACCAAACGATAAAAACACTTTTTCTATAATTACCCTATACATATAGCTAATTTTGTAAATACCTTTCTAAAAATTCCACACACCGGCTATGTTGGCATGCATACGTATGGTTGCGCAGAGAGAGAGTGGGCAGGGCGCGGACGGTGGCGTGGGGCGCGAGGCTAGATAGAAAGGACGGATGGCTTGACGACTTGGATATATGTAGCCATGCATCTCTCGGCCAAATTTTGTGCCATTTAGCTAGCTATGCATGCATGAGAATGGCTTGGTCATCGATCAGCTGCATCGATCGAATCGAATCGGGCTTGGCGCCATGCACATAAAGATGCATGCATGGATCGATTTCCGCTGGGCTACGCAGCAAGCGCACGGCCGACGCAGACGCCTCAATGGGCGCCAGAAGCTGTCAGCTGAGCTGCTGCTGCACTGTTTCTCTCTCATCTGTCATGTAGCAGTAGTAGCATACCATCGATACGACCGAGTTACTCAGTGCATCGACAGTTAAGGTTACCCTTATATCATGGTCTTCAAAGAGATAATAATGGTACGTCAGCTAAAGGTATCATATAAAATTCTGTCATTTCACAATATCACAATACATATAATCTTAAATAATAGCTTCAACTATTTACATTTAATAAAATATCACAGTAAAAATTTACTCTGTCTTTCCTCTCACCGTTAGGTCACCACCTCTCTTCTCTATCGCTCCTTCTGCACGCTACTACAAGCCACTGCCTTTACTCTCTCTTCTCTCCATGCTGACACATGTTGCCTGAGGCCACCGTCCAACTGGAGCACTGCGATGCTCTCAGGAGTGAGCTGAGAGGCCACAAGCTGTGAGCTGCTGCGTCGTTTCAGAGCCATGCAAAAGAGATTGTTCATGTATTCCAAGAAAGATCGACGTGGACACGCTTGCATTCCCTTCTGAGATCATCACTCGTCACCGTCCTGCGCCCGTTTCCTTAAAGATCTTGTCAATGGTATGCATCGATCTATCTCCCCGATCCATCACGTGAACTCTCCTGTGTGTGTGTGTGTGTCTGCTATAGATTCGATTCGTGCAATCGTATGTGAGAGAGGCGCCCGAAGACCGACCATTCGGTGGGCCCAACAAAAAGCTCGTAGCGCTGGGCTTTGTTTTGAGTTCCAAGTAAGAATATTGGGCAGTAGGATTTTCATGATTGTTTAAAACATTTTTATTCTAAATTATAGTAATATACATGTATTTTTTATTTTACACTAAGAACCCTCTATTACTTCACCGTTAAGCGATTTAGGTTTGTCGTCCAACGGTTGCACGCCAAGTGTCCAAGTCGCCCACTAGTTGAGCGACTGGTCTCTTCGGTTACTAGTCGCCCAACTGTTGGGTGACTTATCCACTAGTTGCTCAACGGTGGAGTGACTAGGGGGGCTATATCCCGTGCACCCGTTCGCCATCCGGTTGTGAGGAGAAGGGAGGAGGCCTGAGCGCCCATGAGGATAAGGGAGGAGAAGAGAGGAGAGGGAGAGAGAAGAGAGGAGGGGAAGAGAGGAGAGATCCGTGCATTGACGACGGTGACTCTCCAGCACTTTTTTGTAGATTTATTTTTGAAACCATGGTAGGCTAGCAACTAATCATTAGATATATAGTTATGTTGCGACCAAGATAGATTAGCAAATAAAATTATTAAATGTGTAGTTGTGTATGATACGTCACATATTGTTAAAAGTTATAAATAGTATAGTTGTTGAACTAATATCTATTTAGTTGTTAATAGTTATATTTTCGAAACCATGGTAGGTTAGCAGCTAAAAGCATTATACGTGTAGTGTTGGATATATCGCATATTGTTAATAGTTGTAAATAGTATAGTCGTAGAACTAACGCCAATTTAGTTGTTAATAATTGTAATGCCGCTATGGCTATACCCTAACCCTAACATCTTAACCCCACACCCTAACCCCAACCCTTAACCCTAACCCCTAAACCCGAAAACCCTAATACCGAAATGCGGCTATGGTTATGCGGTTTATGCAAGAATCCAATTAAAATTTCAATTTTTTTGGAGCTACCACTACCACAGAAAGGGTCATCACAGATAGCTCAAAATCATCATCACAGATGATTTCTGAACCGCTTGAATTTATGTGTCTGTAATAACAGGTGGTTACAGCACATACGATTTTTTAAAACAATCGAGTGTGATATGCCGGTTATCATAGACAATTCTTAAAAATAGTCGTCTGTGATATTTGACATATCACAAACGGCTAATACCAAAAATCGTTTGTGATATGTCAGATATCACATACATTTCTTAAACATAGCCGTCTGTGATATCTTACATATCACAGAAGGCTAATACTAATAACCGTCTGTGATATCTTACATATCACAGATGGTTTGGTGTTACAAACCGTTTGTAATAGCTATTTGAATAGCTAAATTATTTTCTATTTTTCCGGCTAGCCTCAGGAAATGCTAGCCATGCCCTATCAAAACAAGCAAGCAGATCACATATACAGCACATGACAATCATTACACAGATCTCACAAATGAATTAAATAACTGAATGAATTACAATTGAATTATTTGTTTGATTAAGCACAATTGAGTAAATTACAATTGAATCAAATGTTTGAACATCTAATTATCATTGCCGGGGTTGAACTCTCCATTTGGGTGAATGGCCTCCGCCATCAATAATTCGGAGAGCTTTCTTCGAATTTCGGTGAGTTTGTCATGATCAAATGCACTTGAGTTGAATTGCACGCCAACTCGCTAGGAGTGTTAGAGTCATTAGCACACATATGTATGTATGTGTGTGTGTGTATTCATAAACACGAAATAAATATTGGCAGGAACAAAAACCTCTAGATCTTTCATTTTAGTGCCCATGATTTGCTGCATATGTCCGTAAATGATGATTGTGCGGACATCATCTCTCTTTCAAGAGAAAAACTAATTACAGTGAGATGTGAGTGTAAACATTGACACATGGATGATTTTACATACTTTAATGTTTTTAATGTATTTGTTAAGAAATAAGAACATTTGGCGACATATATTATTGCTACAACATTTGTTTGCAACACTAACATGCCAAATCACACGGTCTAGTGTCTAAGGTTCTACAAAGTAGTTATAGCTGTTATCTCTTCCTCCTCATCATGCTACGTGTTGGGCTTGGTTGTTGTCTTAGACGCAAAAAAATCCTTTATGCCGTTGCATCTTTTATTTACAAATGAATGGCACAGCAGCCCAAAGGTTCCTTTACACCTACGACAGCAACCAAGTCCAACACACAGCATGATAAGAAGGAAGAGACAATAGCTATAACATATTTTGTAGAGCCTGACACACTGGAGTATATGATTTTTCATTCTAAATAGATCTTGTAGCAATAACAAAGTGAATCACAGAGGATAGCTGTTAAGAAATAAGAACATTCGGTGATTTATATTATTGCTATAAGGTCGCTTTGCAACACTCTAGTGTGAAGCTAATGACACACACTAGTGTCTCAGATTCTATGAAGTTGGTTATGGCCAGAGTCTTTTCCTCCTTATTATGCTGTGTGCTAAGCTTGTTTGCTGTCTTAGGTGTAATATAAATATATATGACCAAGAGGGAATTTGAGGAAATGAAGGAATAGATATTTAAAACACATTTAAATAATCTTACTCTTGAAGTCTTTTTGAAGGCTTGGAGGTCTCCCCTTTTGGTATTTGAAGCATATTCCAATTGAAGTTTCAGATTTTGACATTCCAATTGGGCTTCAAAGGCTAGATGAAATAATGACTTATAAAAGTCCAATAAATCCGAGAAAATTTACCAGTATAGATTAACAATAGGGGATTAAGATTTATTATTATGTCTTCCTTAGACTATGAGCACATTTAAAGATATGAAAATCATAAATCTACTCATAACCACTTGTAAAAACTCTGAATTTTTCAGCATGAACACCAAAAGAAACAAAAGAGAATGAAACACATTCATTCACAAGATTCATAAAATATTTTGAGCAAATAGGTAAAATAAGTTTTGCAATATTGATATTTTACCCTTCTTGTTTGAGTAAGCCTAAAATACTAGATAGATTTTCCTCTTACAAAAAGGATCTACTTGGCATTTATCTTGTCCTTTGACACGCAAAGGATTCTCCCCTTCTTGTTTTTCTCTTTTCACTTCTCTTTCCTTTTGTTTAACTTTTCTCTCCTTATGTCATGTAGCACCAAAAATCAAAGATGCCACTTGTAAACCTTTTGTCCATAATAGGTGCATATTAATCTTTTATGATTCTTTTGTTTTTTCTATGAAAAGCATATACTACTTTGACTTTTACACTTATGATGACATTAGATACCACTTGTGTGAAATACCACTTGTAATCATAAATGGTACCAATTGTAAAAATAAATGATACCAAGTGTAATTAATTCTAATTGTAGAAACTTGATACCACTTATGAGCTTATATGATATCAAGTATGATTAAATCCATTTGTAAAGACTTGATACCACTTGAGAGCATACATATTATCAAGTGTGATTGATTCCGTTCGTAAAACTTGATGCTACTTGTATGATCAACTTGTATCCCACAAGGTCCATTTAATCTTCTTTTGAAGGATTGAAATCCACTTGTCAATACCAATTTTAAATTCATCTTGAATAAATGAGGTATCACTTGTAGATCACTTGTAAACCTCTTAAAATAATCTTGAGAGATCTGCAATAATTTCCACTTGATTTTATTTGAAGGGGATACCGCTTGTGGGAAGATACCACTTGAAAGATTACTTGTGAGAAGAGGGTGATATCATTAGAAAAGATACCATTTTGGAGAGATAACTAGGAGAGATACCACTTGTGAGGGTGGATATCATAAAAGAGACATTATGTGAAAGAGCTTAGTTAAGAGAAGATTTTGTTCGGCAAGAAGGAAAAAAAGGATATCACTAGAAAGGTACCACTTGAAAGATTTGAGGATACCACTCATTTTTCACTTGTAAGAGATACCACTTGAAGTAAAAAGATAGTATCATTTATAATGACAAGGGTAAAACTCAAGCCGAGGTCAAGATGAACAAAAGTCTACCACTCTTGGAGAGAATACCATTTTATGATAAAAGTATCACAAAAGAATCAAAATGGCATATGGAGTCAAGCGATTTCTTGATTGTAGCTATCAAGATTGAAGAGGACCAACTTGATTTTGAGGAGAGGAGTGAGTGGCTAAGAGAATTGATACCAACAAATTTTGAATCAAATTAGCCATTTTCAGGAAACATCGGAAGTGCCGCAGTTTGACTACCGGTAGTTCTGGAAAGTGAAAGTACCGTAGATTGATTGCCGCTAGTTTCGATTTTTCTGAAAGCATGCCAAGAATTGGATTTCAGAGGAGAGAGGTTATAATATTGTACCTTGCTCCAATGTTTTTCACAAAGAACCATAAACTAGCTGTGGAGCATTTCCAACTATATGCTAAGATTCAAATTCTTTTGGATATTGTTTTTAGCAAATTAAGCTTTTATTTTTTTTAAAAAAAACTCATTTCCAATGAAATCTTTAAGATTGCAAGAATGAACATTAGAGGGTATTTTAGGTAACAAATTTTATGTATGAGTTGTAAATACCCTTGTGAGCCAAAATATGTCAATAATTTTGGCTTCAAAGGCAAAACTCACTTAAGTGCAAGATTATAACCACTTAGATCAATTTAAGATTTTGGATGAATTTCAAAACCAAATAACATTTGATTAGTTGGCCTTTTGAAAAACTTTTGAATACCAATGTGTTTGAAATAGCCAACTCTAGGTTTTTGGTATTGAACACTTTTTGCAAAAAACCTTTCAGAATTGATTTTGGCCAATTTTTGAGTTTAAAGTCAAAACAAGATACTATATTATTAGTTTTGGGTTAGAAACTCAGTTTTAGTTGAAATATGTTTTTCTAAAGCCAAAACCTTTGAAATGCATTTGTATACATTTTTCAACTAGTTTTTCAAAGATATAATATTAATGTCAAAATTGCAACTTTGTGGCTAAATGGCTTAATTTAAAAAAAATCAATACTAGCACTTAATTAATATGGGCACACTTAGGGATGTGATCTACAAGATTATGATTTAGCACTCCCCTTAATGTGCCACTTACATCTTGCTCATGATTACAATAATGAACTTTTAGAACAAGAGCAAGAGCAACTCTTTTAAATGATTTTATGTAATGCAACTTACACAAAGATAGCATTGGTTCAAGATGTGAGAAGATTATCCTCATGCTTTGCTCCAATTATGCTCATGGTGAATTCACTTCTTCAAGAATGAGCCAAGCCTCCAATACCTCTTTAGGTACCTATTAAGCTTTTAATCACATGTTGGTATCCAAAACTTGGTTGGGTCTATTAAGGTTAGTCATAATAGATTTGGGCATCTAAATGTCCCTAATATTAATGTTATGTGAACTAACATTTCTAGCAAACACATTATCATATTTGTCTTTCCTAAGTAAATAATATTCATTGTAAAGACATGGCTTACGAATGGCACCTTTGGGATAATCCTTACTAAAGTCTCCCTTTTCCTGGCAATTATAGCAAGTTTGGTAATCGCTGCCCCTTGTTGTCTTCTTGTGTTGCTTATTGCCGGTTTGCCTCTTTTTTGATGACTTCGTCTTGTTATCCAACTTGTTGGGGACACTTAGAGACATAGTGACCCTTCTCATTGCAACTATGTCACTTGACATATTTCTTCATGTGTCTTGCATTGTGCCTTGTCTTGCTATTCTCCTTCTTCTTAGAGATAAAGCCATACCTCTCTTGTCATTTGATTTTCTTTGACTTCCCAATATCTTGTCAAGAGATGCCTTCTCTTTTAGCTCTTTTCCAAGTTATTTTTCAATGTTGTGACTTAGGCCTTGAGCTCATTATTCTCCTTTACAAGGGTAGTCTCAAAATGCATAGAGGAAGTAAAAGCATCTATTTTGTGAGTAACAATGTATATCAATTAAATCATCATAAGATGTGGATACACTAACTTTAAATGTTATGCAAGGATTAGAAGCTACACATGGCATATCATCTAGTAGACTGAAAGCAATGCCCATATCCACATTAGTTTTACAATATTTCTTAAAAATAAGAGACTCATATTCTTATTTTACCATATTATAATTATTTTGAAGAGTGATATATTCTCCCTTCAAAATATTAAATTTAGCCTTATCTTTTCCAATGAATTCATTGAGCTCTTTTAACACATTCATCAACTCATCATAACAAGGTGTATCATTGTCATTATCATTATTTACCTTCTTATTACCTTTTACCATGAAGCATAGAGTTGATGTAGAGGGAATGGTGAATTTTTCATTATCGGAGCTAGAGGTTGAGCATTCTTCTCTCGACATCCATTCTTGTATGCAATCCTTATCGGTTGATGTGGACACTTCATATTTATCTTAAATTTTCATCCACATGTCATGAGCGGTCTCAAAATTGCATATTTTGTTGAACACCTCTACACTCAAAGCACTAAATAAATCGTTAGTTACTTGATCATCGAGATGTGAGCATTTCTCTTCCTCAATTATTGGAGCAAAAAGATCCAATGGAGGAGAAAAGCCAACATCTATAATTCAGCATATTTTCAGGCTCATGGCCTTATAAATGCATATCATGCGGATTTTCCAATTTTCATAATTGGTGCCATCAAATTGAGGTGTTTCATCTAGGTGCACTATATCCCTGGTTGCTATCCTTTACTCCCTAGGAGGTGAAGCCTAATATACCAACCTCTAATACCATTTGTAAGATCGAGGAGGCCAACTTAAGGGGGGGGGGTGAATAGGTGGTTTTAAAATTATCTTCTAATTATTTGGCTAAGACCAAGATTATAGAATATGAAAGCTTAACTCAAATTGACTTAGCACAAATAAGGCCTAAATCACCTAAGTTCACCTAGGTGCACAAATAATCTAAGTCTATGTTAAGATTAGCAATTTTAAGAGGACAAGCAATCAATTTAATTCTATGAATGTAAATTACTTGAATGTAAACTGAGCATAAGAAAACAAACTACAATGACGCGGTTCCTTTTTACTGTGGTGTTCAGAGACTTGCTGGTCTCCCCTAGTCCACGTTGAGGTTAGCCCAAATGAATTGGACCAGCTCCACAAATTAAGTTAAAATACCTCAATCCACTAGTCCATGACCACGTCGGATGATTCGACCACTCATGTCTCCGACCACGTTGTCCGGTTCGACCACACAGGTCTCCAACCACGCTGATCTCCGATCACGTTGGTCTTCGACCACGTTGTCGGGTTCAACCACACAGGTCTCTGACTAAGTTGGTTTCTGACCACGTTGATCTCCGAACACGTTGTCTCGTTCGACCACATAGGTCTCCGACTACGCTGGTCTCCGACCATGTTGGTTTCAATTACTTAGGTCTTGATCATGTCGACTATGTCGATCATCGACCACATCAATCTTTGATCATACAAATCTCCGACCACCACATCAATCTTCAACCATATTTTTTAATCACGTCACTTCGACCATGTAGGTTTTGATCACGTAGGTCTCAACCACGTCGGTTCTGACCACATTGGTCCCGACCACGTTGGTTTCAATCACACAGATCTCGACCGCATTGGTTCAGATCACGCTGGTTTTGATCACACAGATCTCGACCACATTGGTTCAGACCACACTGGTTTTGATCACACATATCTTCGACCACGTCGGTTCCGACCACGTTGGTTCGACCAAGTCGATTCGACCACTCTGGTCCTCGACCATGTAGGTCTTTGACCACCTTGGCTCAACCACTCTGGTCTTCGACCACACAGGACTTTCGACCACCAACGCACATGGTAGTTTTGTGATTTCAACACCAGAAGTTCCGACTAGCGGTAGTACCACTAGGGGTGCAATCGGTTCGGATAGTTCCCGACCGCCCGCCCGATCGAGTCAATTCGGATGGTATTTCGGAAAAATAGTCGGTAACCGGATGGTTTTGCCGGATATGGTATCGGAATCGGATAGTCATTGTCGGAATCGGATTCGGATTCGGGAGAGTAGTTTCCGTCGGATAGGAGAATATCTGGATATCTAATCGATAATATCCGATGCTAGTTATTCGGTAATATCCGAATCGGATAATTATTTAAAATTTTATTTTAGGTTTTGATTTTCAGAAAATCCCAGAAATTAAAATAAAAGCTAAAAATAGTAGGAAAATCCAAATAAATCCCAAAAAATTCCCATAAATTCAGAAAAATGTAAGGAATCTAAATAAAATAAGTTCAACTTGTTTTAGGCACAATTACTCAACTAAATTAATAACTTACTCTCTAGGCTTTAATTAAAGGATTTGAGAAAAAGGAAATTAGTTTCTAGAGAAAATCAAATCAAACCAATTAAATAAATAAGTAAGAAAGAAAACCAAAATTTTGGGATGCCACAGTAATACTCCTCAGGAAGTGGTTCTAGATAACTATTCTGTTCATTATTGTTGGTATGTATACAAGTTGCTCATTGTATTTAACTTTCAAGTACACGATATTTCTATATTATATTTAATTATTTATCCTAATATGCATGATCTATATTTAATTATTTAGGATCTTTGTTTTTGCGTGTTATCCGATGAAATATAGTTACCGTATCGAATCCGCTCCGTATTCGTTCTGTATTCGTGACCGATACTATCCGCGTTCGTATTCGTATCCGGCACTATCCGTGTCCGACTCCGATTCCGAGAAAAAATATGGTATATGATACAGGATGAGCAATTACCGACCGTATCCGCTCCGATTGCATCCCTAAGTACCACAGACAACACTGTGGTAGCTCTGATTTTCCTGAGATTTGTAGATACTTCAATAGACTTTGGAAAATACATTTGTAAACTTTAGTATCATGCACACAAGGATCAAATGTAATTCCTATCTAGTTGCAAAACATATTTGCACACTTTTGGAATCATGACATAAGGATTAAATATGAGTTTCAATCATTTGCAAAATATATTTGCAAACATAAGCATCATACTACAAGGAATGGAAACATGGACTTCAAATACTTGCAAAACACATTGCAATATATAGTCCCATGTTATAAGGATTCAACACATGAGTTTTAATTATTTGTAAAACACATTCGTAAGTACAAGCCTCATGCCAAAGAGAGCTAGAAGAGGTGAGGTTAAGCAATCAACACATGATGAGACTCAAGCTATTAGGCATGACCCCTCTTAATAGTGTGGTAATCTATATTAGCAATCCGGTCTTTCAACCAAACTCTAAGACTGGTAAAAAACTAGAAACACATCCTAAGCCCTAACTAGTCATACCTTTACCTTAGCATCTTCTTGAAGCTTGATGATACACATCTTCACTTCAAGTCCGGGTCATTGTCATTTGAACTCCATCAAGACATGATGTGTCTTCTTTTTAACTTGATGACCAACACATGATCATCTTCTCTTGGATATGCATCAACTCATGATGCATCCTCTTCTTAATGGCCTTCAATGCGTGAAGCCATCTTCTATCTTGCATCTTAACTTGATGATCTTCAAAGTCATCCTAAGTCATCCTTATTTGTAGTATCGAGCCTATTCATCTAACTCATGGAAAATGTTAGTCCACAAAATAATTGTCACCAATTACCAAACTTTACCATTAACTCATAATGGAGGGATTAGATTCAACAATCTTTCCTTTTTGGTAATTCATGACAATCTCAACCTATAATGAAATAAAGATTAAATTGCGAGTATACAACATGTACACAACAAGTGTATACTCTAGACTAAGCTTTCAAAGCAAAGCTTACATATCTGATTGTCATTGATCATTCAACCATTAACATATAATGGAGTAACTAAATGACAACCTGAATTTGGGTATATGAACTACACAAGCTACAATATACTCAAGGGATATGTTTCAAGTAAAGATCTTTAATATGTGGAAAGATGAACATGGATCAATATTAATGAAACCTCAAACCATAGAGTGAACTTTCCCTAAATGTATGCATACAAGAATGTATATTAAAGACATATGCACATATTCAATTAGACTACTAATCGAGTTCAATCTGTATTTTGGATCCAAGAAATGTGTTAAGATATAAAAATATGATGTAGAATGCATACCTCCATAGTTTTCACTTCTTTTAAATGAGACTAAGTAATATCATAATCACTAAACATGTTAGTCTCACAATTGTATTTATCATTTTATCTAAAACCATTTGTCATTATCATAGCCAAATAAGACTAGGCAATATCATAGTTAATAAATAAATTTAGTCTTACAATTGTATTTGTCATTATCACCAAAACCAATTTAATAGAGTTTGAACTTACACCTAGAGAGTCAGGGTAGGCACATGTCGCTCCAATGCCTAACCTGGAGGGTTAGGGTGGGCATATGCCTACCACCCACGACCGCCACCATTCCTGGACCCCTACCCGACAGCGTCAGGGCTGTATTCATTGTTCCTCGACCTGTTCGGGTAAAGCGAGCACGGTGGGTATGACACTTGGACGCACGCCATGGCCCACATCGAAGGTATGTTTAATCTATTGAGGTTTGTTCGTGTCAATATATTACACGAATAAACAATATTTATCTTGCAAGTTGTGCGCCCTAGTGGGGAGTTGAGCTATCCCCTCACGAGGACACCCGGAGGACATGTCCGACTTCTTCACGAATGACCCGGGGGAGGTTAGGGGAGCACCTCAGCCCGCAACCATCGATGTTCTTTCCAAGTCACAGCTCAGCGGTGCTCTAGTAGCCATGTCGACATAGATTGAGCCTGATGCAGGGTTGGTTCTAATCTTTTGGTGGATGATAATTTGATTGGTAGGTGGCAACAAGGGAGGTGGGCATGCAATCCTAGGAGATACAAGGCCCATGGGCCCAAGTGAAGGTGGTACAACACATTTTGACTTGGATTCAGAATCAGCCCTAACTTGTTTTTGGCAATTATAGCACATTCAGAAGGAATTTTGAGGTAGGGATAGATCCATTGGAAAGAGGATGAGATAAGCTTTTCACGCTGTACTCATACACCTCAAACGGAGTCTGTATGCAAATTCTATGCATGTTTGAAGTTAGTGTTATCTCTGGAGGCCGAATAGGATTCCATAACGTGTCTAACTTGAACTCTAGCTTTGACTTGGACAAAAGGATGTGATGACCTTGAGAAAGAGTTGGGAAAAGCTTTGACTTAGTCTTGATGTGCAGGTCAGCTTCCCTTTGGGTGGACTTTAACCACGAGCGCGTAGTGTTGATGCAATCCACCTTGTATATCTGTACAAATATACATTTTCATCATTAGATAACATCATATTCTCATTTAAAATAAAGCTGAAGAAATGAATTCACCTTTTGTTTATCTTGGGATCTATGGTCGTATGCGTTTGTGGCATAATCACATCATCCTCCCCTTCTTGACACAAAACCATCCTCGGGAAAACGGTAGTATCGGAGTACCATTAGTGGTACTATCGCATTATGGTATAGTCATAAATATGAAGTGGAACTATCGTAGCCCGGTAGTACCGAACCTTAGATGGTGGTAGTACCACACTTTAAGTTCAAATGATTTTATATTCAATTTATTATCTCATTATTTGTTGAGATTGTCATCAATTACTAAAAAGGGAAAGATTGAGAATCTAGTCTCTCCATTATGAGTTAATGATGAGTTTTGAAATTAATGATAATCATATTATGGGACTAACATTTCTATGAGTTGAATGAATAGGTTATGTTCCCTAATGATGAATACTTTTGATGGCTTCATGTGTTGAAAATTATCAAGTCATGGTTTGGAATGGAAGATGGCCTCATGAGTTGAAGGCTAGCAAGAAGATGATGTATCATGTGTTAATGTATGTCAAAGAAGAGATGCATCATGTCTTGCATATCAAGATCTCGAAAAGGAGATAATCACGAGTTGATCATTAAGTCAAGAGAAGACAATGATCCGAACTTGAAGTGAAGATGTGCGTCATCAAACTTTAAGAGGATGCTCAAGGCAAAGGTATAACTAGCCAGGGCTAAGGATATGTTCCTAGTCTTTTACTGGTTTTGGTGTTTGGTTGGAAGACCAAATTGCTAATGTAGATTTACCGTACTATTAAGAGGAGTCTTGTATAGTAGCTTGAGTCTCATCATATGTTGATAGCTCAATCTCACTTACTCTAGCTGTCCATGGTACAATGCTATTGTTTGTGAATGTGTTTTGCAAATAGTTAAGACTCATGCACCTAATCCTTACAACATGTGACTATACTTTGCAAATATTTTTTTGCAAATGGTTGAAGTCCATATACCTATTCCTTGTGGCATGATCTAAGTTTGTAAATATGTTTTGCAAATTATTAGAGGTCATGCATTATCCCTTAGCATGATCTAAGATTATTTGTTGCTATTTCTTTGGACTTAGATTGTTGTAGTGACTTCTTAGATCTCTTATAATTTATGCATTGACCTAATATTTTTGAGATCATACAAATAGATGGGTTGTGTAATCCTCTGAATAATCTTTCCATAGAGTCTAAGATCACTCCATTTCGATATCAGAGTCAAACGATATGACCGTTTTCCCAAGTGTCGTCTATACTGAAACCTTGAAAATGGTAATACCGCATTTTTGAGTGGTACTACCATAGTGCGGTCGTATCGGACCCTATGAGTGCGGTAGTACCGCACCAACCTCCAACGACTAGTTTTTTTGCATCTAGAATAGCTGTTGAACAATAGGAGCAGTAGTACCGCTCCTACAATGGCGGTAGTACCGTAAATACTGATTTTTCAGGGTTTTTTTGTTTTCAGTGGCTATTTTTTATGGTGTGGGCTATAAATACCCCCTTAGCGGGTTGGGAGACAATCTTTGCCACTTCATTTTATTCTCTTGAACTAGTGTGAGCTTCTTGTTTTAATTGTGCATGTGTTGCACCTTGTGAGCAAGGAAAGAGATTTCTAGTTGTATGTGTTGCATGTAGGGATGAATTTTGTATCTACTTAAGCCTGTGTATTCATTGCACGTGGTGAGAGTCAAGCAAGAGGCTTGACTTGTTACTCTTGGAGGTTGCCAACTCCTAGACGGCGTTGAAGTTGTCATGTCTGGTGATCTTCTCAAAGAAAGTTGTGAGAAGGCCTAAAGTGTTGTAAAGAATAGAGCTCACCTACCTAGAAAAAAAGAGCTACCACTAGTAGAATTGAGGTGATTAGCTTAATTTGTGGAGTTGGTCCAATTCGTTTGGGCTTACCTCAACATGTACTACGGGAGACCGGCAAATCTTCGAACACCATGGTAAAAAAGAAACCGTGTCATTGTGGTTTGTTCTCTTGTGCTCAATCTACGTTCAATCATCATAGAGTTAAATTGATTGCTTGTCACCCTAGGATTGCAAACCTTTGATGTAGACTTAGGTTGTTGGTGCACTAGTGAGATTAGTTAATTTAGGTCTTAATTAAGAAAAACCATTTTGATTTATGATTTTGAATTATAAACTTGGTTTTAGCTAAAGAAATTTTAAAACCGCCTATTCATCCCCCTCCAGCCGGCCTCATTGATCCTACACCATGCCACGATAAGCATGAATCACCATGGGAGTACCATGCTACAGTGGTTCGGCTTCATGCAATGTTTGTTGACAAGGGATCACTACAGGATGCCATTATCTGGCGGGAGACGCAAACTCACCTGGAGGTGTGCAGGCGCAGGGAGCGGGAGGCTCGTGAGGAGGAGTGCGAGAGAAAGCATGAACTGGTGGCAAAGGCCAAGGCCACTAGCGAGAACTATAACACCGACCTCAAGAGGAAGGGCAAATGGCCATGTTCCTCACTGTAGTTTGACCCTCTTCGTCCATATGTCCCATGTATTTCTAATTCCCTAAAGGCATATGTGTACCATCCTTGGTCTATTAGCTTGCATGCTATGTAACCCCCTGTCAGTTCAACTATCGCGTTGTTTTCCTTACACCATTTTTTCGAAGTTCTCCTCCGTGTATGAATCCCCTATTGCATCGCAATGTCACTTACGTTCCAACTCACAAATCATTGCTAGCTCAGTTGTCCTATAAAATTCTTCAGAAATTTATCGCACTACAACAACCTACAACGATCACAAAATATTATTGTGAGTCTAACAGACTTTATCGTTGGCCGCAAGGAGAAGAAGGGACTTTGGAGTTATTTGTATCGTGAAGATCGGACCATCCTTACGCATCAACTAGCCTACTAGTTGATTCGTATCATAGTTGCTAATTGATAATTATTTGTAAATGATGAATTTCATACAATTGACGTATTATGTTGATGTAGTGCGACCTACTTAATTATAATGGGAAACTCGCATGACTAAAACTTATGGTATATTTATTCGAGATCTATCGCAGCACATGTGCAGTGCCAGGACCAGGATTGAAATTTTTGACTGGCTTTTTTTTTTAAAAAAATGAATCAGTTGAGTCCTATAATTTGCCTTCGGCTAGGATTAGTCCTAAACAGCCACACAAAATAATTGATAAACTGAAACAGTAAAGGTGGGTGTTGGAATAGTCCCACATTGGTTGTGGAAGGGCAAATGACCTAATTTAAAAGTGGGGGAGTCCCTCACCTCATTGGCTAGCTTTTGGGGGTGAGAAGGCCCTTACGATCCCACAAGTGGTATTAGAGTCCGGTTCTAACATCTCTGGCCCAATGGACACTAGTGTGTGAATGCCTGATAGACTGTGACCCCGAGGGACCGTCGGTGTACGGTGAAGGAACCCTGAGGAACCGTCGGTGTACGGTGAAGGGGCGATGAAGGGCTGAGGGACACCAATATGTGAAGGGGGAGATTGTTGAAATAGTCCCACATTGGTTGTGGAAGGGCAAATGACCTAATTTAAAAATGAGGGAGTCCCTCATCTCATTGACTAGCTTTTGAGATGAGAAGGCCCTTACAATCCTTCAGTGGGGCTACTCTTGACAGCTACACAGAATAATGTAGCCTGGAGGAGGGCCAGTATTAGCTATGAATAGTGGTAATGACGAAAGCTTCGTCATGTAGCGTCTTGTAGCGTCCTGTGCTTCCTGCGACGCTGGGCCCGGCTCCCGCAATCGTTAAACCGACCTCTTTTTGTTTTTTGCTATCCTGCTACACTGATGCTGCACAGTAGAACATACACATTTTTATCTCTTTCGGATGCTTTTGGGTTCTAACCATCCGACACACATATACACAGGAACGAGATTACTAACAGCATACGTAGTTCTGATTAGAAATACGTGGATACAACTTAAATTCGGATATATTAGTTTTGAAAATTTTAGTTCTTAGTGTATACCTATCTATAACAATTTAAATAAAACACATACCTTTAAAAAAATATACTCGAATGCAAAGATTTTCAACATTATTTATCACATACTTTGCTGACAGTATCTCCCACTTCTTATAAAGAGGTATAGCAATATCATTTAAGCAGTATATAAGAAGTGAGAGTATGTATGGGGCATTCATATTGGTTTCTGTTAATGGTTTTTGGCTAAAAATAAATAGTAATGGTTGAAATAATTGACTTTTAGAAGAAGGGGACGAATGGTGTAAAAAGTGAGGAAGATAAACGTGCGTGAGACGGAAGCGAGAGAAATGCGATACATGATGAGCCCACGACCTCCTGACTTATCCTCGGAGTAAGACGGCAGCAAGAAGAGTATAGAAACCGCTTCGAGAAGCTAGGTGTTAGCTTCTGATTTCTCCAAACATAAGTTAGAAGTAGAAATCAATACGAATAGGATCGTAGCACGAAATCATATATATATAATCACTAACCAGCACGTAGGTGTAAAATACGTGAGAAAGTTACTGTCATTTCTGAATAAAGTTATCATCGATTCTGAATAAAGTTATTGCCAAACCTTCACAGTACTGAAAAGTTATTATCGATTCTACACGAAGTTACTATCGGTAGCGAGTGAAATTACCGCCGAATGCTAACAATATAGCCGATGATGCCTTTTCGCATATCCGGTGATAATTTGTCAGGGCACAAAACTGCACGTATAATATACGTGTGCGTAGAATAATGTTATCATGTGTGTATACAGTAGGATGAGGTTACGTACAATGTACTCGCTTTTGGTCTAGCTGGCTAGTGTTTTGCATGTACAAGGTTAACCTCGAATGGTGTGCATGCAATCGAGATCGAGATCTCTGCTTGTCACGCATGCACAATCTGGGTCGTCGGTCACTAGCTGGTACCTGTGCGTGTGTACGTGGTGTCCCAGGTAGGTACGGCACCTGAGGAGAGAGAAGAAGAAGACAAAGGGGACTCAGGCTTAGCAAGCCGTCAGGTGTGGCAGCCAAATAACCTCCGAGGAGCACAAGGCGCCAACGCCCCACTCAACGAGATCAACAACGCACCGCATACGCAACGCACAGGCCGATAGGAATTGGAGCGTTGTTTGCTAGCTGGTACCTCTCCTTCTCTCTTTCAACTCTATCGGTCGTACGCATCTCTCTCTCTCTCTCTCTCTCTTGAGTTTAGACGAAGAAGACCTAGTAAAAAGTGTCATACGTCTATGTCGCATATGGAACCAAAAAGAGTACAGCTCAGATGCAGAGACGGATTCAAAGTGCCGTACCTGCAGGTGTGTGTATGCCCAGCCCTGTTGAAAAGTGCCGTGTATACGCATGCATAGGAAAGAAGCAGAAGAAGAAGAACCGAGAAAACTCAGGAGAGTGGAGTGGTCGATACTGATGCAAGACAAGCGACGTAAAATTAACAGTCCAGTCTATCCTACCTGTGCATGTCTGTCACGTATCAAGAGTCAAGACACAGATGTGGTGTAGCACCTAAAAAAACAAATCAGCATTTCAAAATACATCTTTTCCTCTCCCCCTCTCCCATCCTTACTTTTAGAATCTTGGTTCAGTCCATGTAGATGTGTAGGAGGTGTTAACACCTCCACCACAGCTTACCGTTAATTAATCAAGGGCAAAACTGTATAATCACTCCAAGAGCCTCTCTTTTCTGGACAGTTAGTCAGTTACCCAAAAAAAGGAAGGCAATGAAACTCTCCCCGTTCAGTTCCGTCCACTTCTCTTACTTTTTTGCCCACTTCGCTAGCACCACCTCTTCGCACCACTCAATGACACTGGAGGTGTCAAGGCCATGACAGTCGTTGGATGGGCTATATTTAACGGTTGAGAACAACTGAATGTATTGAACCAGAACTCTATCTTTTATCTCCCTCTTCCCATCTACCTCTCCCGTCAGAATCTCTCTCACGTTGCTAACCCCTCCATCTACCTCTCAATCTCTCTCACCTCCATCAATCTCTCTTCCTCTCACTCTCTCAGGAGGCACAAGGCTGACGGTCGGCCAGAGGCAGCTGGTTGGGGTGGCGCACAAGCCAGAGAGGCGACGGCTGTGACGGCGCAAGATGGAGCAGCGCGGCAGGTCGAGTCAGCCCACGCCGAGCGCGGCGATGTCGGGCGGCTCAGAGGCCAGGCACGACGGTGGCATGTGGCCGAGTGGCGTCGTGTTGAGTAGCGCCGAGGGCGGTGACGTTGGGCGGCTCGAAGGCCAGGCGTGGCGGCGGTGTGTGGTTGAGCGGCGGCGCGTCAGGCAGCGTGGCCAAAGGGCAGTGTGACCGGCCTAGGAGCGGCGTGGTCTGAGGCGGTGGCCAGGGGCACAGGCTGTCGGCAGAAGCGGCAGTTGTGGTGGCGTGGCAGCTGGCCGGCGCATGGCGCCGCGGCCGGGGCGGCTCGGCGCTTGGAGCGGGTGGCCGTGGTTGGCAACTGCACGGCATAGGTGGCAGTCGACCAGTCGATGGTGATGGTGGTGGCCGTGGCCGTTTATTTTCACGGTCACATCGGCCGGTCCAATGTGTGGCCGAATCACGCGTTCGCACGGTGTTGATGGGTCGTGCAACAGGGCGTGGGATTGCACGGCCGAATGGCAAATCACATGGCCGAATGATGATTCGCATGGCGAAATCCAGCGATCATGATTCCTTCTGGCCGAACGGCAAATTGCATGGCCGAACAACAATTCGCACAACGAAATCCAGCGATCGTGATTCCTTTCAGCTGAAGGGTCTCTTTCTGTCTTGTCCTTCCGTAGGTTATCTTAACCCTCGCCTGATTCAACTCCATCTCCTCCTCGCTGGTTCGCACGTGGCCTTTGAAGAAGCGTTCGGGCAGTTGCGCACCTCGGATCCCTTGTGCAGCGTGTCCACCGAACGTGCTCAAGACAAGTACTTCACAATCGTGACTTGTCCGTTTTGCATATCACGTGTTTTCAGATTACATGTCACCTTATCATTGAATCATAATTATCATATCTCTAAAGTTACCTGATTACTATCATATCACCAAAGATTACCTAGCTAATATCATATCACTAAAGATTACCTGGCTATTATCCTATCACTAAATATTACATTGCTACTATCATATCACCAAAGTTACCTGGCTTTTATCATATCACTAAGTCACTTGATTATTATTAGATCACTAAAACCTACCTGATTATTATCATATTATTAATGCTTATCTGGTTATTATTGTATTACTAATGCATATTTGGTTATTATCATACTACTAATGTTTGTCTGGTTATAAGATTTCTAATGCTGTATTCATGCCATGACATTTTAGGTTATCTTAATCCACATGCCTTTAGGTTTATTAGGATGCTCAGTTAAAATGTTCTATAATTCATGCTTGTAATTAGTCTTAGAATTCATGCTTAAATCCTTAATGGGGCGGGGGTAGCATATGAACATGTTTCAAATTTAGGTTTAAACCGCTAGCAATCTTTTAACATTATGGCTAATAAGTTTATTTTTTTCTGATATCATGATTCTTTATTGGGATTTTCTATATGAGGTTCGGCTATTTTTAGAGAGAAAAACAGTCAGATTTTAGGCCACATGATTAGAAAAATGAACATATAAGATTATACTATAGGTTTATAGGAAACTTTTTAAGATATCCTAACAGAAAACAAATTCACAACACACTATCGGGGACATAGCAAAGAATCTAAATAATCCATGGAACCTGGAAAAGGAGAATTACGACTCCCATTGTTCCATCCCCGTCAACTAGTCCACCCCATGGCCCCATTGACTAAAACTTGCTAAACATTGCAGTAACATGTACCTGATTTTTACTCCTTCCACGTCCCCTAATGAGAACTATGATAAATTTTAGAATTTGCAAAACTCCTATTGTTTGAGACTTAACATTAAGATTTTACAAGCTAACAAAACATGCAAGTTAAATGATACTATAGGTTTATAGAAAACTTTTTAACCATAAAAGTATACAACCCAATGAGGCTAACAAAACATGCATTGTTACCTTAAGATTTTAAGAGCAAACAAAACATAAAGGTTAAATGATGCTACTAGGAGGCAATATTAGTGATACAAACAAAACAATAAGTTGGGTGTCAGTAGACCATACAAAACTACAGTTGTAAGATGACAAAACCTTTAGGATTGGTGGTACTAACAAAACTTCCATTGTAAAAATTATTATGAACAACTGATTCCATAAAAAAAGTAGATAACTTAGATATTATAGACAACATTAAAAACCATATATACTAGTATATAGTTTCGTATAGTATATCTGAAAGCAAAATATATAGTTCGTATAGTATATCACAAATGAATATGCCTGAATTCTTATGGTGCTAGCACACAAAACAACTTTGCCTTGTGGTTACAATAAACTTGTTGCCATAGAAGGCTGAACACATAAAAATACATAAAAAAACCATTGAAGATGTTCGAGCAACTAAATTTGACGTCCAACCTGCTGGAAGTCACCTTACAATAACAACAAAAATCAAAGGGGGATACATTACTTTTTGGAATTTGCATTATGCAACTTCTATTATTGTATTTGTATATATACTATGCATTGAGCTAATAGTAGTACTCTGCATTTGAGCTATGATAGTAAGGAATAGTTCAGATTAGCAAACAAAACTATGAAAATTTAATCTACCAAAACCTGACTATCCTTCTAACATTACAAAACCAATAGGGATACTTACCCTAAAAAAAATAAGTTAAGCCTATTAAGAAAAAATCCACAGAAGCTTACAAAAGAACCCAATCTCAAAGCAAATCAAATGGCTCAAAAATTGATTGTTTTGACAAAGAAAAATAGTCAACTACAGTATAGCACTTCCGTTCTTTATTTGTATGATTTCATATGCATCATAAATGACATTTATACAATACCTATTAATTTGACTAATAATCACTCACCACATAATAAAACTTGGATGGTTGTAAACCCTTATGTGAGCTATGTTATAATACCTCTTTAGAATAATTCTTATATCACTATCATCATATTATCATTCCACATCACTATCTATCAGGATCTAGTGCTTCTCCATTTCAAACATTTAGCGAATCCTTCCACTTATCATAGCTTTATCTCCGCCATCTTTTAGTTGTCTTAAATTCATATTTCATAACCTTCCTATGATGTAACAGTTACCTTATCACCACGTTATCATTTTACATCACCCTATCGGGTATTAGACTCTCTCTCATTTCCAACCTTAACAAATCTTTCCATTTCTCCTAATATTATCTTAGCTTTCTCTTAGTTCTCTCAAATTCACACCATATAACATGTTAATAATATAATGGTTACCTAACCTGAGATTATCCACATATAGAGGAGATTTTCACCCACTTGATAACGTACGGGGGGCCGTACACTCACGTTACTCAGGATATTACACTCCGTATGCGGTTATACAGTCGAGAACAACGTTGTGCTTGACTATTCTCGTATAACCGGGTATGTGGGGAGTAATTGCCAGCTCCATTGCCATAACTAGCTAATTAACATTTGCCTTTAATGCCACTATTCCTGTGATCTCTATCTCCGATCCATATTGGTGTTTTCGATAATCGAGTTTCATTGCACTTAACCTGTGTTAATTGCTGGCTTACTTTGTTTGTCCTTTACATATTTTGCTTGTATTACCTGTCCTTTACTCACCATGTTGTAACCGTTGTTGGGTACTTGCTGAGGTTTCCAAATCTCATGTTTACTCTTTTCATTCTCAGGTAAAAGGCCAGTAGAGTGGTAGCATCATGCATGGGTGGGAGCACTCGAGTTTTCAGCACCGTGGCTTGCCACTATTTGTTGTTTTATTTGGTTAGAATGGACCGGTCCCATGCTTCAAACATTTATTTCAACTTCTGTTGGTTCTCTATTAAAATATTTTTAAAGTTTTAATTTTCTCGTGACTTCTACTATTACTTTTATTGCTATTCTTCACTTTCCATAGTAGTAACTCACATCGGTATGTGGGGGTGATACATGTGGTAGTTCAAAACTTTGTCTACATATATACCTGGAAAAACAACATATGCACAAGTAGTTTTTTTAAGGATCCAGACAAGTAATTTGGTGGTTTAGTACGACACAGTTGAAAGTCAAATAGATTGTGTTCTGGAAAGCAGTCAAATATATAGATTGATCAGATTGACAGGCGTCTAAAACAATATGGACCAAATTAAAGATTCATATTTGCCCAGCCAAAAGATTATCATATTCTATGCTGAGCTAGCTGGAAGGTGCTGTTTGCTCGATCTTCTCTGTGTTCATGTCATCATGTGTTTGTGGAAATGACATTGCACTGGAGGGAAGAGAAGAGGAGGGAGATCGAGGGGCAAATCACAAGGGTGTTGGAATGGGGGGACGTAATTGCAGACATCACGGCTTGCATCCTTGGACAAAAAAACGCCTGCACTCTTTCAGCCGCATGTGCATGCATGGGTACATGAGACAAGCAACATCCTATGCAAAATTTTGTCACAACCCCCGCTCCCCTGCACATACGTACACACCTCTCCCTGTCCCTCCCATATACACATGTGTGCATCAGCTGCTGCTGTCAGCAGTGAACAGCACCATCAGCTGCGCGCATGCTGCTAGCTAGCATTGCTCACCAGTCTCCCTCTAGCTACATGCATAGCTCACAGGGGTGCAACACCACCACGGCACCACCACCACCACCCCCACCCTGTGGATTACACTGAGGTGATCTTGGCTCCTGCCACCTCCTGCCACCTCCCGGCGATGTCGGCGACAGCCCTCAGTGCGTCTGCGCCAGCGCCGAGCAGGCCCCGGCCGGAGAATCCCACGCAGTACAGACCATCTGGACCTCTCCAGTTGCTAGGGCACCGAGCCCTTGGCTTGCCGTCCTCTGTGAAGAACTCACCGTCCTGTGGCGAAACGCATACGAATCACAGTATCAATAACTTGATCGCCACTACAGATGCATGTGTTAGCATAGCGGCCGACCGGCCGGCTAGCTAGGTGTTGCGTTGGTATTTGGATAGGCTGTAACCTGGAGCCAGGAAGGGACGTTGCTTCTGTAGCCGGTGGCGAAGATGACGGCATCAAAGGCCATCTCATTGCCGTCCACGAACCTTGCCCCGTTGCTGCCGAATGACTCAACTTCTGGTACTATCTGCGTTTGTTACGGCACAAGGCATCAGAAGTGCACATGCAGATATATGCAGACAGAGAGGTTTGAAGCAGGGAATACAAAACCAGTTTTAAATTTTTACCGGGGTCCAGTAGGACCGGTTTGACTGATTTTTGGAAAATTTGGTAGTTTTTGGCCTTAAAATTTCAAATGAAAATTCAATTTTCAAATAAAATCAGCTGAGATCGGTCTAAATCCATCATAAATCAGAGTAAATCGGACTAACTCGCACGGTGTAAAACAAAATATTTTAGACCAATTTGTAGTCAAACTGAAGATGGCCAGTAGAACCGATTTTCGGTGATTTTCGGCCGATTTTCATAACCATGGTTTGAAGTCAAAAGGAATGTACACACTGTACTGGACCTTGTTGCTACTCGCTAGCGCTCACTGTAAGGTTTTATTTGTGAGAAAATCATGGAAAGCAGGTCCTAGACGAGGACAAGCAACACAATGGACTGGAGAATGCCATGGAGGCGGTACTATTTTTGTTCAGCAGCTATTTTGTTTTCATGCCTAATCTCTCACCATCCTGAGCAACATGACAGCTACGTATCTACCTAAAGTACAAACGCCTGCATCAGGCAGAGGGGTGGTAAAAGCCAAGAAGCCAGGCAAAAGAGAGGTGGATAAAGCTGTAAATTTCACTCTACTCGCCGACAAGGGAGAATGGTGTGGAAACCTCAAAAGTGAGTTAAAATATCGTGTGGAAACCTCAAAAGTGAGTTAAAATTGGCATGTCATGGAAAAGAAACAACTATTTTGACACTTCTCCAGCTTTGGAGAGATAGAGTGGGAGGGGGGGATCAATCATACCTTGATGTTTCCAGATTTGATCAAGGACCATGCTCCCACGTCGAGAACAGGGCTCTTCCCGGTGACGTTCTTGATCTCCAGCGGGCCCAATTTGGGCCTCTTCAGCCCATATTTTTCAGTGTCTCCCAGAACCATCTTTGCAACAAGGAGTAGAAACCTATCGACCAGCTTAATGGGAAGCCATCTCAATAATTTCATGGCTATACCAAATGTCGAGGCCCCAAACATCTGTCTTGGTAGAACATGCACCTGTTTCATTAACGTAGACAAATATGAATTCACACAGGAGAAGTTCAGATAACATGAAGGATGAACATGACCTAGGATGCATCCATCTAGAGCGTTTCAACATAAAACTGAAAAAGACCATCATTTCATTTACAGAAAGAGAAACAGAGTTTCTACATGAAAGCTAATGTATTATATAGCAGAACAGAGAAGGAACTTAAGACTGACAAGCATGTTCTATTTATAGACTGGCAAAAAGAACAACGAATGAAACCTGACATAAGTCATCAAGCACAACTAAAACAATGAATAAAACTATATACATGACAAAGTGATCTTAATACAGGCAAAACATCACAAATCTCAGTAAACAACTATATATATCTAGAGGCAAGTATAAATAGATTACTGCACAGGACTTGTTGCCGGAATGACGACGAAAACACAAGACACTACTATGTTCACCACATTTTTCAGAGAAAAGTGCAGGGACCTAGAATATTAAGGAAACCAATGAGATCACGAAAGTCCCATGAGAGCAAGCAGCAGCAGGACTTACCCCACTCCTAACTGACATGAAAGGCATCGCACCATGCTCACACAAGTCCAAACACATCTCCATCCCTGAGTTGCCACATCCCACAACCAGCACCTTCATGCCCTTGAACCTTTCTCCGCTCTTGTACTCGCTAGAGTGAAACACCTCCCCCATGAACCTCTCCCTCCCCTTCACCTTCGGTACGACCACCTCAGCATTCTCCCCGCTGGCTACCACCAGCCATGGAGACACATACTCGGTCACCTCGGAGTCCACTGAGACCGCCGTTACTCGCCAGAGCGAAGTAACCGTGTCGAACCATGCGCGTGTCACAGTGCGACCGAACAGCGGTGAAATGGAGAAGTGGGAGGTGTATGAATGGAGGTAACGAAGGAAGTCATGCTTGGTCGGATAATTAGGGAAGTCAGGAGGGAAATGGATGTGGGGAAGCTCACAGAAGACCTTTGGGAGGTGTAGACGAAGGCGGTCGCACGTGCGGTTGGTCCAGAGATCGGCAACGCCGTTGGAGCGTTCGAGGATGGTGAAGGGGATTGAATGCTGGCGAAGGGTGGCTGCGACGGCAAGGCCCGACGGCCCTGCGCCGACGATGATGGGACCATTCGCAACGCAGGGACTTTGCGTGGGGCTCGTGTTATTAGCTTGCTCTTGCATGATGGCCCAAGAACCAACAAGCTAGGCACACAGACACACAACTCTATTGGAAACTCACACCGGTAAGCTCATGCGATGATGGAATGAACACCTCCTATAAACCCTATAGAGGCATTTATCTCCTCTGCCTCCCTCCGAAGGAAGCTAGTTAAAATCTTTTTGCCTCTCCTCTTGCATGCGCTACAGTGCCAGTGTAAGCACGGAGGAGGAGATCAGAACCTATTTGGCCACCTCAATGCGTTCAGGGTTAGGGTCCCTCTCGCGGTCTCGTATATATATAAGGAGAAGTGAATGTAAAGGAACACCTTACATTGTACAGGGCTATTTCTATGAGTCCTGTCACTACTGTTGGAATGATTGCCACCAATCTTTCCAGGACAAAAAAGAAAAGGGAAATATTAGCTTTTCTCTGATTATTTAATTTTTTTTAAAGAAAGAACTTAGCTTCATAGGCATTCCTAGAACCCAGAGATCAAATCATACGAGAACTTGTCATGCAATGCACTTTGACAAACTAACCATGTATATATGTAGCATTGCCCCAATGCATGAACATTGTTTCTAGTGTTGGATCTGCGTATCTTACGGTGAATCGTTCATAGTGGTCCTTGGTTTGCGTAGATTCAACCAATCATTTCTTTTGTCTTCTGAAAGGATGGCTGAACGAGTTTGTAGATATGGCTGATGCTTACATATCCATGCTACAAAATATATAAATAAAATATTTTCTCTCTCTTTTGGATAGCATGGAGGCACACTTCAATAAGCATTGCTTTGTAATGAAGGGAAGAGTCCCATACCAAGCTCTATACTATACATCTTGTTAGCAAGTAGGCAATGCTGATACGGACATTCTGCTATTTGACAGAGCAGCCTGCTCAACCCTTCGCTTCAAAATAAGATCCAGAAGATTTTCAGAGATTACTTTATTAGTCTACTCGCCTAGTTAACTAGGAACTAATTGCTACTTAATTTTACATTTAGACTTATGAACCACGGTAGTGCAATAGGAAGCAGGGAGGAAGGACGCAGGGACAGAAAGCCAGCATCATTATTGCATATTAAACTGAGCAGATGCAATGGTTTACCTCGTAATTGACTTCTAATCTCATCAGAGAAGCAAGCTGTAAAAGATGCCACTCAAATTTTGATGCGAGTAGAAGATACAGATTCCCTGGCTGTTCTAGGCCCCTTGTCTCCACTAAGTGTGACATAGTCCAATTAACAAAATTCCGTAATCCTGAAGTTGATATGGTGAACTGTACAATGTTGATAGATAGGTTGAGGACATACCAGCTATGCAAAGATCCCTTTGCCACATGGATGTTCACATTAAACACATTCTATGATGTGTATGAATTCAAATGGCAGAATGAGGTTGCTGCTTCATTTCAGTGAAATATTAGCTGTTTTGTTCGGAGATTGTGCACAGTTGGACAAGATAGTGTTGGCAGAACGAAACATTATTTTCTTATGATGCTAGGGCAATGTAGCAGTCCAGCAAAACTGGGCGTTTAGCGAATTTTGGGTCGTAGGGTATTATAAATGGTATCAGAGCATCAACTCTCGCTGCATGAGCCACGTGCGCATGTGGCCCTGTAACGGCACACGGCACGAGCCGTGCACCGAGGGGCGTTTATGTGCATTTCATGTTGCCGAGTGTGGGGACCCCAGGCATGGGAGACGGCCGTAGTCACCATATATGTTCCGTACTAGTCCCATGATCAGTAGGTAGTATACACATTTACATCATTGAGCTCACATCTATACACATCGCACATAAATAGTTTACAACAAAATAGGTGATATGTGTGTGCGTGCGCGTGCACGTGCGTGCGTGTAAGCGAGGCATAAAAGAGTCTGTATACATAAGGCTGACCCGCCAATTAACATCAGAGTTTTGAACAAAATGCAGCGGAAGATTAATAACAAAAGTATCCAGTGATTTGCCCTCATAACCCATAAGCAACTGACTGGAGTCAAATCCTAAGAAGATCCATTGCTGAAATCCCGGTGCCGGGGGGAAATACGCATCGTCGGGCACAGAGCCCTCTTCATCCTCTGATCAATAATAATTTAAACAAGATTGAGTACATTATGTACCCAGCAAGACTTGTAGTGTATCGCAAAATTGTACATATATGCAAGACTATCAAAGGATAAGCCTCTATGCTAAGTTATTTTCAACATGAAGCAAATTTTATTTGCAATATTGATAAGTAGTAATTTGCAACAGAATTGTAAAGAGTATTTGACATCTAATGAATTAACATTTATATGACTTCTATAACAGTAGATCAAACCATTTGCAGCCTTCCTCGACTGTGAACACATCTATTCACAGCCCTCCTTGGCTGTGAATATCGCACAAATCCCAACCATGGGCATGGCACATGATTAGACGTTCATGCCATCCCATATGTTTAGTGAAACAGTTTTAAAAAGGAAAATTATACCCTTTGTGGCTACATCCAAGCTTGTTTATGACCATGAGCATAACTATTTAAATAGTTTTTAACACTACAGAGGTTGTATAGCTTTACCCATATGAGACAATCAAATACACTGTGGGCCACTATACGTTTCCTTGGGCATGCGACAATAGTGATTATCATAACGCGTTTAGGTCATCTAGTCTCAACCTTGCACCAGCCTAATGAACATTGAACCTCTTAGGTCCATCCCCTAAGTGAAGACCCTCACTTAAGTCCGTCCTCTAAGTGGGCATTCATCGTTGTATTAGGAAGTTTTGGCCCCAACACCTTGATGAAGGGAGCTCCTACGAGCAGACCTTTACTCAGAATGCCCTCACTACATCTGCGCCTATCACAGTGTAAGGCTAGACCTAGACAACTTAATCAGCTAAATGCTAGAGCCCATATAGCATATGTGGCCGTCCGATGTGACTTAAATGTGCGGCAATAGCATTCGGTCCTTAACTGACCCGGGCGAGAATCTCCCCCTATCTACATGCGAGGTTTCTCCTCACATTTGACAGATTATCATGTAACTCGCATGCGTCCAAAACTAGATTTTCATTTTGTTTTATATCAAACTAACAGAGGTTCCTCATCTGGTCTAACATTTTGAAACCAACATGCCCATGTATAAACTTGTTCAAAAGTTCAAACTTAGCAGAAACTAGTGCTTGGGTAAGCATCTAGACCATATATCGTTATAGTATTCCCAATTTGACGATATATATTGTCTAAACCATATCCTAGAGGTTACACCATTGAGGGTATCAAATTTTCAAGGAGGTTCAATGTATACAAGCGGTTGTAACTACCATTACCCACAATGTAGCAATTTTAATGGAACACACATGCATGCATAATAGATTTTGCAAATAATATACAATAATTGAAATACCGGGATCAACATAGTCATAGGGGGTGCTTGCCTTACTCCTGTTGCTCAGAGAATGTTTCCAATACATTATCAATGTTGTCTGGCTTGGAGTCGTCTATCTGATAAAATCCAGATAAATGCAAATAAGAGCCAAATAAATAGGGACAAGACTAAAATGTTTTGTACAATCAAGAAGATCTTGATTTTAGAATAATTTAGAAACAAAGATCACTAAATTTGGAGTTTGTATGCAAAAGTTATAAGCGTTTGAGTTTCAGCTTGGTTTGAATTATTTCTTCTCGGTGAGTACAGTACTATTTATGACTACTAACATTCTTCGGCCGCTACGATGCTCGATCGCTTTGAATACTGTCCACCAACCATGGTGCTTCGACTACACAGGTCTTCCGAGCATTGAACGAGTATTGTAGCTTACGACTATCGACGACATTCTGTAGCCTACAACTACTGACCACCGACTACATTCTGTAGCCTACGACTATCGACCACCGATTACGTTTTGGAGCCTACGACTACCTACTACGTTCTGTAGTTTTCGTCTATCGACCGGGTTCTACATCTCATGACCAATCTACTATACCTCATGACTGATCTACTGCACTTACGACCGATCTACTGTTTCTCATGACTGATCTGCTGCATTACGACCGATCTACTGGTATCGAGGATTATGAGTCCAACTGCGGTCGAAGATTGTGACACCACAGCAATCGAAGGTTTCAACATGTCAGCGATCAAAGACTTCGATACGACAGTGGTTGAAGCTCTCGACTCCGGGAGCGGTTGAAGGTTTCAACACGGCAGCAGTCGAAGGCTCTCTAGGCGTCATTGTGGACTCTGCGTTGACATCATATCCTGTGAGAACCCCCACGCACGACGAGGACGACACCCCCCATGCGCACCTCTTGCAAGCCCACCGCAGGTTTGAGCCCTTTTTTCTGTTCCCGAGACTTAGCGAGGCTACCTCCAATATGCTCCCTCACGCCTCGCCCTCGTTAGTGACCCCACCGCTAGCGGCGGGAGCGCGGGAGTTCGGTGATGAGGTCGGTCAGGGACTCAAAGGTACCCTTGGCACAGAGGATACTTCGCGGACCGGTACGGTAGAGGTGACGGGCAGGGAAGCACGTCGACTATCCATTGGGGATTTCATCCCTCGACCAGAAGCACTTCGTGCGATGTGTGCTGCAGTGGACTACGTTGACGCCTAGCATTTTGCCTTCTGCGATTGAGCTGCTTAGCCCCCCTTTCTGTTTTTAATGCGCCCGTGCCCCTATCAAACTTGGTTGTCTAGACAATGGTCCTAGCATGGGCGTTGCAGGTGGCCGCAAATTGGGAGTTTGCTAACCTGTAGGAGCAGCGAAGTGTTGCCAAAGCGGAGGTCGTCACGGCTTGCAAGGCCAAGGATGCACAAGCGGAGTTCGATGTTGCCACAAGGCCAAGGAGGATGCCTCGGCTCTTGCTGCGGAGTGCATCTGTTTCCTCAAAATGGAGGACACAGAGGCTATTACTGATTCTAAGGCCATCGCACTGTAGGCTAGTGCCCCAGCGACAGAGGAGCGGGGCAACTTCCTATAGCAAATCGTGGCTCTTGAGCGGGATAAGGGCCACCTGCAGTTGGACGTGGTAGAGGACCACCGCCTCCATGACCAGTCTGTCATTTCTGCTTGGGAACCACGGAGGCTCTAGAGGCCACACTGACGGACCGAGCGGTCAAAGTTCCACCAAGGTCACATAGGTCAGAGGACCTAGTGAGCAGCATTCGGCACATCCACAACGCTTTGGCACTTTTCCTCAATGTGGCCTAGGTGTACAACAACCATTGCTAACAAGCGACGACTCAGATACTCTTCAGGCTGCTACATGTCCATGGGTGCGGGCACGTGGGCGAGCTGGCGGACCCTACTTGAACTTCCCCCCTAGCAACACGATGATGTTGCATGCTCTTCATGTGATGCGACGCCTTCCGTGAACGTGTTTAGGAATACCTAAGCGAGGCCACAACGAAGGTATCATTGCAATGCACACTTGGGGTGGCGATGGACCTAGCAACATGGCTCGGAGGATTGCAGCGACAAACGACTCCGGGTGTAGCTAATGCGAAGGTCCATGCCGAGGAATGATAGGTGTGAAGCTGTCAAACCCTTCCTTCACACTTGCCTTGGTGCATAGGCTATAGGGCACGGCATGCTATCGCCTTACTTCCTTTTTTGCTTGCCCTTTGTTTGTACTTTTGTTTTGTCTTTTGGAAAGACCGTGGCGGATGTCCTTTGCGCTTATAGTGGAATAGTATTTTGAGGGTTTAATCTTGTTAGATGTGTATTATATCTGTGCATTTTCCCTGTTGTATAAGAGGTTATCTGCATATATGTTATACATGTACGAGTATATATACTGTCCCATTGGCCTTATGATGAGTACAAGCACTATTTATAACATGGTATCAGAGCATTACCTAGGGTTTTCGTCCACCCACCGTGTCTGATTTTGCGTGGCCACCGCTGTTCTTCTCTCAGCCACCACCATCTATTGCTTGCTGCCTCCGCTCGTCTTCTTGATCGGTTGAGCTATGGCTGATCTCCACTGACCACCTACCATCACCGACTGTCCATGCCGCCGATGTTGTCTCTGGATCTTTCATATTGCGACTGACATCTTCTCGTTGGATCGGGGCTTTCTTCACCAATGCCGACTCTGCCCGAGACCGCCGCCATTGAGGTCAGCCGATCTGGGCTTCCTTGAGGTTAGCCGTCGCTTTAGATCATCATCGTTGAGGTCGTCCACCGCAGACTCTACCCAAAACTGCTGCTATTGGTGAGGTTGGAGACCGCCTCTACTTTGGTGAGGTCAATCCCCTTCAGTCGGCCGCCACCAACTCCGCCTGGGATCACCGCCGTCAGTGAGGTCGGAGATCGCCCGAGACCTATACTTCGGTGAGGTCACAAACCGACTCATCTTTTGGTCGACTGACTGACCGACTATCATTCGGTTGAAGTCCTCTAGCCAAGCACCCTGCTGCAAACCAGTACTGAGTGGGGATTCGGAGTCCACTCATCGGGGGCGCTGCGGGCACCCGTGTTGGCCTCACGATTTTTTGTCCCTTTTGCTGCCACCTCCATCACCACCACGATGGGAGTCTGCTGACTCTTGGTCTCTTGCATCTCATGCATGGCCCTTCACAGGTCCTCCAGCTCCCTCTACAGTGTTCTGTAGATCGTCTCCAAGGCACCCCAACCCGTGCTTGACATAGGGACTGGGACGCCTCCGTTCTCTATGCGGTGATGGTGAGGGTGTCGGGGCCGGCGGAGGTCGCCACTTGGGTGTCACCAGTGTTGCCAGGAGGGGCCACAGTTGGGTTCTCCGTCCGTGAGGCCTCTCGCTCCGTCATTGGCATAGCTGCCGGAGAGCCACCTTCGTTACTTGTCGCGATCCCAGACACGGCCGTGCGGTGCGCCGCTACCACGAGGGCGCGGGGCCTTCAACCACCAGCTCCCTTGCTCTCTCCGCAGCAATCTTGGCCGCAGTACTTCTCTTCCGCTTAGAGGCCAACGCCGTCGCCTTCCTTGGTGCCATTGCGTCCGAGCACCCTTGCTTTGGTTTGTAGCTTCTACGTTGTTCCGCACAAACTGCATCAATTATTATGGTTACAGACCAAACAATGGATAATAGGGACTACGGGGAGGCCACAGAGGGGCTACTCGGAGCCTGAGACTAGTAGTGGTTAGTGGATGATGTTTATTATACTTGTACTACTGCTTAACGCTTTCTCTAAAAAATGAATCATCTCCCCCTCCATGGTGCCCTAATACATGTATTGATAGCTATGTGGGGATTGTTTACATAAATATCCCCTTGGCGTTATACTAGTGAGGGCAAACATGACTTTTCTCTGGCATAACTATTTTAAGCTTGCCACAGTCACATACGTAATGGGCCTTTCGACGTAGTGGACCATTTGGGCCAAGGTGGGGGCCACTCCCCCAACAAACACACTGAAAACTCTGTCTAAACTTAACCTTAGCCTCTAAACACAGTGCGAGCATCAATGGCAGCTATAAGCAAATACAATGCGATCGATTCCGGCCAAATTGATGAAAACAATGCGTAGCATTACTGAATTTACCTTTCACAGCATAGAGCGCATATGGCTTCAGTTGATAGCCCACGTCCGCGGAAACAATTATAACCATGGCAAAGCTCCTGCTCAAGCAGTTCTTCTGTACCACCACACGCAATGTGCTCCCTGCAAGTTAGAACGAGTCACAGAGCAAACAAACTGGAGAGAATTTCTTGCTAAAAAACACAGAGCAAATATGTCAACAGCAAGAATGCAACTTTAAAATTTCACAAGAACACAGCCTCCTTGAGAAGGACACCTCTGCGTGTCTGAGGCATTTCGCCAAACACGTTGCGCGCAAGCAGAGCACCGTTCCAGTTCGGGGCCTCCTCCTCACCTGCGAAATCAAGCATCGATTGGCGATGAGCGTTGCTGTACTGGCAACTAGATCTGATCAGAACAACCCATTAACGGTTACCGAATTCACCCCTCAAGAATCTTCCTTTCCGTTTCGCCGTGAACGTTGTGCGACACGAAGCGCTCCTTTGTGCGACACGAAGTGCTCGTCTGCGCAACTGAAAGAATTGCACGCCATGCGTGGCTCGCTGGCGGTGCCAACGAAAGGAGCTTTCCAACAGACAAGACGGGTTTATTAAGAGACATCGTAATCATGGGCGGAACTAGCGGTACCCCAAAAATCTCTGCTCCATAAAAATGTGAGTTGGAGCTCGTTGGTCAATTCTCCATCCTCTCTTCTCAGCCGTCCGATCAAAAATCAGCTATTCAGATCCGTATGTAGATAGTTTTTTCGCTCCTCGTAGAAAAGATCGAGCCAACGTGTGGACCGCGCTCCTACTCTTCTCTTCCCCCACATCCTCCGCCTCCCGCAACCACTCTACCTCCCGCAACCGCCGCCTCCTTCTCTCCCCCGAACCCTCATGCTGCACCTACTCCTCCTCCTTAGTGTCGCCACCAATTCCTTCCCTGCGCGACAACGACTGGTCGCAGTCCCCCAACTCCCCCAGCAGCGCCGCATCCCCCCTATCGCTGTCTCCCCAACGCATTTGCCCGCCGCCTCCCCACCTCCACCTCCCGCAAACTGCCGCCTCCTTCTCTCCTCAAAACCCTCGTGCTGCGCCTCCTCCTCCTCGGCACCGCCACCAATTCCTTCCCCTCGTGGCAGCGTCTAGTCGCAATCTCCCAACTTCCCCTAGCAATGTCACATCCCCCCGTCACCGCCTCCCTAACGCATTCGCCCACCGCCTCCTCTCCCCATCTACTCACTGCCGCCTCCCCACCTCCACCTCCCGTAACCACCACCTCCTTCTCTCCCCTGATCCCTCGTGCCGCGTCTCCTCCTCCTCGGCGTCACCACCAATTCCATCTCCCATTGCCCCTCCAACCAGCGGCACGACGCTCGGCGACAGCGGCCGATGGATCGGAGAGAATGGCGCTTGGCGACAGCGGCCGGTGGATCAGAGAGAAGGGCGCTTAGCGATGGCGGTGGCGGCTTCCTCTTCCTACACCCGCCCACGTGGCTCTCCCCGCTGCCACCGCCCAGCGGTCACTCGCCCGGTGAGTCTCTCTACCTCCTCCTGCTCTTCAATCAGAACCCATCGCGCTGTCTGGTGATTTTGGTTTCCCAAGCTGGTCATCGAAGTTGGTACCGTGGTCGAAGGGGGCCATGGTCGAGGGGCCGTGACCGAAGTCAAGGGGCCATGGTCGAAGTCGAAGCCGTGGTCGAAGGGGGCCATGGTCGAAGTTGAAGATCTGTGGTCGAAATTGAAGCCATGGTCGAAGGGGCGGTAGTCGAAGTCGAAGGGCCATAGTTGAAGTCGAAGGGTCGTGGTCGAAGTCCAAGTCATGGTCGAAGGGGACAATGGTCGAAGTCAAAGGGCTGTGGATGAAGTCAGTCTGCGGTTAAAGTCGAAGGGACGTGGTCGAAGTCGAAGGGTCGTGGTCGAAGTCCAAACCATGGTTGAAGGGGATAGTGGTCGAAGTGGAAGGGCCGTGGATGAAGTCAGTCTACGGTCGAAGTCGAAGGGCCGTGGTCGAAGTCAGGCTGTAGTCTAAGTCGAAGGGTCTTGGTCGAAGTCCAAGCCATGGTTGAAGGGGACAGTGGTCGAAGGAGTAAGTGGTCGAAGTTGAAGGGTCATGGACAAAGTCGGCCCGCAATCAAAGTCGAAGGGCCATGGTTGAGGAGCTATGGCTGAAGTCAAAGATCTGTGGTCGAAGGAGGCGGTTGTCGAAGGGGAAAGTGGTTGACGTCAAAGAGTCGTGGTCGTCAAAGGGACATGGTCGAAAGGGACAGTGGCGAAGGGGGCAGTGGTCATAGTCGAAGATCCGTGGTTGAGGTTGAAGATCCATGGTCAAAGGGGGCCATGGTCGAACGGGGAAGTGGTCGACGTCGAAGAGCCATGGTCCAAGGGGACAGTGGTTGAAGGGGGCACTGGTCGAAGTCGTAGATCCGTGGTTGAAGTCGAAGATCCGTGATCAAAGTTGAAGCCGTGGTCGAAGGGGGCCATGGTCGAAGGGGAAAGTGGTCGATGTCGAAGGGTCGTGGTTGAAGGGGGTAGTGGTCAAAGTCAAAGATCCGTGGTCAAAGTCAGAAATCCTTGGTCGAAGTCGAAGCCGTGGTCAAGGGGGAAGTGGTCGGCGTCGCTGGACCGTGGTCGTCGAAGGGCCATGGTCAAAGGAGATAGTGGTCGAGGGGGCAGTGGTTGAAGTCGAAGATCTATGGTCGAAGAGGGAAGTGGTCGACGTTGAAGGGCTGTGGTCGAAGGGGACAGTGGTTAAAGGGGGCAGTGGTTGAAGTCAAAGGGGGCAGTGGTTGAAGTCACTGCCATGGTCGTAGTCGTAGCGCCCGTGGACGTGGTCGTAACGGTCATGGTCATAGTCGTAGCGCCAACCCGGAGGGCACCTGCTGGTTCATCCACAACCTCCGCCGCTACGAGTTCTCCCTCCAGTTGAACATCCCCGTAGCCTACCCCCAGGTCACCCCCAAGATCGAGCTCCCCACCCTCGATGACAAGATCCACAAGGTCTCGTACTCCCTATGGATTGTAACATGCTTTTGGCCACAAGGTGTGATCGACGGCTTCCAATTTATGACCACGAGCACTGGTCGATGTATTCCGACTTACGACCACGAGGTGTGGTCGATGTCTTCCGACTTACAACCATGAGCGCTAGTCAAAGTCGAAGATCTGTGGTCAAAGTCGAAATCGTAGTAGAAGAGGGCTGTGGTCGAAGGGGGAAGTGGTCGATGTCGAAGGGCTGTGGTCGAAGGGGACAGTGGCTGAAGGGGGCAATGGTCGAAGTTGAGGGGGTAGTGGTCAAAGTCGACATCGTGGTCGAAGTTGGGGCCGTGGTCGAAGGAGGCCATGGTCGACGTCGAAGGGCCGTGGTCGAAGTCGGGGCCATGGTCAAAGTCGACACCGTGGTCAAAGTTGGGGCCATGGTCGACGTCGAAGGGCCATGGTCGAAGTCAGGGCCAAGCAGGTCGGGTGGGCCGAGCAGACTGACGTCGGCAATCGGGCGATAGGGCACAAGCGCACTGGAGGCCTGCCAACGTACGACCACCAGCAATGGTTGACTGCTCCCAACCTACGATCACGCGCGATAGTAGATTGCTTCTAACTTACAACCACGAGGTGTGATCGATGACTTCCGATTTATAACCACGAGTACTAGTCAATGTGTTCCAACTTACGACCACGAGGTGTGATCGATGTCTTCCGACTTTTGACCACGAGCACTAATTGATGTGTTCTGACTTATGACCACGAGGTGTCCTCGATGTCTTTCGACTTACGACGACGAATGATGGTCGTCGGCTTTCGATGTACGACCACAAGCCATTGTTGAAGGCTCCCGATTTAGGATCACAATCGATCGTTGACCATTGCCAACTTACGACCACCAGCGATGGTCGACCGTCCCACCTATGATCACGCGCGATGATCGATGGCTTCTGACTTACGATGAGTGACGACGAGGTGTGCTTGAGGGCTCCCGACCTACGACCACGAGGTGTGGTGGATGTCTTCCGACTTATGACCATAAGGTGTGATCGACGGCTTCTGACTTACTTGATGGATTTAAAAACTTTTAGAACATGTTTATATACATATTCTAAAAATTGTTACCACCCGTGAATTTTAAAACATATAGTATGATAAATTTTAAAAATCCGTAGCAACGCACTAGCATTCAGCTAGTCAGAGAAACATGGGGATATGTTCTTTAGTCGTCAAATTTGAGCTATTTATACTGTATTTTTGGTAAAATTCGAACTTACGTGTTGGATTTCTGTTGTTCTGAACTTATGTGTTGGATTCGTGATATTTTGAAACTGTTTTACAAGACTATACAACTATGTATGTGAAGTGTATATCCCCATTAAAATTTTTCTATTCCCGTCACTCATGTAATACCTAAGTGATACCTACGCGAAGACTTGGATGATGGTAAGTTCTTTTGAGCTGTGACTTATGACTTTTGAATTCTGACTATTCGTAAGAGAGAGTATGGAGAAAGATACTCGCATGTGATTTTGACTGATATAGATAAATTTGGTATAATGTCTACTACAATTAATTTGTAGACTCAATCTTAAAAAAACAAATCGTTTAAAAACTAATTATTATAGTATAAGTCAAAAGCCACGAGCGACAAGGAAGTATAAGTCAAAAGCCACGAGCAACAAGGAAGCTGAAGACACTTAATCTTCGTATGCTACCCAACTCTGAAGACGGATAGAATGAAAAGATGCGCACAACATTGCTCACACCATTAGATAGAAAGTTGATATGCCCTTTTTATCACTACTACAAAAAGGGTCATCACAGACGGTTCAGAACTATCATCACAGACGGTTTTCTAAACCGTTTGTATTTATGTGTCAGTGATAATCGGAGGTTATCACAGACGGTTTGTGACCCGTCTGTGATAAAGACAACACAAACGGTTTGTAATTAGAACCATTTGTGAAGAAAACTATTATAGACGGCTCAAAATAAAAACCGTCTGTGATACTCACACATTACAAACAGTTCTAGTTACCAACCGTCTGTGATTGGCGAGTATCACAGACAGTTGGTATATAGAACCGTCTGTGATAGTCCTTCATAGATGGTTTATACGACAAAACCGTCTGTGATAGTTCATTGTATATCTATTTTTTTCTGTTTTTTGGCTAGCCTGAAGAAATGATGTTACCTATGCCATTTGAAAACAAGTAATTACAGTGGCAAACACAATAACACATTCCATTACATCATAACAAGATAACGAACCCCCAACTCTTTAACACGGCAAGAATATATAAGAAGCAGAGATCCTGGCAGACAGTAGAAGCTGGATGCATTGGATGACTACCGGATATCACCGGCAATGGAGAGGCGGCGGTAGCGCCACCTTGTGGCATGACGGTGAGACTAGATAAGACACTCTTATGACACTTACGACAAGAGTGTGCTATACAGTCAACCGTGGTGTCACAATGGAGGTGCTAGCTCACGACGTTAGTCGGCGTCGTCGAGGAACAAGCTGGATGCATCGGATGGCGCCCGGTTATCACCGGCAATGGAGAGGTGGCGGTAGCGCCACCTTTGTGGCACGACGGTGAGACTGCGGAAGACACTCTTACGACACTTACGACAAGAGTGTGTTCTACAGTCGATCGTGGTGTCACAACGGAGGCGCTAACTCACGGCGGCAGTCGGCGTCGTCGAGGAACAAGCTGGATGCATCGGATGGCGGCCGGATATCACCGGCAATGGAGAGGCGGCGGTAGCGCCACCTTTGTGGCACGACGGTGAGAATGAAGAAGACACTCTTACGACACTTACGACAAGAGTGTGTTATGTATTCGACCGAGGTGTGACAACAGAGACGCTAGCTCACGGTGGTATTCAATCGGCATCATCGAAGGGAGGAAGCTATATAGTGGATAAACTCACACGTGACTGCAGGTGGAAAGGTAGATGGGGAGTAATTAATAAGGGCCAAGCAGTAGGAGGAACTGGTGCCTGTCATCTAATGTGGAGAGAATAGACGGGTGAGATCGAAATCCTGGGGATACGCCACAGATCGGTGACATTTCATTATCAGAGATGGTTTGTTACACGAACCGTCTGTGATAATGTACATATCAGATACAGTTTGTTATACGAACTGTCTGTGATAGTTTCATAGATGGTTCTATTTAAAAATCGTCTGTGATAATGTGTATATCACAGACGGATTTTAAAACCAACCGTCTGTGATAGTTTCAAAGACGGTTTTAGTTGTGAACCATCTGTAATAATTAAAGCACAGACAGCTCTACATGAACCGTCTGTGATGATACGCCTAGTATAGCTTGTTTTGCAGTAGTGTATGTAAATAGAAACCAAGGAATCAAATCCCCGTAATGCATATAAGGTTGCTAGGCGAGTGAGAATCTCATCCAGTGCTATATGAAAATACTTTTATCTATCCTAATCCGTTGGATAGAAAATTTATACTTTATTTATGTCTTTTGGCTGCTACTAATTCTAGGATCGAACAAGATAGATAGTTAGATGTACGCGCTTCTCACGATGCACACCTTTCGCAATTCTGAAGGCCGCATCGCATGACTCTACGAGCGCAACTGTACCGTAGTCTCATGCATAGTTATTGGCGATTATCAATATGTTCTTCATGCATGTGGGCCTCCTCGAATAATATAGTGTGCGTTCTATCCATTCCATCCACGAGACCATGGCGTAAGAAAGTTCACAGTACGGTGCTAATCATTTGTCACCGCTGTATTTAGATGTGATGCGAAGTGAGATGTGGCCAGCTGTTTAGCATCCAGCTCGATCGTAGAGATTTCACATAAATTTCGTAGGAAAAAACATCAAAAGAAAGCTGATGAACAGGTGACCGCATATGTAGACGAACATTTTACCATTCTGGGCTTCTGATTCTTTCATTTCTTTGCTTGTTTTTTTCCCCTGCTGCTTCGTGTGTGAATTGACGGGCAATTAGTTGCCAGCCACAGGATGTGCGCCTATATAATCTGTGGTCGCCGGCGACATGTTACGGGCAGTCCCCTTCATGGTTGTGCTTGCAGGTCTTACGACCCTGTAGGCTTCTTGTAAGGGAAAGCACGCATCAAAAGGTTTTTTCAGTGGCACTGGCATAGAAGTGCAAGGGATCCACGGCGTCGCGGCTCATGAGGTCAACTGAGTTGCGTCACTCCTCAGAAAAGAGCTAGCTTACTTGGATGACGACGAGTCGACAGCAATGCAGCAGGCAGCAGGCAGTAAGTTGGGTGAGTGTGAAGGCGAAACAAGAGATAAGGATTGGTCCTGAATTAGCTTGAGTTCGAAGTTAAATGTATATACACACCAGCACATACAAGGCAACATAGGAGAAGATCATTGATCAGAAGATTACTACCACCATGTAGAGTTACACCAATTAATTTCCAAGTAATCAATGCATTGAGCAGGAAAAAGAGAGACTACTATCTAAGAAAATCAGAGTAACGCTAACTGACTGAAAATATATAGAAGAGATTGATACAATGATACTGTATGGGAATTCACATTTTCGGGAAGATTTTCCGTCATGGGGACACAAATCATTCAGGGGCATTCGATTAGATGAAAAAGCTTCGGATCATGCAGTATCTGTAATCAATATATATTGCACTGTTATCAAAATAACTAAGGAAGCACAGCATATATCTTTTTATTGAAAACACAACATATATCCTTGACATTAATTACTACGTTGATGCATACTATTGGTCCGTGCATATATATGTGCTTTTCAGGAGGAACATCAAGCACCTACCAAGCTCTATATACGACTCAGTACACTAGATCTAGCATATTGAAATATGAAACCTTGACTCGGTAGCCCAACCTTCAACAGAAAATTGACGAATTTCAACTAACAAATTACGGGTGGGTAGCTACCCCGGGCAACCACATATTTGCCATCAATATATATAGGGAAAACATTGGAAGGATAATTTTTTTTTATAAATTTATCCGTTTGTTTATTTGTCAAAGGTTTTGTATACTGAATTCGGTAAAATGAAGAACTCATAGTGGAAATTTTACAGGCTACTGCATCATTCTACGTGCGTTCTAACCCCTCAATATTTTTGGAGATATCACAATGATCATTCATCGAATGAGGTAGTAGAGCACTAAATGAATATTGTAAGACGCGTCCTTTTTTATGTAACTGTAGGCAAATCTTTAGCAAAGGACTTATTACTCTGGGAAAGTTTAGATTGTATTATAAAGTGATTAGAAAACTTTGAATTACTTTGAACTGGATCAGAGTTTAGAAAAAATCAAATGAATTATCACATCTTCATGAATTCTAGTATAATATATAGATCACAAAAACTTTCAAAATCAGAGTTGCCTATGTATTTGAAGCACATCTAAATGTATTATATGTATGGCATATGCATATATTGATCAGAGAATAGGCTATTCAATTATGTTTGGGCACGGACTGGGGACACTATGGGAAGATAGTGATTTCTTACCTGATGGTAGCTTGATCTCAACAGATCCTACAGTTTCTTCTGGTGTCCATTACTGCTAAAATGATGAAACATATAAGATTCAATAGATCAAATTACGCCATCAGAATTACTAGATTTGGTAAAAATAATATTAGGAGAGTCGTAGAGGACATAATTGCACTCTACAGAAACGAAAATCAACTAAGAATATTACAGTAACACACATCCAGTTCATCATCTGTATGTGCATGGCTTCTTCGTCTGAGCCTCAAAACCCTACTCCTTCTTTGCTTACGGAGCGAAAGATGCTGAACTTACATGTATAGACTGGAATCTTCCCTTGGCCTTTTTCGCCCTCGAAGATCTGGATGGGATCCGAAGCAACTTGCCTCTCTAGGGTTTCATCAAACCGGTGTGCTGCCATGAGAAAATGAAACTGCCAGATGATCTGATTGCGTATTTACTGCGCAACCAACTTACAAATGATCATCAAGAACATATGCTTTCAGATCATGCTGGCAGCTTCATCTACTTGTGGCGCACAAACGAAGTGAAGAGCACATCTACCCTCATACTTGTCATCCTTGATAGGGGGGGAGAGCGAGAGAGGGGGGAGGCTAGGGGCATTGGGGCGTGCGTTGTTGGTGTGGGGCGGGTGATTAGGCCTTTTTATGGAGCACTTTTCCACGCTAATGTTTGTTTGTACTATCTACAAAAGCTGATGCGCAGGAATAATTCAAAGGAGAGTGGTCCCAAGGAAGAAGGAAAGTAGAATATGGCATGCTCACCCACCCTTATCATGCAGGACAAGGTTTTTCGTTAACATACGGTGGGGCTTTCTGAAAGCTGCGCTGGAGTGTCCTTTCATGCATCTCCGTATCTAAATTTGGAGCTGATTCTAGTTAACTTTTTTTAGTTTGAAACTAGTGTATACCTCAGATACGTGTCGATCTTTTGGCTATGATTTGAGTACCAAGGACAAATAAGACTCATCGAAGGTCGAGATGCAAAACGTAACCTGGTTTAATTATATACTTTTTTAATTGTTGTAGCATCTTTCGACAGTCGGTTTATAGAAAATCTAGAATATAGTTAGATCCAAAGAAAAAAAGAATGGTATCATCCTGATCTGCTAATTATGTGCTCTAACAGAAGACATATTCGACCATATCTAGAATAAGTTCCCGATTCATATCCAATAAATTGCATGTGTTCTCATGTAGTATTTCTTTTGTGGTGCATAGGGGTGGAAACGGATCAGATACGATCGAATAGTCTCGAATACGAATCCATATTTATAAAACGAATATGAATACGAATTTCAATATTCTCAAATACGGATACGAATATTTTCGAATACGAATACGAATATTTTCAAATACGGATTTTCTCGAATACGAATATCGGATAAAACGGATTCCTAGTGGTTTTGCCCATTTTTCACTGTTTTTGACCCGTTACGGTTTTAAACCGCCTAAATTCAAATTTTGAATCAAAAAATTTGTACGGATCTTACATGGGTTTTAGAAACGAATCGAATACGAATCGAATAGTCTCGAATATGAATACGGATACGAATATTCTCGAATACGAATGCGAATATGAATATTCTCAAATACGGATATGAATATTCTCGAATACGAATATGAATATTTTTTAATACTGATTTTGCTTACCATATTTGTGTTTTCTTGAATACGAATATCGAATAAAATGAATTATTCGTTACGGTTTTCCACCCCTAGTGGTGCAGCTCCATCTAGAAGCATGCTATGTGAATTGGGGTGAGCATAGCAATATCAGTGACTATGTTGTGAAACAAATTAGAGTTCGGGCGAGCATGGTCTCAATTGGCAACATCTCATGGACACTGCTATTTTTTAGGACACAACTACCACACGGTATACCATTGATGCTCTATTTGATAGGATAGGAAATGGTCGTTTAATCAGATGCTATCAAACGACCCACTTCTGCCTCCCAGTGTCACACACGACCTCATTGTCTTCCTCTGCATGCATAGAGTAAGGCCTTGCAATTGTCCTCCCAGTGCACACCCATGAGACCTCAACATCCTCCTTCACGCACACCCTTGAGACCCATGAGACCTTGGTGTCCTCCTCACACAGCTTTGAAAACCTCCGTGTGCTCCGTGACATCTCATCGTTTGCATGCATGCCTCTGAGACCTCACTGTCTTCATCTACACTTTTTAACCATCTATGCTTCCAACAAGGTCATGTGAAGGCAACAAGCTTCAGAGGGAAGGTTTGAGTTTGGAGTAACCAGAACTATGTGGCACTTCTTTATCTTACATGTGATTGATTTGTAACTGAAATGAAGTTGCAAGTTTCAATGAAGTTTCAGGTTTTGGGCATTCTACAAAGTTTCAGCTTAGATGTTTCACCAAGTTTCAGCAGGTTTTGATACAATTTCAAGCAGTTCCATAGAGTTGAATAAAGAATGTGACTAGCGCACGGTATAGCATCAAAGCACATCTCAACGAGATAGATTTTGACTATGGGATCAATATTAATTTAATCGGACGATCTCACGTGCCTTCCGTATTGAGCCCGTCACTGCCAACCTTCACTAGTACAAGTACTCGTCCGCTAGCACGAGACCTTCGTGTTGCCATTTTCCTCTGCATGAGCATGTGTGGGAGCCCATCAGTGTCCTCCTCCACAAGCGCAAGCCTATTGTCATCTTCCTCCGAGCCGTCCGCAAGTGTAAGACCCGTCGAAGTCCACCTCCACAAGCACATGCATCGGTTGCAGTCCTCTTCTATGCTATAGTATCATGTTTTAAAAAATGAAACATACCAAGGTTGAGAAAAGAAGTTTTGGCATGTTTCATGATATAGAAAAATTTCTTCATGTTTCAAGTTTTAGATTTCATGGAAGTTTTGGCATGTTTCAATTTTTAGATTTGGAAGTTTCAGCATATTCAAGTTCTAGATTTTAAAGAAGTTTTAGAGTGCGACTAGTGCATGATATACCGTGATAGGCATCTTGATGGGATAGGTCTCGGTCATCCGATCCATTCTAATCGGATGATCTCGCATGTGCTCTTATGCACGAACGTGCGAGAGCCCATTGCCATCCATGAGCATGAGGCCCCATCATCATCCGCAAGTGCGATGCCCCATTGTCATCCTCCTTTATGCATAGAAACCCATCTCCATCTATGAGCACAATACCTATCAATGTCCTCCTTTGCATGTCAAGGAGCCGATCGTCCTATTGCCTTCTGTCATATCAAAAGTTCTAGAATCTGAAACATGTCAAAAGTTTCAGATTTTAGAAAGAAGTTGAAACATATATGAACTGAAACATATCAAAGCTTCATATTACAAAGAAGTTTCCAATAGTGTAGCATCTTAGCAAATTTGAGTTTGGTTTCAAGTTTCACCTAAAGTTCACCCAAGTTTCATAGAGTTTCAATCATGAAACCATGAAACTCTATGAAACTTTGATACACTTGGTCATGAAACCTTATGAAACTTGGTCATCAAACTTCATGAAATTTCATAAAAATTCGTGAACCTTAACCATAAAACTTGGACATAGAATCTCATGAAACTTCATAAAATTTAGCCATGAAAACCTAGTCAGTTGAGGCATGAAATATTTTGAAACTTTATAAAACACCATAAAACTTATATATGAAACTTAATCAATGTAACTTAGACATGAAACCTCATGAAACATCATAAAACGTAATCATAAAACTTAGTCAAATTAAGCATAAAACCTCTTGAAACTTTATAACACATCATAAACACCATAACACTTAAACATGAACACTAGTTAATTTAGACATGAAACCTCCTAAACTTGATGAAACATCATAAAATATGATGAAACCTAGTCAACTTAGGCATGAAACCTCCTGAAACTTCATAAAAACTCATGAAACACCATTAAACTTAATCAATTTAGGTATAAAACCTCCTGAAACTTTATAAAACACCATAAAACTTAATCATGAAACCTAGTCAATTTAGGCATGAAACCTCCTAAAACTTTATAAAACCTCATGAAATTAGTCATGAAACTTAGTCAACTAAAGCATTAAACCTCTTGAAATAACATGAAACTTAATCATAAAATCTCATGAAACTTTATGAAATCTCATGAAACACCATGGAACTAGTTATAAAACCCCATGCAACTTAGTCAATTTAGGCATAAAAATCTCCTAAAACTCTATGAAATACCATGAAACTAGTCATGAAATCTCATGAAACTTGAGTTCAATTTCATGGATCCGCTACCAAAAAACTACAAAGAGTTTCATCAACTAATACAATTGCAATTACAATGTTTCACAAAATAAACTTCAAATTTCAGAGAGTTTCAAAATTGAAACATCAAGCTACAAATGTGAGTTTCATGTTTGAGAAACATCTATTGTCTCACCCAAAGCCACCGACAAGGACATTGACGTTGTGCTCAGCAATATGCTCTACTTCAAGGTCCAGTTGCTTGAGCCGTTCGATCCATCGCGCATGGCACCCTGGCCATCTCTGGCCATACCCACGACTCTATAGCCCATTGCGCCAGACCGTGCCTCCAGAGTGCGTGTGACCACTCGCCACGTGGAGGACCTGCCCATCGTCGCTCAGTGTGCATCGCTCAAAGGCCGCCCCACCGCTCGCCCTGCACAAGTGGAGAGTGGGGGAGGGTTCCGGGGAATGCATGAAGAAGACACATGCATCCCAAGGAAAGAGGAAGGGATGGGATAAGGAGGAGAGGTGGGTGCGTTGCGCCTAATGCCGTCCATTTGATGCTTGAACATATCCCGTCATTTTTGGCTTTGACGGTACAACGTTCTTTAGTTTTTTTTTCTTTTTTAAGTACAAGGCATCTTATGGACATTGCTGTTTTTTTAAGTATAAGGTGGATACATGCACTCAATGCACACCAGCTCACGTCATCTATACGTATATATGTATGCATATATACAACACATGCTGGAAATTTTGCGGATGCTTCACGGTCTCATGGAGCATAGACACGTGCTTTTATACTAAACGCACACGCACACCTTCGTACTCTTTTTATAAGACGAGCATCAAACCGGAGATTTGAACGCGGTTGGGCAGGTGCGCGACGGCAACGCTAGCCAACTGAACGACGGCTCAGTCCTTTCATGGACACTGTTGTTGGGCGCATGCGAGTGCTGATCACCAAAGACAGATCATGTGGCTCGCCCCCATCTCAGACAGGACATCTGTTACCAGTATTTTCTCCCCAGTGCGCTGTCTCTCGCTTTTGATAAGCAGAGATCTACTGTAATGCCAAGGGCCAATCACGCCTAATCCCTTGATTTCAAAGCGAAGTCTAAGAAAGACAAAGGAGGTCAAGTAAGGATTCAGGGGCCACTGACCGGCCGGTCCTTACTTGACCTCGATCGGATAGATCAATAATCGCATGCGTCGCGGTACTCGTTTTGCATGGTGGGCTGCCGCCGGCGTAGGCGTGTAGCGCCCAAGGGCACGCATGGATTGGAACGGCGAGCGGTGCGTCGTACTGGCACTGGCACTGGCACGATCCACATCCATGAACTGTCGTGTGGCTCCTACGGTCCTACCTGTCGCAAAGTAGCTTCTTTTCGCTTGGTCTGCTGCTTCTGCTACTTGGTCCTTTGCACAACAGCTGCATCGCACACAAAGCATGTTAACAGGATAAATGAATAACAGAGTATATGACAGGATAAATATATAGCAGATTTCGGAGAACGTTGAACAGGATCATGAATCATGACTGATAAACTCACAAAGCATGTAAACAGGATAGATAGATAACAGTGTAAACCCTGCAAAAATCTTCGTTTTCAAATTCGAACCAAGAATCATTATTCACGCAGATAGACGACAGTAGGAGCCAAGAACCAAGAATGCAAAAAATTGCCAATTCCATTAAGAATGAAGGCCCGATTTTACATCACTGCTATATACCACACAATCCGGCCGGATTCGCAATATAATGGACCTATCGCTATCGCTATAAACTAGCACTACAAACACATAGAACTATCGCTAGTTACTGCAACGGTTGTACGTAAGAATCGACGGGTCATGATATGCACAGCTCTACTTTGGACAACTATTTCTTAGATAATCCAGCTTCTGCGCTAATGCGTCCACACATCTAGTTCTTCTCGTTGTAAATAATATGGTTTTAGTAAATATTCAAAATTAATTTCAGTATAATTTTGAATAATTTTAGTATAATTAACATAAAGAAAAGCATGACTCCAACAGCATTCTAATGACTTAATTAATATATGCACAAATACTTTAAGTCATTCCAACAGAATACTGAGAAAATTGCAATTATAGAACAGCAAACAATGCGCTTCGCAATTATAGGACTCCAAACATCGACTTCGTTAAAATGACCCTTGAAATATTGGCTTCTTGTTTTTCATGACATTTGGTGTATTAAGTCTCTTTTCTCATCTAAATACATGTATTTGTTACCCAAAGTGGCCCTTTTGCCCTTGTGAGATTAAAAGGACGTGGGCTGGCTGTTGGCCGCTTGCGGCCTGGGCTGGCTGCCTGGCTGCCGCCTGGGCGTGGCTGGGCTTAACCTAGTAGCTAAAATAGTTAATGTTCAACTTTCAAATGAGAGGGATGTCTTTACCTGGGATTTACATAATCATGGCCAATTCTCTGTAAGGTCTATGTATGCGTACTTGATGAACCAGGGTATCCTTTTCAATCATAAATTCCTTTGGAAATTGAAGCTCCCTCTTAAGATAAAAATCTTCCTTTGGTACCTTCAAAGAGGTGTTATCTTAACAAAGGACAATTTAGCTAAGAGAAGATGGACTGGTAGCCAAAAATGTTGTTTCTGTGATCACAATGAAACAATAAAGCATCTTTTTTTTTATTGCTGCCATGCTAGAATTATTTGGAATATTGTTCAAATTGCTACTGGGTTAACTCCACCTAGATCTATTACTCACATGCTTGGAGGCTGGCTCACGGGCATTGGGAGGGAGGATAAGAAACAAATTTTTGTGGGGGCTGCTGCTATTATTTGGGCAATTTGGTGTACCCGTAATGACATTGTCTTTGAGCGAAAACAAAATATTTCTTTTGTGCAGGCTATTTTCAGAGGAGCATATTGGTTGCGGTTCTGGGCGCTGCTGCAGCGTGAAGATAAAAGGGAGAAGTTTACATTGGCAAGCAAAGCGTTGGAGGTTATTGCGTTACATGTGTTTGCCAATAATGGGTGGCAAAGTAATAATAGACTTTGCATTTGAGTTTCCCCTATTTGAGTACAATCTTCTTCTTTATTTTTGTCAGCAAATAAGCAATCACTTTGTAAGACTTGGCTGTGTGCGGTTGCAGAGGCCGGATTTTATCCATTGTCTAAAAAAATGTATGAGCAAAATTAGCATAAAGCTAAAATTTAGAATGATGTTTATTGCTCTTAGAAGGCTAGTTGTGTAAGATGTAATCTTAGCCATCACAGCCCTCATAAATATGAAATCTTAATTATATATGACAGCTTATAGATTAGATCTTAAGCTTAAAACAAATATTGCTATCATAAGAAACTAATTGAAATAGATCATCAAGTATGACTTGTTGAACACCAAGAAATGATCATAATAATCAATCTACCATTCAACAGACATGAATAAAATTGATTACAACAGCATAGCAGATTCGGGTATGGACTACAGTGACCAAAAGAGATCACAGAGCACATAAATGAAACAATACAGTAAGCAACAAGTATCACAAGATAAATTCAATAAGCAGAGTATGATAAATAGCAAGTTAGCTGACAACTCAAGATCAATCTATACTCAATATCATATACAATTTCAGTTTCAATATCAGTTCATCACCGATCAATTAACCTGAACCCACAGCGTCACTTTGCAATATCTCCCAGTGTAGAATTAATCAAATCAATTGAAATTACAACTAGCACACCACATATGCAAAGGTAATGCAGAAATAAACCACTGTGATACGAATGCAATTGCACTCAAAGCCACCAAGATGTGAACAAGGCAAGGCACGCACTCAGCGTTGTCCCAGCAAACCAAGGGCCTTGCTGTGCCACGCAAATAAGCGAGGTTGACAAAGATACAATGCCGATCTTCGCACTTCAGGACACACCGAAGAATGAAGCTGAGATACAAGGAAGATGCCACACAAGACCAAATGAAGTGCACCAACCAAGAGCACCGAAGAACACGAAGCAACAAGTTGCAAATGCCCCTTCCTCAACTTGATCCAGAGCCAACCAGATTCAGCCTTCTAGGGCAAAATCTCAAAATCCCTCACTACCAAACCTCAAAGAGATAGGGCACAAAGAACCTCATGAGAAATGCCAAAGGAGAGATCGAAGATTAGGGGAACTCACTAACTTTTACGGTGCCAAAAAGAGGAGAGGGAGGCCGGCTTAAGTAGGAGAGCAAGGAGGCGACTGGCGGGCTGCAGCCAACAACCTGCACCGAGGCGCACAGGCCGTTGGCGCCTCCAGCATCACCGCCGTCATCACCCGAGACCCGACCGCCCCAAAGAGCCAGTCAAGGCCGAAGGCCACCAGAGTGAGCACCAGCCTAATCTCCTCCGTTGTCCCACTGATAGGTGGGACCCACCTCCTCTTTTCCTTTTTTTAAAATTAAAAAATTACTCCAATGCCCTCAAAAGTCCAACACTTCTCTCCAGCTCTGACATCCCATCTTCATCTCTCATTCCTTCATTTAGCAGCTCCACCCAGAAGTCGTGAGTCAACTGAGTTTCACTGCTCACCTGATTCCGACTACCCTTATCATCCTGCTTGCCCTTCCCGAGCCCCTGAATGTTCAGTGCTAAATTCTCCAACTCAGAGTTTCCAGGTTCATTCAACCCTGCAAATGCCCTTGGCTCAAACAGGAATGTCGACTCGAGTTGCTCGCTCTGACCTCCTTTTCTCTGAGAAAGCGTCCTCGAGCTCCTTCCTCCTTATCTTGCTGCTGAATCTACTGGTGGAAGAAGTCTGGGTTCTGCATTGCTCTTGCCAAGAACCCCATCATCTGGACCTTCGCATGTCAGCTCTTGTGCTTTGCTGCTCCTGCCTTAGTATTACAACCTCTTATGACTAAGATGTTCTTATCGCGCTTTAGCCTGTCGATTTCTTCGTCCAATCCAAACTGACCGACCTCAAGGCAGGAGCCAAGGGCCTGCTGCTGTGATGCAGGGAGATATGACAATGGTCTCCTTCTCTTTATCATCTTTAGAAGCTGTCCCTGGTCCCTAAGGAAACACTCATTCGCAAATTCCCATCTGCTTGGATCAATCTTTCTAAAACCCTGAAAATTGCAAGACAAGTAACATAACAACTATTGTTAGCTCAAGTTCAGAAGCCACAAATGGTAAAGCTCAACCAGGATGGCAAATTGCACAAAATATGCGAAAGTGTAGGTTTCACATATTTTGCGTGAAAGTTATAAGCAGTGAAAGAACAAGTAGCAGTATGCTATATCGCTTGATGGTGATCAAAGTAGACTTCTAGAACAAATAAACTGGTGCTTCTATGTCCTTCTCAAATTCCTCTTCTTCAATTTCTTAAGAAAATCCAACTTTAACGTTCCACTCTTCTCCACTTACAAATGCTTCTAGAGTGATCTCCTCCTCCTCTTTTGTGGTGGCCAAGTTTCCTTCGAATCACCTTCTCGGGTACCGGCAATCTCGAGCAAAGTGACCCTTCTTACCATAATTGAAGCATCCACCATATTGTTTCTTTCATTCTTCTCTTGTTATTGATCTTGTCTTACTCGTTAAGCTACCCCTGAAGAGTTGCTTCTCTCTCTTAAATGCTACTTATCACTTTCTGTCCACCTTATTTGGGCCTCTACAGTCTCCGAGGTGGACCGTTCTTCTTGTTAGTGAAGAGTACTTCCTCTTCTTTTATAGTAATATTCACCATCTACTTGGTTAATTCTTCTTGATTAGTCAATAAATTCTTCAACTCCACCAATAATAACTGCGACGACCATCCTCTTACTACGGTCATAAATTCGTTGTACTTGGTTCTGAGGCCATGTATGATGATCCTCTTCATCCTTGACTCGCTAATTTTCTATTCAGGATCAAACTGAGATATCTCACGGCAAATATTTTTCACATTCGTAAAATACTAATTAATACTTAGGGTGTCTTGTGACATGCCTGCAAGACCATTCTCAAAGAGCTGAAGATACACCTCATTCTTCTTCAAGAACAATTTTGCCAAAGTCTCCCAAGCCGAATATGGTGTCTTTTCATCATGAATATGCTACAGTACATCCTCCTCCATTGTTGTCTTCAGCACAAACAAAACCTTTCCAATCTTGATGTGCCACTTCCGCAAGGCTTCTACATTCTCTTTTGGTGGAGGAGTTTTCTCAGTTCCTGCAATGACCTCCCATTGATCCTGATCTTGTAGATAGGACTCCATACAGGTCTGCCAATAGCTATAGTTGTGGTTATTGAGCTTCTTTGCACCAGCAAGGTCTGCCATACTGACTAACGATCGGCATCAACCTTTGATCCTAGATCAAAGAGCTTCACAATCTCAAACTGTGCACCAGTAGAGTCTCCCTTAGCGTCTCAAAGACTCCTCTCGATCATGATGGTCTCAGACCACCTGCTCTAATACCAATTGTTGAAAATCAAAAGGTAACAAGATACTCAATTTTAAGCAGCATACACACACATATGTATATGAAGCTAACTAGCTTCTCCCATCAAAGTTCATAACTTGCATATGTATTGCAACTCTTCTACTACAACTAATTACAAGGGGTGTTATAAGCCTTTTATAGGCATCAAATCAACCGACTTAAGGAACCGACTCAAACCAGCATGATGCTTATCTTTTTACGGCTACCACTCACTAGCTGGACACGTATTAACATATCTAGTATACTACTTTGACATTACATATGTGCTAGCCTTTACTTCTAGAGATTTCATGTATGTGCATGTGCTAGTAAGACTACATGCATGCACTTGATTGCTTTATAGTGGCACTCGGTGGTTGAAATAAGCTGTTTTATGACTAAAATTATATTGTAGCTTATTACAATTATACTGTAGCTGATAGTGATTTATTTGGTGTAACTAAATTTAAAAATTTTAAAAATAGAAAAAACATGTTAGTTCATCATAGATAATACAAACGAATACAAGACAAAAGAACCGACAAAAAAGTTAAAAAATCCAAAATATCCAGTCTTGTTTTATACGGCAACAAAGGCTAGAAGACTCCAAAACAACCTACAACTCTACACATCTCCTGCATTGCTATACGATTTTCTTGAAGCTTCATCAAAATATGTATTGTTATTTTCAACAAAGAGCATGTCAGAAATTAAATAGTTTGTCAGGGAGGGCTATGCAGTCTCCCGGCATACTCCTGTCTCTGAATTATTAGAAACACTTCAGGGATTTAGGCTTTATACGCATGCGTCTGGCAAAGGATTGGCCACAAGTTTTATTTTTATTATTAAACCAAGGATTGGCCTCAACTTAGCATAGGCAGACAGTGGCAAAGCTGTAGTCTACATTTGCATTCCTTTATATTACCATGGTAATCGCAGTCTGTTGAAGAGGTCTAGGCGTCTAGCTATCCTAATTCCTAGTCCTATAGCCAGGACCAAGAGCAAAGAATTCCAATTTTTAGCTTCTTTGCTACTTAATTACACATATACAACTTTCATGCCAAGTGAAAAAAAAAATCACAATATCATACAGAACCGCTTACTGCTAATGCAAAGAACAACTATCAATAAGCTCTCCCTTCAACAGCAGCAACAGAAATGGTTCTTTCGCAGTTTGCACCCGATTACCAAATTGTACTACATTCCATCTTAATGTTGTCGTTACGATATTTAATGCCAGATGCCTATCAATACCCATGACAATGATGCGCCGCACGAGTGATCAATCAAGAAATCTCTGAAAGAGTGCACCTTGTGTCAATTCAAACTTTCAGTGTGGCAACTCTTGGTCTAGCTGAATTGCTTGGGCAAGATATCACATTCCATGGCGCTGTCAAATTGTTTTTGCAATTTGAGTTTTCAGAATGACCTCCAAACGATGGAGTTCCATCTAATCTTAAAGCAACATTTTGGTGCTCGTGTTAGAGCTGTAGATGGCCCTATTCTTTTCGGATGCGGCTTTTGGTTTTTGGCTACGGCTTATTAGTCTAATAAATAGTGATTGATGAAAAAAGCCAAAATCAAAAGCAGACTGAAAAGCCAAAAAGAACATGTGTTATGCATAATTTAGCACATAGTCTTATTTTTGTGGTGACCATTGTGGGCGAAAGAAAATTCTCTAGGAAGTACCCTAACCATCTAAGACGCTGTTGTAGCATGAGCCACAACAATAGATACTTGATACCTTTCTTCAAGGAGGATATGAAATAAGCTAGAGATCACTACATAAGTGAGGGAGGTAGGAAGCCGGTGAGTAGGAAAAATGAGTAGAACTAGCCATCATTTTATATATATATATATATATATATATATATGGGGTGGGATAAAATTCTCATCCTACCCCTTAACAATTATAAAAGGGTGAGGGTAAATTGATATATTCCTTTGTACATATAACACTATGCTATTAAACTTGCTCGAAGATCCACTAGGCAATTCGAAGGCCTGAGGGGTAGGGTACCCCACTGCCCCGCAACATAGCAAGCCCTTCTCTTCCCCTCGTCTCCTCCCTCCGGTCCTTGCATTCCTCATCACCGCCGACGCCCAAAGTGCCCCCGTCCAACTCGTCGCCGAGCTCCACCATGCGTCTGGCCGAAAAATTGCCTCCTGCGCCCATGCCTCCGCCTTCTCCCACCATGCCACCCCCGACATAGCCTTCAGTCGCTCCTGCCACCCCGTCCTTGTCGCCCTCGGCCACGCCGCTGTTGGAAATAATCTTGTTGTTGATAGTGTAGTCGTAGCTATACACGGTAGTTGTTGCTACTTTTGAGTGTGGTCGTAGTCGAAGTACTCGGTGTGATCGAGTACAGTGGTCGAAATTGTGTCTTTGTGTGTCGTGTTCTATACAGTGATCATAGCCAAATGTACTCGTGTGTTGAGTACAGGTCGACAGTCGGCAGTCGGTGCAGCCGTGGTCGATAATCGGCAGTCGAAGCTGCTGTGGTCGATAGTTCGTAGTCGAAGTTTAAAGAATCTAACTTGTCATTATGAGTTAATGGCATGTTTTGGTAATTAATAACAATCAAATTGTGAGACTAATAATTTCATTGAGATGAATGAACAGGATATGTCTTACGGTGATGGATGATTTAAGATGGGTTCATATGGTTGATCATTTTCAAGCAATGTAAAGACTTCACATGTGTCGATAAGTCCTGACCTAAACTTGGAGTTGAAATATACGTTGTCATGCTTCAAGTGGATGAACAAGGCAAAGGTATGACTAGCCAGGGCTAAGGATGTGTTTCTAGTCTTTTACCGGTCCTGGTGTTTGGTTGGAAGATCGAGTTGCTAGTATAGAATGCCGTACTATTAAGAGGAGTCGCGACTAGTAGCTTGAACATAACAAGTGTTGATAGCTCACTTTGAGGCATGTCGAAGTCCATGTTATTTCCCCTCTTTGAGGTATGATGCTAATATTTGAGATGTGTCTCCCAGAGTGGGAACGGGCTGTTACTAATGGATTGAGGTGTTTCGGCTTAATTCGTGGAGTCAGTCCAATTCGTTTGAGATAACCTCAACGTGGACTAGAGGAAATCGGCAAGTTTCTGAACACCACGGTAAAAACATCAAGTGTCTTTGTGGTTTGCCATCTTGCGCTTAATTTACCTTCTAGCAATTCATATTCAAGCTTTTATATTTGTTGAATTGATTAGAATACTTATCTTCTTAGGATTGCTTATATTGGTTGAGAATTATATCGTTGGTGCACTTAGTCAAACTTAGATGTTTTAGGCCTGCTTATGAAAACCAAATAGTTCACGCTTCCGCATTATAAATTTGGTAGTAGCCTAAAAGAATTTTTAAAAACCGCATATTCATCCCCCTCTAGTCGGTCTCCTTGATCTTACAAAGCTGCCATGGTCGATAGTCGGTAATCGAAGCTGCCATGGTCGATAGTTGGTAGTCATAGCTACCGTAGTCGATGGTTAGTATTCGGAGCTGCCGTGGTTGATGGTCGATAGTCGAAGCTACTGTGGTCGATAGTCGGTAGTCATAGTTGCCATGGTCGATGGTCAGTAGTCAAAGCTACCATAGTCGATGGTCGGTAGTCAAAGCTGTCGTGGTCGATGGTTTGTAGTAGTAGCTACTATAGTCGATAGTCGTGGTCGGTTACGACCACGTTGTCAACCGGATGGGTGTGTGGTCGTAACTACCGGTGTTGTGGTTATAAGCGCTGCGATTGTAGCTCCTGCGTGTCTGTGGTCTTGGCAGCGGTCATAGCTGCAGTACCGCGGGCGAAGCTAAGCTCAGATCAGGTCAAGGAACAACCGAGGTTGAAGCTAGTGACTATGGTTGTGCGGTCGTCAGAACGGGTCGTCGTGGATGATGCAGACCATATCGTGGTTAGTGAACTGCCCGATATGGACGGACAAGTGGTCACTGTAGCAGTCATGGGGCAGCTAAGCGAAGCGGCATGGATAGACGGCTGGTCGTTGTAGTTGTCGTGGGGCGGCTGAGTGAAATGGCATGGACAGATAGCTGGTCCTTGTAGCAGACGTAAGCGACAGACCTAGAGAGCGGCAAAGTCATGAGTCGTAGCGTGCAGAGCTAGAGAGGCCCCTGTCGCCCCGCGCCTCCTCCCCCTGCCACCCCGTCGCTTTCCAAGGCGCCCACGCCTTCCCCGTGGCATGTGAGCTTGGAGAGGTATCTGATGGTGGTGGCGGAGCTGTGCAACGCAGTGGGATGGAAGAGCAGAAGAAATGGCTCAAAGGTTGTGAGCAGAAATCGTTGTGGAGCAGGAGGCTGCGCGAGCCGCCTTGGTGTAGCTCGCGGCCGGCATCAAACAGCTCGTCGTGCCCCTGGCCATCTCCTCCACCAGGAGCCATGTGCCCCTCCTCCCCAGCATGCTCCTCACAGCCACCGCCGCCTTGCTCTCTGTGTTGCCGCCGATCCCTTGACGGCCCTGCCAATCCAGTAGAAGCAGAGAACAAAGAACGAAAAGGGGAATTGGAAGAGGAGGCTGCCTATGCTTGTGGCCTCGTGGGGAAGAAAGACGAGATGCTGTGAGATTTGTGAGTGCCACGTGTCAAAATAACAGGAGGAGCCTCTCTAGCTCTGCACGTGGGACCTGCCCAGTAGAATTTCCTTCCCACTCGTGCTCAGGGGCGAAGCCCTATTGTATGTTATGGGTGCAGATGCACCACCCTGATTTTTTTTCAACTTATAGCATTCAAGTTTTGGCCCTATATGCACCCCCCCAAAGCCCAACAAGCAGCAGCCCAGCCATCGTCGCTTCATCTTCCGTCGCCCGTTTGACGCAGAGCAGAACGGCTTGCCGCACGGCGTGGCCGGCCATTTGCTGCAGTTCTCTTATCTCTCTGTACATACACAAGTTGCCGCACGGCGTGGCCGTCCATTTGCTGCAGTTCTCTACTTCTCTTATCTCTCTGTACGTACACAACGCAAGCTGCAGCTGATCTCTTCTTATTTGATCTGTGAAAGCAGCTGCTGCTTGCTTGGCCGTCTGAAAGTGAGCCAGTGAGGCATATTTAAGTGTGATCCACGCACGCAACACGCATCCAGCAGGAGCCATCACGGCATCACCCAACATGCACGAAGAATATTTTAAGGTAAGATTAGATGTTTCATGCTTCCTTTTCTCTTTCTCAATTAATCTAATTTTTATATACAATTAGAGCCGGAACTGTGTTACATCGTTAGGCTATTTGGGTTGCAGACTTGCAATTGTGCAGTACATATTTACGTTCCTTTTATTATGTGCTAATGGCAGGTTAATTGATGGAACGATTTTACAAAAGGAAAGCACCAGAGCCTGATAGTGCCAATAATCCCCGGAATTCTTGTGTGGATGATATCAATTGGGAGGAGGAGATTAAATATGATCCAGGATTAAGGAAACAAATTGATGATTATCATCCTAATCTTAGAGAGAGGGTGAGAAGGAAGTACTTGGAGAATGGGCCTTGCCAACCTCGCACACTTAATTTTCCTGTGACACAGATTGGAGGAGCTCCGAGAAGGTTTGTTCCAGAATGGTTTGATGAGTTTGGAAGTTGGCTTGAATATAGTGAGTCCAAAGATAGAGCATATTGTTTTTGTTGTTTCTTATTTAGAGATAAGAAGGATGGCGGATATGAAGCATTTGTTAAAAATGGTTGGAACACCTTTCATAAAAAAGAAAGGCTAAAAGTTCATGTAGGAGATGTCGGTGGCTCACACTATATCGCAATGAAGAAGTGTGATGATCTGTTACAAAGAAATCAGCATATTGATGTTGCTTTCCATAGTGTGAGCGAATCTAGTAAGAAGGACTATCTTACTAGGCTGAATGGGTCTATTGATGTTGCTAGAATATTATTGAAGCAAGGATTGCCATTTCGGGGCCACGATGAGTCAAAGGAGTCCTTAAACAAAGGGAACTTCAGAGAATTTCGCAATTTTGCAGGGGAGCAAAATCCAGCCTTAAGAAAGGCAATAGGTAAAAATAAATCAGATGATAGTCTTTTGATTGCTCCTGAAATACAAAGGGATATTGTGCATTGTTTTGCAAAGGAAGTGCTACATGCTATTCTAGAAGAAATTGGAGATGACGTTTTTTGCTTGCTAGTTGATGAGTCAAGAGATGTTTCTTGGAAAGAACAAATGGAAGTTGTCTTAAGATATGTAGATAAATGTGGAATTGTCAAAGAGAGATTTGTTGGTCTTGTTCATGTGATTGAAACAACATCTGCCCATTTCAAGTCTGCTATTGATGCACTATTGGCTAATCTTAAGTTAAGCTTAAAGCAAGTCCGAGGCCAAGGATATGATGGTGCTAGCAATATGAGAGGTGAGTTCAATGGCTTGCAATCTTTGATAATGAGAGAAAGTAGTTCAGCTTATTATGTTCATTATTTTGTTCACCAGCTCCAATTAGTCCTTGTTGCTATTGTGAGAAAGCATAAAGGGGTTAGTGAATTTTTTAATAAGATTTCCATGTTACTAAACGTGGTTGGCGGATCATCTAAGAGAAGGGACATGATTAGAGATATTAATCTTAAAGAAATGAGCAAGGCATTAGGGTGTGGGCAACTTGAAACCGGGACAGGGTTGAATCAAGAGCAAAGTCTTCAAAGACCTGGGGATACTCGTTGGAGTTCCCATTATAAATCTCTCAAAAGTTTGGTTGGCACGTTTTCTACAATAGTCAAGGTGCTAGAAATTGTGGAAAAGGATAAAAAGGATTGGAAAATTAGAGACCAAGCATCAAATCTTCTAGAGTACTTCCAGTCTTTTGACTTTGTCTTGTATTTGCATCTCATGTTGACTATATTAGGAACCACAAACATCTTGTCATTGGCATTGCAACGGAAGGATCAGGACATAGTGAATGCTATTAAATGTGTGGGAGCAACTAGATGCCAACTGGATGAGCTTAGAAGAGAAAAATGGGGAAAATTATTAGATGGGGTGTATGAATTTTGTGACAAGAATGATATTTCCAAATTGAAAATGGAAGATGAATATATTTATCCCAAGAAGCGGAGGCATAGATCTGGAATTACAAACAAACATTACTATCAAGTAGATTGTTTCAATGATGTTATTGATTGGTTACTTCAAGAGCTTGACAACCGCTTCAACGAAACAAGCTCTCAATTGCTTGTTTGCTCGGCTGCTTTTAGTCCAAGAGACTCATTTCATGATTTTAATTTGGAGAATTTGATGAGCCTTGCAAAGCTTTATCCACATGATTTTGATTCTGGGGATTTGAGGGACCTTAGCCACCAGCTTGGCCTCTACATATCTGATGTGAGAGATGATGATAGGTTCTCTAACCTACAAACTGTTGCTGAGCTTTCTCAGAGAATGGTGGAGACTAGAAAACATGATCGATATCCATTAGTTTATCGACTCATGAAGCTTGTACTAGTGTTGCCAGTTGCTACTGCTACAGTTGAGAGGATTTTCTCCGGCATGAAGATTGTGAAAACAACATTGCGCAATCGCATTGGTGATGAATTTATGAATAATTGCCTTATTTGTTATGTGGAGAAAGAAGAGATGACGAAAGTCACGAATAACGCAGTGGTTCATCGCTTCATGAAAATGCAAGGACGTAGATTTCATGATGAAGATTAAAGGTAATGGATTATATTTATTTCCATTTGATCATTTTTTGTTGAAAAATGAAATTTGAATCATAAGTCATTTATTTTCTTTTTTAGGCCGTCATATTGTCGAGGATGTTCAAGACTTGGAGTGAAACGATGTATTTTGCCTATGTTAACGTTTTTGGCCATTCTAATGGTACTCATTTCGGTAAACCCCTTAATCACTTATTTGTAGTTGTACCCCCTCTATTTTGCTCTAGCTTCGCCACTGCTCGTGCTCATCAGCAGTCTACAATGCGAGGCCTGAGCCATAGCTCAGTGGAAGGAGGCGAGGCCGCGAGGGTGTTCGCCCCTCTGGGTTCGATCCTAGAGTGCTTTTCATTCTCAGGGTACTACTCAGTGAACATTATCATCTAGAGATACATATAAGTACGTGCTACGTAAGATAGCGGGTATCGTACTTTGAAAGTTGTTGAGTTTCTAATTACTTTTTGGGTTTTGTTAAATATCGTCCGGATATTTTCTTCCTAATTATCATCTAGATTTAAGATCATTGAATTAGCGATCCAATAGCCATAAATTCTCCTCCCTCCCTATGAATTATCCAGATTTAAGACCATTGGATTAGAAATTCAATGGCCATAAATTCTATCTCCTCCTCTTGAAAAAAATCTCCCTTCTTTAAAAACAAGGGACCTCTTGATCTCTAATCCAAAGATCATAAATTTAGATGATAATTAGGAAGAAAACATCCGGGTGATACTTATACACTCTCTTAATTTTTAACGTGTGTAGTGTGAATAGATATGCACGAATTATGTACGTCTGTATTGTACCCTAAAATGCGCGTCGACCACAAGACCGCAAGGATACAGTACAGTGGTAGCCGGCAAGAGCCAAGTCAGAAGTCTCTGCTCCTCCGCGGGAGCGGGAAGGCGAGACTGCTCAGGATAGGAATGGAAGGTTCACGGCCGCGCGGCGCGTTCGTGGCTCGGAAGCTTCTGGAGGCCGGAGCGGGTGGGCGCGCAAGTGGGAGGCCGGGTGTGGCCGAGGTTGGCGCGCCCGGCGCAAGTGGGCGGCGAATCGACAGCCGACAGGGGACGCCGAGGGCGACAGCTCGTGCCATTTTTTCTGATCTGAATCCCGTCTCCTCGCCAACGTTTTGCGAGGGTCAGATGAGAATTTTGTTGCCGAGTTCGTGGTTGGCTGCAACTTGCAAAGCCGATCCTCCGGGGTCGTTCTTTATCTCGGGCTTTTTCTTAGCTTCTCTGGGGTTTTTTTTTTTTTGCCTCTCAAGTGATCCAAGTCACATGTCAGTTGTTTGTTAGTACAATTGTACTACGATCTCAAAAAATGTTTGGTCGTTGTAACTAAGAAATGTATCTGAACAATTTTGTGTCTGCATAGAATGACTGAAATGATCACTTGCTAATTGATGGTGTGAGGCATTGCATTTGTACACGCTAGCAATTCATCGGATTCACAAGAGACATTTGGCTCTTCTGACCGAAATTCTTCTTGACTGGAAACCAGTGCTGGCAAGTGACTAGACAATAGACACAAACGTGTTTTGAGTCTTATTAGCACACATGTTCTAGCAGTTTCCTGGTCTGTAGAATCCATAGAGCTGGGAGTAACCTACTAGGCTGACATGTATGTATTCAGCAATGTGCACGAACTTTTCGGTAATCAATAGCATTAGCACAGTTATTACAAAGATTTGGTCCTCACTGTGAGATATTCTGAAAACGACATAAGTACTCCATAAGCACAAGTCTGCAAGGTCAGCAGTTGAACCACACCACACGATCACATAGAGGGTCGGTAGGAGGAAAATAAATAGAAGGATCCTTTTCAGTAATCATTGTGCACAAACATTTTCAGAGATCAAGACGGGCGGCTTGAATCATCATATCATCAGTTCATCATCACACACCACATGTACATTCGTTGCCATTAGTCCCTTGTTGCGCCTCTGGACTGTGGGACGTCATTATTCGCTACAAACACTGACATACAAAAATTCAGGAAAGATTTTTAAGCAGGTTTTGTGCAAACTGCTAGCTAATACAGGATGTTGGTATGAGTACATTGCAATAGCCAATAGCACATCTTATTCAGTATGTGTAGAGTGTAATACAGAAGACCCACTTGGCCGAACATGCATAGATGGCATCAACGAGCTTCAACAGCTTGATTTCCACCTCTGTTGATAATTCTGTCAACATACTCCTTTCTGAAATCATGCAACGGTTCCATAAGTCAACAAGAGAGAGAAAAAATAGTGGGAGGTACAAGGGAAAACAAAGAATATAAGTACCTAGCTGGGAGATGGTCATGGGGACGATTGTATGGCGTCCAGACAGGTTCTCCCACAAAGAGCCGCATTGCCTGCAGAAACATAGTAAGAACAAAGCGCAATATCACAGCACAATATTAGACTGTGATATTCCTTATTTGATGAGCACAGAAATGAAAGAGAGCTTTAGGAATATATGATTAAGGAAAGGACACGACTGGCAGTTGAAATTCACAACGATAGAAAGACAGTAAGACTGAGAAGTACGTGTCATATAAAGACAATTAGCTGTTTAGAATTATGTGTCATGGGACTAAAAATAAGTAGGCACTATCTGTCCACTTCAAAGAATAGCAGCTATCATTAATTAATTCACAAGTGAATTACACACACGGTTTGACAAAAGGATACGGAGTTCAGTCATTTTAATTCATTTAGTATGTACAAGTGTTAAGGAAACCAAAACTCATGATGGGAACAAAGGAAGAAAGTAAAAGATACCTTGATGTAGTTGTTGCTGTCCAACGTGAAGCGGTGATACATTCCTGCAGGCAAAACAATCATGCCCCCTTTGTTCACTGCTATACGGATCCACTGATCATTTCGGTCCCGCACATCAAAGTATCCTTGAGAATATAAGAAAAAATGATGGGTAAAGTAGATAGATAGAATGCCACCATTATTATTACTGGAAAGAAACCAGATATTAGTTTTCTTGTCTTAAATGCCCAAAACAAGTATAAGGTACCTACCACTACCCTCGATACAATAGCGTATCTCTTCGTCAGTATGCAAGTGTTCTTCAAAGAAATTCTTCAGCTTAGCCTCGTAGTTTGGCAACTTCTCTGGGCACACATCGCAGATGTCCTGCAGAAAAGCAGGACATGTTTCACACTTGTTTGCTTCTACTACTTGCTTAGCATTTTAATCTTGCAAATCAAAATGGAAAAACTTAACAGTAAGTAGCCAAAAAAATTCAATGACAAACCATGTAAGAGTATCCCCTGGTCTCACGAATTTTCTTGAGGTTCTCATCATTCTCCCAGTCATCAGCATTTAGGCGCCAGCTTAATATTCCTAACTCTGGGTATTTGAAATGTGCACCACTTTAGCATCTGGCAGGTTTATCAATAACAGTTCTGCTAGAGTTCATGCACAAACTACAATAAATGATTTGAGCAGCAAATGCACAAACCAGAAAGTTTGTCGAGAGGAATGAACTCTTTCGGCTCACGATGATGAGGAAGCCTCTGGTCCTCTTCACTGTCATCCATGTACCATGCTTGGATGACCTCCTCCTTGCCATCCTTAGTAATAGCCATTCAAAAGATACTGTATCGTTATTATGCAAAAATGAAATATGACAAGTAACAAACATGCATAGAAAAAGCAAAGCACATAATTCATAACCAGTGCAGAAACAGGTACACCCCATATACAGAAGGAAATATGAAATTCTGCGCAGCTTAAATGTAAACATCTAACATAATTTACATTGTATCCAGACCCAGCTGGTCATCTCATGAAACCATATTCTCGTTAGGTTATGAAATGCCAAAACAACAAACATTACAAAATCCATATTGAACTATTCTTCTGGTGGTGCCCCAGGTCCACAGGACACCAGGCTCCTAGGAGTTAGAATTTTGTCTCGATGATCTATATGAAGGATCATATATGAAGCATGCACCAGACAGACTGACCAGCTCTGTCCTACGCTTGGACCCAAACAAAACATGTTCTACAACAAGTGGATGTAAAAAATGGCAAAACCACTATCCATATAGTTTTTAGTTATATAAGACTACATCAAGTAAGCCAAGTGACAACAAGCTTGCAGGGGGCTCCTACTTCTAGTATCAACAGAAGAACACTACTAAAGGAAATAAAGGGGCACTGATCAGGATATGATGGTGATAGTGCACACATTTCTTCCGATAAACAAAGACTACTAGAATTGATACTCATACCATTAAAATTATAATTATCTACGACTGTTTTACTGCAACCTTTAAATCTACAAAGGTTTTGCCATTTCAGTATGTTAATCTTTAGGGTTACTAAACTCCCAACAAGACGAGCGCACCGAGTTGAAGACTGAAGAGCAACTCCTCTCATGTTACTATTGTGGCTACTGACCAAACAGAATATGAGGGGACTAGCTAGAAAGAACCAACGATAGGAGAAAAAGTGCTCGTGTATGAAATGAGTGGATCTGTCTCCACGCCGCTCTTGGGGTTTATATACATAAGTGGTGTAGGATGGAAAATTCTCATCCTACCTCTTAATAATTACAAAAAAGGTAAGGATACATTGGTACATTCATTTATACTACTGAGCCTATTACATAATGAGCCAGTTGCAAGACCCCATCACGGGGGGTTGGGCCACCCCTACAACAGTACTCCCTCGACAGCAAGCGCGGAGGTCCCAATGGGCGAGCTGACGTGACCAACTATCCTAGCCCCCCCGTCTCCCTCTAGCAAGCACGAAGGTCCCGATGAGTGAGTTGATGCAATTGGTAGCTCCAGCCCTTCCGACGCCGAGGCTGCGGCCGCGTCATCGAGGTCCTATTCCGACGTGGGCGGACGCCGAGGCTACGGCCGTGTCGTCGGGGTCCTATTCTGGAGTGGGCGGCACATAAAGGCGGGGTCATGGGTCGGGCTGCCCCTCCAAGGCAATGCCTATGAGGGCGACGAAGTCCCACGACGCAGCCGAAGGCGCCCCGTCGAGGTCAAGCTTTTGAGGTGGAGACATCGGGGTCCCGTCCACGAAGCGGTCAGTTGAAGTGTCTACGACCACGAGGTGGACAAACGAAGTCACGACCACTGGATTGTCGGACAAAGTGTCTATGACAACAGGGCAGTCGAACGAAGCATGTGCGACCACGATATGGTTAGACAAAGTCTCAACCACGAGGGGGGAGACGAAGCTCTAACGAGCACGAAAGACTTGACATCAACGAAGTCAGCGGTGCTTCCCTTCGGACTCGAGGTCGACAAAGGCGATGGTGAGACGAAGCCTTGACGCGCGCGGTCGTCCCCACCCTTCGGACTCGGCATTGACGAAGTCGGCAGTGAGATGAAGCTTACGCATGTGGCCTGTCCCCTACCCTTTGGACTTGCCGTCGAAGAAGACGGCGGCAAGACGAAGCTGACGCACGCAGTTCGTCCCCCATCCTTCGGACCTAGGGTCGACAAAGTCGACGGCGAGACGAAGCCCTGACGTGCACGATCTGTCCCCTACCCTTCAGACTTGGCGTCGACGAAGTTGGTGGCGAGACGGAGCTATGACGCGCGCAGGCCGTCCTTGGCGTCGACGAAGTCAGCGGCGAGACGAAACTAATGCGCACGGCCCATCCCGACGCATGCGCCGAACGAAGTCCCGACCGCGAGGTTGTCGGGCAAAGCATCTACGACCACGATGTGGTCGGACGAAATCACGACCATGAGACGGTCGGAGTAAGTGTCCGACCACAACGTGGTCGGACAGAGTTTACGATCGTGAGTAGGTTGGAATGAGTCTAAGACCGCGAGGCGGTCGAACGGAGCCTACGGCCGCGAGGTGGTCGAACGGAGCCTACGCCGACGACGTGGTCGGACGAAGGTACGACCACATAGTGGTCTGGCGGAGTCGAGGAAGTCGACAAATTGTGGACGTGCGCAGTCGTCCCCCACCCTTCGGACTTGGCGTTGATGAAGTCAGCGGCGAGACGAAGCTGACGCACGCAGTTCGTCCCCTACTCTTCGAACTCAGGATCAACGAAGTCGGCGGCGAAACGAAGCTAACACGCGCGGTCCGTCCCCCACCCTTCGGACTCAGGGTCGACGAAGTTGGCGACGAGAAGCAGCTGACGCGTGCGCCTAACGATGTCCCGACTGTGAGGCGGTCAAATGAAGCGTCTACGACCACGATGTGGTCGGACGAAGTCACAACCACGAAGCGATTAGAGTAAGTGTCCAACCACGGTGTGGTCAGATAGAGTTTACGGCCATGAGTAGGTCGGACGAAGTCTACGGCCATGAGTAGGTCGGACGAAGTCTACAGCCGTGACCACGAGGTCAAACAAAGTCTATGACCACGACGTGGTTGGACGAAGGTACGACCACATAGTGGTCTGGCATAGTCGAGGAAGTCGACGAAGCATGGACGCATGCGGTCGTCCCCCACCCTTCGGACTTGGCGTCGACGAAGTCGGCGGTGAGACAAAGCTGACACACACGGCCCGTCCCCCACCCTTCGGACTCAGGGTCGACGAAGTCAACGGCGAGACGGAACTGTGATGCGCACAGGCCATCCCCCCTTCGGACTCGCGGTTGACGAAGGCGGCGGCGAGATAAAGCTCTAAGCGCGACAAAGCTCTGAGGGGCGCGTTCCGTCCCACACGATTCGGACTCGCGGTCGATGAAGTCGGCGGCGAGATGGAGCTATGATGCACACGGGCCATCCCCCACCCATCGGACTTAGCGTCAACAATGTCGGCGGCGAGATGAAACTGAAGCGCGCGGCCCTCCCCTACCTTCGGACACGGGGTCGACGAAGTCAACGGCGAGACAAAGCTGTAACGCGCGTGGGTCGTCCCCCACCCTTTAGACTTGGCGTCGATGAAGTCGGCGGCGAGACGAATCTGACGCGCGTGGCCCGTCCCCCACCTTCGAACTCGCGATCGACGAAGGCGGCGGCAAGACAAAGCTCTGTGGCGCGCGTTTCGTCCCACACCCTTTGGACTCAAGGTCGACGAAGTCGGCGGCGAGACGGAACTGTGACACGCGTGAGCCGTCCCCAACCCTTCAAACTCAGGGTCGACGAAGGCGGCGGCGAGACAAAGCTGACGCGCGTAGTTTGTCCCCCACCCTTCGGACTTGGCGTTGACGAAGTCGGCGGCAAGACGAAGCTGACGCGCATGATTTGTCCCCTACCCATCGGACCTGAGGTCGACAAAGTCGACAGCAAGACGAAGCCCTGACGCGCGCGAAATCCGTCCCCTACCCTTTGGACTTGGCGTCGACAAAGTGGGCGGCAAGACAGAGCTATGACGCACGCGGGCTGTCCCCCACCCTTCGGACTTGGCGTCGACGAACTCGGTGGCTTGACGAAACTGACACGCACGCCGAACAAAGTCCCGACCGCGAGGCAGTCGGACAAAGCGTCTACGACCACGATGTGGTCAGACGAAGTCATGATCACGAGGCGGTTGTATGGAGTACGAAGATGACCTGGTCGGACACAATCTACGACCACAACGTGGTCGGACGAAGGTACGACCACGTAGTGGTCTGGCAGAGTCAAGGAAGTCAACGAAGCGTTGACGCGTGCAGTCATGCCCCATCCTTTGGGCTTAGCGTCGACAAAGTCAACGGCGAGACAGAGCTAATGTGCGCTGCCTATCCCCCACCCTTCGGACTCGCGTTCGACGAAGTCAGCGCCGAGACGAAGCTGTGACGCATGCGGGCCGTCCCCACCCTTCGGACTTGGCGTCAACGAAGTCGGCGGCGAGACGAAACTCGAACGTGCGCAGCCCGTCCCACGGCGGCGAGACAAAACTCTCAGGCGCACGTTCCATCCCGTACCCTTCGGACTCGGGGTCGATGAAGTCGGCGGCGAGACGAAGCTCTCAGACGCGCATTCCGTCCCGCACCCTTCGGAATCGAGGTCAACAAAGGTAACGGCGAGACGAATCTGACACACACAGTCCGTCCCCCACCCTTCAAACTCACGGTCGACAAAGTCAGCGACGAGATAGAGCTCTAACGCGCGCGGACCGTCCCCCACCCTTCAGACTTGGCATCTACAAAGTCGACGGTGAGACGAAACTGACGCACGCGGCCCGTCCCCCACCTTCAGACTCGCGGTCAACAAAGGCGGCGGCGAGACGAAGCTTTGAGGCACGCATTCCATCCTGCACCTTTCAGACTCGAGGCCGACTAAGTCGGCAGCAAGATGAAACTTTGACGCGCACGACCCGTCCCCCACCTTTGGCCTCGAGTCGATGAAGGTGGCGGCGAGACGAAGCGCTCATGCCGCGTTCTGTCCCACACCCTTTGAAATTGGCAACGACGTCGACGAAGGTGGCAGACGGAGTTACAACCATGAGGAAGTCAGAGAAACATCTACGACCACAATGTGGTCGGACGAAGTCACGACCATGGGGCGGTCGGACCAAACGTTAACGACCACGCGACAGTCGGACGAGGCATCTACGACCGCGAGGCATTCAGAGGACGAAGTCCGCGACCGTGAGATGGTCGGACAAGGCATCTATGACCGTGAGGCGGTCGTCCGATGAAGTTTCCACGACCGCTAGGCGGTTAGACGAAGTCTCGACCACGAGGCGGTCGGACAAAGTAGCGTGGCGAACTCCCTTGTGAGACGCATGAAATGTGCGACTCACTGGGGTTACGATCCATGGTAGGGACTCCCTGGTGGGATGGGCGAAGCACGTGATGCACGCGCGGCTGCGCAAGCTGTCCCGCACTACCATCTATACTCCATAGAGTTCGCACGGAGGACATGGACTGCGCGCAGTCATTTATACTCCATAAAGTTGCCCGGAACGGCTGAGTTCCCAGCGTTTTATACTCCGCGGAGTACGTCAGGGTGCGAGGCCACCGTGCGATTTTTTATACTTTGTAGAGTTAGCCGGGACGGCTAAGTTCCCGGTGCTTTACACTCCACAGAGTATGTTGGGGCACGAGGCCACCGTGCGATTTTTTTTGTACTCCATAGAGTTTCCCAGCACGGCAAAGTTCCCAGCACTTTATACTTTGCAGAGTACGCCGGGGCGCGAGGCCACCGTGCGATTTTCATATATTTACGACCCCAAGGTGGTTGGGCAAAATCTCAACCACGAGGCGGTCGAACGAAGCGACTACAACCGTGAGGTGGTCGGACGAAGCATTTACGACCACAAGGTGGTCAAACGCAGTCTCAACCGCGTGGTGGTCAGATGAAGCGTGTACGACCACGAGGTGGTCGGAGACGACATCTGCGTGGAGCTCGGCGGATACCATGCGAAGTCCCGCGAAGACCGGGTGAAGTCCTCGGTGGAGACCGTGCGAAGTCCGTGGAGGTCGTGCACAGTTCATCGGAGACGACATCCTCACGGAGCTTGATGAAGACCTTACAAGGCCCTGCGGAGGTCGTGCGAAGTCTCCATGCGGAGATTGTGCAAAGACCTCGGCGGAGACCATGCAAAGTCTTCGACAGGGACCGCACGATGTCCCACGGAGAAGTTGGAGGCGAGTGCTCCATTCCCAAGTGTTGACCATGGAGTGGTCGTGTCTGTTGGCGAAGACTTGACCGCGGCACGGACGGAGATGCCGCTGAAGTCACGACTGCGGTGTGGTTGTGTCGATGCAGCCAGTAGCGGGGCGAAGGCTTTTAAGCGCGTGCACCGTGCAGAATCCCCGCCAGAGAGGCTCGACATTCGCCGGTGTTGTTCAGAGGCCGACTCCATGGTGTCGAGATGACGGCGCAGGCATCGCGATCGACGGTCGTACTGGCGCGGGCATCACAGTCGACGGCCGTACCAACGCGTGCATCATGGTCGATGGTCGTACTGGCGCAGGCGTCGTAATCGTTGCCACAAGGTACCACCGGCCGCCGCGTGCTGGACTCGACGGTCACTGTCATCGTACCTCTCTTTCGCTTAGTTGCCGTCGCTTTCTAGCGCCTTCTCTTGCGTAGCTTCTTGGGCGTTCCCCACGGACGACGTCAACTGTTGTGGCTACTGATCAAATAGCATATGAGGAGACTAGCTAGAAAGAGCCAACGATAGGAGAAAGGGTGTTTTTGTATGAAATGAATGGATTTGCCGTCTCCACGCCCCTTTTGGGTGTTTATATACGTAAGTGGTGTAAAATGGAAATTTCTCTCCTACCCCTTAATAATTATAAAAAGATAAGGATACATTGGTACATTCATTTATACTACTGAGACAATTACAACCCCCGTCACGGTGGATTAGGCCGCCCCCTACAACAACAACAACAGCTACATATTCCAAGCTCCGAGCTTTGGCGTGCTCTGAAGCCTGAATCATCAAATCGATTAATTGAAGAGGATACATCCAATCCAAATCGAAGATTCACATGTATGGTCTCCATCGTAAAAACCTTATCTGTACATCTCAATTTTGGGGGGAGCAATCCCCACTCCCATCATTCTGCGCTCCAATTCACATGGACGTCTTTCGCCTATATTCCTACCCAATTCTTGAACAGGGGCAATCAAGGTAAAAAAGAAAACACCTTGACGAAACATGCCCAGAAAAGAAGACGTCTTTCTTGATGCAGCAGTTCCTATACGTCTTAAGACAGAAACAAGAACAGGAAAAAGGAGAAAAGTATCAGGAAAGATTTCTCGCACCTGGAATTCGTTCTCCATATCTGCAGCCACCTGCAGTCTCGCACGCTGCTCTTGCGGTCTTGCCTTCCCCTTCTCCTTGGAATCCCTCCTGAAGGCCTGGAAGCTGGAAACACACAGGGATGTTGTTTTTTGATGAACCGCTTCGGCTTAACGCGAACCGGGGGTTTTGCGGATATGGTCCCCAAGTTTCTTCGATTTAGATATAAACCCCTTGCTTTTTCCGTCTTTTTTTGGCATTCAGATTTTATGGACATTACTATACCTTTGCTTTCTCTAAGACCTACAGGACTACAAGCTCTTGTTGCGTACACGAATTTTTGGGTGCATATATGTCACAAAATTTTTTTGTTGTGTACACGAATTTTGTCAAAATTTCTTGTTTTTTACGAATTTTTCGTATATTTATCTTTAGGATGTTTGTGTGATTCTACAAACATAGGCTTGATCAAATTTATCAAGTGAAACGTGAGATCTCGGAAGGGTAAGATTGTAATTCTTGTGTAAGGAGGGACGAGGCGTGGAATTTAGCTGTCTTCCCATGATATTTTGCTCGCTGCATGAAGCGTGATGGCAAAATACGGACAAACCTTTCTCTATAACCATACTCAGAACATGATAGGGACGAACGGGTGTACACGTCAGCTGGCTACACGAAAGTCCATGCTGCCTCCCTCCCTCTGGTCATGGCTCATGAGTTCCTCTTTTTTCCTCGCCCTTTTGCAGTTCGTTCGTTCGTTCTTTTTGCAGTTCGTTCTGTAGAGAGACCTTCAATATGCGACGGGTAGTTCAAATAAACAGTTTGCAGTTTGTATTCTACTGTTGCTGCATACACCCACCTTTAGCCGCAAAAGGATTAGAGAATAACCATGCTATTTTGGTATTTTGGTTTTTCCGAAAGTCCAAATAAACAGATTGATTTTTTATAGTGAATCTATCTTACTCTATACTACACCAAAATTTTCTTTACTAAATCCACCCCCTCAACCACCCTATAGTCATACCTAATCTAAGTCCACCTAAATTTGTGTACCAAAGTAATCCAACTTCATATAAATGAATGGTCTGGATCTCTCCTCAAACCTTTTTCTCTTACTCATTAAAGATCCTAAGGTCAAAATTATTGCACATGGCCTGACTCAAAAAAGAAACCACCTCGTCTCCCCACGTCCCTGCGCCGAATCTTCTCCCCGTCTCCCCCGTTCTCCGCGACTCCCCGCCGCCTCCTCCCCCCGCTCCGCCGTTCTCCGCCGCTCCGCCTCGCCTCCTCCTCCCCACCCGCGCCGCCGCCTCCTCCACCGCTCCTCCGCGCTGCCACCGCCTCCTCCTCCTCCCCACCTCGCGCCGCCGCCTCCTCCCCTCCCTCCCACCCCGCGGCGTCGCCGCCGCCGCCTCCCCTCCCTCCCACCCACTCCTCCACTCCGCCCTCGCCTCCGCCGCCTCCTCCTCCCCCCGCTCCTCCGCTCCGCCCTCTCCTCCTCCGCAGAACTGCCGCATCCTCCTCCCCCTCACCTCCTCCGCAGAAACCGCTCCGCCCTCGCTTCTCCTCAGAACTGCCACCGCTCCTCCCCCCGCTCCTCCGCTCCGCTCCGCCCCTCGCCTCCTCCTCCCCCTACCCCGCGCTGCCGCCGCCTCCTCCTCCCCCGCTCCTCCGCTTCGCACCCGGACGCTGCTGCCACCGCCCCGGGCCGTCGCCTCCTCCCGCACGCCGCTGCTCGCCTCCCAACCTCCGCCGCCAGCGCCGCGCCCGCCATCGCGGCGCACACCAAGGTCGACCCCTCCGGCCGCTTCTGTAGTGTGCCCGTGCTACAAAGAAAACAAACAAAACAACAATTTGTCGGAGGCTCGATGTCGTTGGGGAGGTCGGCGGGGAGGCGGTCGGAGACGAGGGAGATGGAGGGGAAGGGGGAGCGCGGGAGGCGGAGGCAGTGCTCGAAGCGGCGGACGGGGGCGCGGTTGAGGGTGACGAGGAGGTAGATGGGCGCCGCGGTGGGGAGGAACGGGTCGTCGGAGGCGCTGCTGCGGTACGACGACGACGGCGCCGGCGGCCCGCGGGAGCCGCTTCTGCGGAAGCGCACCATGAACACCACCTCCCAGATCGCCAATGTCTGCCCCATCGAGAGCCTCGACTACGAGTACGTGCCCCCCAAACCCTTTCTCTCTACCAACAATCTCCTCGGTTTCTTGAGATCTCTTCGAGTGGCTTTGAGGAAAAGTTTTGCTCTTTATTATTTCGTTGTAGCGATCCTTATTATTAGTTTATTGTTTGACTTTGGCGCAAGAAAGTTGGGATATTGCGGTGCGTTTGGAAGATGAAAATGTGATCCTTGGTGATGTAGTTCAAAAAATAAAAAGCGTGATCCTTGATGCGCCTTTTTGTGAGGTTTGTAAATAAATCAGATACTGGCATCGATCACAATGTAAAAAGTTTGAAGTTTGTTTTGTACTGCTGGTAAGTGCTGAATGGAGATTGACATGTTGGGGGGAAGGCCAATTGATAGATTGTTAGGATTTTTATTAGTCCAATGCCAGAATCTTCCTTTGGTGATCTTATGAATATATTTTGATGACCACTTGCTATAAAGTTGTAAATATGGAATCTATTGCACAAAGCTGCTATCGAAAAAGGAAAAAAACTGGGAAGATTTGGGTTCTGCCCCGGGCAACGTGGCAATCCCTTCTCTAAGTGCAAATGGAAGAGCACAAACAAGCAGGAATGTGCTTACATTTTGTAGTAAATATTAAGTTTTGATGAAATTTAGAGGGTTTTGGACTACGACATGCAAAAGCAAGGTGCAAAGAAATTGGGAACATGACAACTGCAAAGGTTCCGGCATTCAATTTCTAAGCTAACTAATGATTGAATGCTGAAGAAAAACTGATAGCAGAGTGTACAAAGTGCACACTGTACACTTTAGCAAGCTCGTTTCATTAGTAGCACTCCTGAAATTATGTACTGTGTGTTTCAGAATTGTGAAAAATGACCTTTTCAAGCAAGACTGGCGATCGAGAAAGAAGAAGCAGATATTTCAGTATATTGTTCTGAAATGGGCCTTAGTTCTTCTTATTGGATTGTTGACTGGAGTTGTTGGCTTCTTCAACAACCTTGCAGTTGAAAATATTGCTGGATTCAAATTGTTGCTCACAAGTGATCTTATGCTCAAACAGAGGTGCAGCTTCGCTCTGGTGCTTTTGCCATTTTACCAAGTTGTATTCGTAAAAAGAAAATAAGTTGTAGTTTAAAACCTCCTGTTGATTCTTCGTATGGTTCATTGGTTTACACCAATGGAATAATGTGAGTTGTCGATGGTGTGCTGCTTCCAGTGCAGTTACTTCACAGCATATTTGGCACGCGGAGGTTGCAATGTAGTCTTGATGGCCACCGCTGCAGCAATCTGTGCTTACATAGCACCTGCTGCTGCTGGGTCCGTATACCTGAAGTTAAAGCATATCTTAATGGAGTTGATGCTTATTCTATATTAGCTCCCAGTACACTCTGTGAAGGTAAGGTTCAACTCAGAAATAACATACATACACAGTCATGAGTATATTTACATTATATTAATTTTCTATGCTAGCTTAACCTATTGGATTTCTTAGATCTTTTTCATCATTTGCATGCTGTGTTCTGAGCTACTTTTTGAAATCTTGCTGCCCCCTGCAGGTTTATTTAATATGCTGAGTGATTCCAGTCATGAGATAAGGCAGCAAGCAGATGCAGCACTTTCTGAGTTTCTGCAGGAAATCAAGAATTCACCAGTAAGGCTATCCCCCATAAAATATGCAACTTTTTTTTTGGAATACATAGCAATATATTTCAACAAGTTAATGCTTGCATAATTTCTTCACTTTTAAATTGTTGAACTGCCCAGTTTTAATTCTTTAACTCTGAAATGGACAGCTTTATGTGGCATTCATTATGTGACAAAAATATTTGGTTATACAATATATGAGGCGTAAATCTTAATGAATCTGATTGTTCGTTTTATTTTTTACAAATTTTATCTTGTTTTGTATTTTACCGTAGCTCCAGGAGAGGGCAGCGAGATGGTGCAATGGCTGACCTACCGGAAGCGGCATAGCTACGCCACCAAGTTGGATTGCACAAATGTTCTCTTTTGGGAGGTTAGCACAGATTTCTCAGTTTTAACTTTTGAGGATAATACTGCAGAATTTCTGAAGGTTGATTCGGAATGTCAAACTTCAAACTTGCTTTATTGTCTTATTAAAGAAAATGTGTTCAAAATATGCTTAATCTTTAACTGGTGTTGTAGAGTTGTACTGATATGGTTGGCACAAACAGCTTTATATTTATGAACTGTGTTCTGCACAATAATCTTTCTAGACCATAGTTTTTTTCCTGTTGAATCGTATATCTCTTCCACCTTGTTTTTGGCTTTATTACGATGTACAAAACATTCAAATCATAGCCCGGAAACATACACAAACCAGGAACCTGATTGTTGAGTTGGTCCTAAAACCTACTTCATGAATCCTCTAAATGTGTCATTTTTCAATTGTAATAACTCATTATATATTTTTTTTGAAATTTATCATTACATATTTATATTTCCATTTTATCTGATGTCAAAACAGTTGAGAAGCTTTCTTTCCAGAAAGTAATGCTATGTCTGCAAACAATTTTGCCTCAAACATATGTTCGAGTATTTCAGTCATAGGCCCTTCCAATTCTTGAATATGATGAGTTTGAAGGCTATGGCTCTTTTGATTGACTATAGGTGAGATATCTGTTAATGGTCCGTCGATGACTCAATACAAGTTTCTTTGCACTAATAGAGACACTTGTACGTTATTCAGTCAATGGTTTAGGCCATGAGTTGTGCCTTGGTGATTAGCTTAGTGATTACTCGCAGATTCATTTCGTATTGTGGCGCACTGTTGAGAACACCAATTCTGTTCTTTTCTTGCAAATGGTCATTTCTTTTTTCATTTATGTAGAAAACGAAGCCTACCTAACATAGTCTTTGTGGGCAAGAACTTGGATTGGCACCGGATATCTTTTACATGGCACGATTCTGGCTGCTGAGGTACATCATCTAGCCATAATCCCTTCTTTCATTCTTTTACAGCTATCTATGGTTCATTTCCTTTGCGCTGAAAATTATCGTACTCATGGCCATATATGCTTTTGGCAGCCAGTGGGAGAAATGGAAAACAATAGTACGAATTATGTTTGTTAAAGCGCTGACTTGAAATTTCAGACCTTGTGTTCATTGCATTTGCATAAAACATGTATATTATTTGAATTTTATGTGTTGATTCTATATTGGTTGCAGAAAAGGTTGTAAAAGGGTACTTGTGTACATTGCTATGTGCATGAAATACAAAGGTTGATTGGGAGAACTGCATCTCCAAGGTAGTGGAGAGAATTATATGATTCTTGAAATTCAGCGGCACCAATTGTGATATCCATGATTTTTGTTAGTTAGCTACTAATGAAATAATGTGAGTTTAGAATTTATGGTAACGTTTAAATAAAATCCGTTGCAAAGCACGGGCACCTTACTATAATTATATTATCTCCCGCTCCGCTCCGCTCCCCTCCCCCACACCTTGCACGGCTGCTCCCACCCCCCGCCGACGCGTCGCACGGCACCCGCCCGCGATGCCCCCATGGCAGCCGCCTCGCTCCTCGAAGCCACCCGCTTCCTCTCCCTGCCCCTCCCGCTATCGCCACACCGGGGCCTCCTCCTCAAGCCCCCTCCCCGCCCGCGCGTCACCCCTCCGCGCCCACGGCGACCGCCCCACCCCCACCTCTCTCGCGCCGCAACGCCCTGCGCCGAGGCGCCCTAGCGGTGCCCTCGTAGAGACCCTCAAGAAGTCCCTACTCGACTGGCTCGTCGCGCTCAAGAAGCCCGCGCTGGCGCTCCTACTCGCCGGCGCGCTGCTCGCAGCCGCCGGGCCCCACCCCACACCTATTTCCTTACTGTGTTTCATATTTCTTTATATGACAAAAATGTTTGTTTTCTTTGTAGCCTCAAGTTTAAACAATGTGGAGATGGAGAAAGTCGTCGGCGGGTGAGTCCAATGATGTTGTTGCCTCCTCAAAGAATCAGTCGTTATGTGACATTCATTATGTGACAAAAATATTTGGTTATACAATATGTGAGACGTGAATCTTAATGAATCTGATTGTTCGTTTTATTTTTTACAAATTTTATCTTGTTTTGTATTTTATCGTAGCGTTAGCACGGGCACACTACTAGTTCTTTAAACGGCTCCTGAAGCCTAGAACTGTTTCCATCATCCACGATGCCATCTCCGTTGTTCACTAATGTCTTTAAAAATATAAATAAAAATTATTCATTATAGCTAAAAACTATCTAGACGAAAAAAACACTTCCTATGGGTCATGAAAAATTCAGCCCAGCAGGCGAGGGAAACGGACGGAGCATAACGCAGGCCCGAACGGGCCTTTTTGCAGCAGGCCTTGTCGTAATTAAACTCTGCAGATCCATTCTCTTCGTGGACTGTACCAGTTTGGGCCCCCAGTGTTGCTTTCAATTAATGGCCATGCAAGATCCCTCTAAAAATCTAGCGATGCAAGTTTCGCACCTTGTACTTCATATTTTTCTCTTTCTTTTTTTTCGATTACGGTAAAAACACAACGCCTAGACCTTTTCGTCGAGAAAATAGGGATTTTTGGAGAGAAGATTTTCTTTCAAAATTACCCAGCGAATAACTATTTAATCTCCTACTGAAACTCTTGCGATCAAGTTATGCCGCTCGAAAACTTGGCCAAGCTAGATCCCCTCCACTTCCCTCTATCTCTTTTTTTTTCTTTTGAGGGGAATGATCACCTCCACCTCCACCTTTAGCTAGCTCTTGGATCTTTTACTACTTGTTAACTTGAGAATTCTTCAGATCGTTCGAGGTTAGGTTCGTGAACGATGAAACATAAAGTAGTAAAAAAAACTATTGCGCGCTGACTGAATGCGGTAAAAGTCTTATCGCTCTCGCCTTCATCACGGTCACACGGAGGTCGCAGGCCGGGCGGCTGAAGTAGCAGTGCATGCACCGGGCGCCATTTTTTTCGGGGGAATTGGATCATATATCCTCCCTTTAGTTGGGGAATTCAGGATTTACCCTCCCACCTCAATGACATGTGGGGTTATCATAAGTCACTGACGCGTAGATCAGGAGGGTAAATCTTGAATTTTCATCTAAGTAGAGGGTATATGATCAATAAAACCTTTTTTTCGCGTTCACCGCTGAAAACACCATACATGAGGACGGCAAGCGACGTACCCCCCAAGCGGGCAGCCCCCGTTAAGGCAATGCACGAAAGATGCTCGACCACCAACGGGCATTGGTCGTCAGACACAATCTCCATCGAGCATGCGTGTCCGGTCTTTCTCCAATTAATCGACCTCTCATGAATCGATCGTCACTAGTGACTTCCCCATGCTTGCTGGTCTCTGCCTGCTCCCTAAACGACAAGTACAAAGCTAGGGCTATCTAGAAAGGACACCATATCGATCGTCTTAAATCCCGCTTATTTCAGCTTTAGCTTCTGACTTTTAGCTTATTTTTCACTATTCATAAATTTCGTCTTTTTCTGAACTTTTGGTTTTTTAGCTTTTTTGCCAGTTCTTTTTTCCCATATTCGTTCGCGTTGTCCATAATGAGCTAACATATTTTTTCTATTTTTAAAATTTTTTAAATTTATTTATGCTAAATAAGCAACCTTCAGCTACAGTGCAATTTCAGCCGCTACAGTACAATTTCAGCCATAAGCCAATGCTTTTCAGCCCAACGAGCGGGGCCTACATTGCTATGGGCCTGTTTGGTGCGCAGCCCCGGGTTGCCTAGCCGAATGTTAGGCGTGCCGCACCTGTCTAGCCACCGTTTGGTTCTTGTCCAGAAACATGGCTCGCCAAAGAATCTTAGGCGCCTCTTATACTGCTTGCCAAAGAAAAAACGCCGAAAGTGCGGCGGACGATTCGTCCGCCAGACAATTGGCGAGACGCTGTCTGCAGCGCTGCTGTCACGCAAGCAGGGAAAAAGGGCGCATGCACCACACTCGTCACCGCCGAGGGAAAAAAGGGCGCGCACTTTTTATGGCTCGCAGTCGTTTGGGATGGCGCGCAATCATGTGCTGGCGAGCAATTGTCTTCTAATATCGCTTATATTTTTTCCACTGGCCACCGTTCATCTTTCCCCCTTCCTCTTTTCTCCCGTACCCTTCTCAGTCACCTCCATCCCCTCCAAGGCTCCAATCCTCATCTCACTTACCTCCAAATCCAGATCAGGTTTGTACGCATCCAGGATCCCCTTCTTCTGCTTATTCTTCTCTACTTTCCAATCTAATCCCCTTGCTCGTTCCACAGATCCATTGGCTTCTTGAAGGGACAAAGGTTAAAACCATCATTTTTGTTTATTCTTTGCATTTCATTGATGTCTTTTAGGTTGGATCGAGCTATGTTTGTGCTGATCAATTTCTACTTTCTCTTTTTCCCCTCCATGAATCCGTGCACAGCAAGTCAGCTATCATGTGAGCTGCGGCAATAATTCGTTCATCAGGTCAGGTGTGGATATTTCTTGATAGTTCCTAGATGGACAGAAGGATGAATCGATTCATAGATTATTACTTCAGTTACTACTACCAGTACTACATTTGGAGGAGAAGGTTACTGGTTGTTATTGCTTTGTGTCTAGCCAGCTACTCTTATTTGCTTAATATGCGCAAGCGAGACCGAGAAGGTGTGACATATGGACCCATGTTGAACAGAGATATGTCACGAGAAACACGCTTAGATCGTCTATATAATGGTACCGAGGCCCATTGTATTTCTGAATTGCGCATGCGAAAAGCTGTTTTTCATAGGCTGTGTGGAAATCTCAGATCACGTGGTCTTTTGGTGGACACGTTGAATGTCACGGTGGGAGAACAAGTTGTAATGTTTTATGCATGTAGTGGGTCAAAACTGGTCTAATAGAGCTGTTGGTTTTGAGTTTATCCGATCGGGTGAGACTATCAGCAGGTACTTCAATGCTATTCTAGATGCACTTGTGTTACTTGCTAGAGAACTCATATACATCAGAACCACTGAAACACATCCAAAGATCACAAGTAACCCAGGCAGGTTCCACCCTTACTTTGAGGTACAGTCATGAACCCCCTCAGATAGGATTTTGATACATAGATGAGTGGCATATTAATTAGTCTAATAAAACATCACCTGTCTTTCTTAGGGTTGCATAGGAGCTTTGAATGGTACTCATGTACCAGCATTTGTCCCTGCACACATGCAAGACAGGTTTAGAGGTAGAAAGTCCATTCCTACTCAAAATATTCTTAGCAGCTAAGTAGTGACCTTCTTTTACTTCTTTTGCTATTTCACATGGAAGTGCTCACCAGCTAAGTATACAGATCATTGAGGCTTCTGTCCATGCTTTTGTATATGCTTTTGGGTAGGATAGACTGAATTGATCCTGTGCAACTGATGACTGGTAGTTGTTGATGCTTTTGTATAGGATAGACTGAAGTGGTCCAGTAGTAGTTGATCTTTTGTATATACTAATATAGCCATGCACTCTAATTTATGCAGTGACTTGTGATATGTAATATCAAGTTATCATCCTGTATATTCATTAGTGTTCAGTACTTTACCTTTGTCATCCTTCTGCAACATGGAGAAAATGTCGTTGTTTCCTTTGTTTTGGAGTGAAAATTGTCCAAATGCTTTGACATCATGACTCTAGGTGGTAACCTCACCACTTCTTAAAACGTGCTGGCTATACTGAAGTTTGGCTATGAACCAAACAACTGCCACATATATTTAACGAACTTGTGGCAACTTGTGTGGCAGCAAACCAAACAATTGCCACATTCAAATTTGCCAAATCTAAAGTTAGGCATGGCAGCTAACCAAACACTTTATTCTTACTGCAAAGTTGGCACGCCACTACTCTGGCATGTGCCTAATCTTAATTATGGCAAACTATAGCCACGAACCAAACAGACCCTATATACGGTGATCGAGGTTCTTCATTCACGTCACAAAAAATATCAATGTAATTCTATGGATTAGGGGCTGGCTAGATAGGTTAATTATTTGTCTCTTCCCTTTGTATGTGTTAATTTGTTTCCGCGCGCTATGACGCGCCGCTAGCTGCGACGGGCACGCAATAAATTGGATGATAGTGCATTTGGAGGACCGAGCTACGTACGTAAGATTGTTTTCTCACGACCTGCCTCTGGTTTCATGGACACTCCGGATAGATCATAAATATGCAAGTAACCAAGCATGGGATAACATAGACATACACACAAGTACCAACGGCAGCAACAGCACACATTGATTCACAAAACTGTAGATCGAAGCCATTAACTACTGGCATGTTCATATAGATCGATATATCGACAACCATATGAGCTATAATTCCGAGCTAGTATATTCATTATTATCGAGCGCCCTGCCTGTGCATTCGTCAGTACTTGTTCGTGCATGCCACTCGTCTTGGTGTGGACCAAAAGGAAAAGAAGATGAAGAAGGAAAGGGAAGAATCGAAGCTATAAGTTTTTGTCCTAGAGCGAATGATTATGTGAGAAAATCAAATATTAATAAATCAATAAGCCATCTTGAAAAATCTGTCTCGATAAATTATTTTAAAATTGCGATAAAGAAAATTTCGTACTTATTTATTAAAAAAGCTATAAATTATAACTTGAAAAAAAAACTAGAACTGTCTAGATTGTGGTCGGTGTGGTGGTTGCTGAGTAATTATTACTCGAGCCAGACAAGAATTGAACCAACAGAACCAAGCAAGCAGCTAGCCAGGCCACAGCGTGCACGCATCCGTGTATAGTAGTTCTTACGTACGTAGATGCAAATGGGGAGAATACTCGAACAGTGCTGTGGATGGACTTGGGGAGATGGATGAAGAGATAGATCCATCCATGCATGGATATGGAGTGCCGTGCCTAATTTAATCTGCTACGTATATGCATGCATGAGTGCACACACTACTGCAAAAAAAATTATTACAGATAATTTAAAAACATCATCATAAATACATAGTTTTATAAACTATCTGAGTTTATGGGTCAGTAATAACAAAAGGTCATCACAGACGGCTTTCGAACTGTTTGTAACACAGACTATCACAGACGGGTATTAAACTATCACAGACAGCTATAAGTTAATAACCATATATGATATTCCTTTCTACTCCTCAACTTCAGAAAATGTTAGCCATACCCTCGGAAACAAACAGATTAACACAATATGTATGCATCCAATTCACATTCATTCATTTCAGAAACAAGAGCATCCATTTCATAAATCAATTAACTAAAATGAATTATCCAGTTTTGAACAAATACACACATAAATAATTAAGCACAATCTTATCCCAGTGAAATTCATTCTATATTGTGGAACTCTCCATCTTCTTTTATTACTTTAGATATCAAGAAATATGCACACTGTCCTCGAATATATTTGAGGTCGCCTGTTTCAACGGAGTTATAGGGATGGATGCAACCTGTCGGTAGGAAGATCAATGTTGTGCATACGTATATAAATTGATAAGTATAAAATAATTATCACAAAATTGGCAAACCAAAGTATCATAGTTCGTCCTAGAATCAACGAGTAGTTGCATGTTGTGGCAAACATAGAATCCACATGTGTTGCCCGGCCACTGCTGGTGGCACTGCAAAAATAGAATTTGTTAGTTCGAGAGAGGCATTACTACGAAGTATTATATATGATTAATGTGTACTAGCGAATACCGGGAAATCTAGATCGTGTCGCAGGGCGTCGACCCCTCCCTTGGATTTCCATACCTCTGCAACGTACGTAACGAACGATCTACATGATTCTAAAAAGTTAGCCTTAGTCATTGAGAAGGACTGAAAGACTATAATGGAGTTATCAATGGAGAAAATGTGTTTAGCTGTCGATTAATCGTTAAACAACTGTGTAGTCGGTTTTATTCCCTCTTAGGGAATCAAGGTATATTATCTTGTTCTATTTTGGTATAATTACAATTAGAATCCAGTGAAACCTACACAGTTATGTCGTCATGATCATTAAACCTAAGTTTGTATTGCTTATAATGTACAAATCAACAAGTATAACTACTAGTGCAGTACTTACTCCTGGTTGTATGGCATAAGTATGAATTCCTGGTTGCGGTGAGCCACCAATACCATCTTCATGTAATTCTAGATGAAGGATACATCCTCCTTGATGGTACCCATAGAGACCAAGCGTGGGTCAAAAAAACCAACTAATGACTTCTTTAATATGGCTTCAGTCACCATGTGTGTGTATACGCACAAACAACAGCAATGAGATATGTGTGTGTGGGGGGGTATTATATAAACATAGATCATGATATTTCACTTTCACATACGGTTTTTAGCGTTGGCAGCAACATATATATTCTTTAAACTAAAATTATTTATGATTATATTTAATACTGATGATTTTAGGTAACCGTATGAAATGTGACGTCTAGTATTATGTTTTTTTTAGCAGTGACGTTATATCGGATTGAACAGGTCTAGCATCGAATACGGGGTACTAGTACAGTATACAGTTGCACACTATACACCGGGCGGGCGGGCGGGGAACACATTGTGTCATCTCAATCGTTCCTTGTACGCGCCCTGTTTTATTTTGACCCTTTACCGTATAGGTGTAGCACGTACGCAGTGTTGATGTTTTTGCCGTCATGCACCAAGCATAACTCACCAAACAGCCGGTCCGTGTGAGCCGTCCATGACCGATCGGTGCTTTCAAATAATCCCCTTCTTATTCCCCGGGGGATTGCCGTGAGGGGAGGGCGGCCACGTCGCCCACGTGCGCGCTGCGCCCGGCGCATGGCCGCCGGTTTTGCGTACGGTCGGAAGACCGGTTTTCCCTGTATTTTTCCCCGGGGGATTGCCGCGAGGGGAGGGTGGCCACGTCGCCCGCGTGTGCGCTGCGCCCGGCGCATGGCCGCCGGTTTTGCGTATGGTCGGGAGACCGGTTTTCCCTGTATTTTTCTGAAATTACGTAAAGGTCCTTTTTTCTCGCAAAAAGGTCCCTGGCAGGTTTTTTAAAACATTTTTTTTACGAAAACACCCCTCCACTTCACCGAAATTTTGTGTACTTCGCAGGATTGCGCCCCGTTTTTTCTAAATTACGTACGGGTCCTCGTTTAGTTACGTACAGCCCCTCGCTTTTTTACGAAAAAGACATTTGACTTTTTCGAAAATACACATGTACCCTCGGTTTTTTTAAAAAAAACTCCTCACGAATTCTCGCCTCTTTTACTTCGGTACACGATGGCTGGCGCCGCGCCAATTTCTGCTAGTAGGTTTCACACCGTGTGACAAAGCCAACTAGCCAAGGCTTAGCTAATTGTACCAGCAGGCCCTGGTCCTTCGATTCTGCACTGTGCCTGAGTTGATGCATGCGGCGACACCGACCCAGCTATACATGTGCCCACGCTCTAAATAACATCAGCTCGTTAATTTTCGCGTCCTATTGGCTTGCATCTTATTGTACACTTTAGACAGTTCCATCGCTTACATGAACAGATGCTAGGCGGCTAAGCCAATTCAGGCCATGGATGAACTTGTCATGTCATGCCAAATATCAGGACGCATATGTATGTTCATCCTCAAACACTCGATCTGCCACGTACTCGATCCACCGTGTCCTCCAAGTGGAAGAGAAATGTACCCCCATTTCAAAATATAGGCCCCATATATAGTTTTTACGGATTTGTTTTTAAATATAAGAGGTGCGTGCGAATTCGTTGATGTTTTATTTCTTAAGTATTTAGGGTAAGTTTAATTTGGTTTGTTGCCTAACATTGTCACGACTAATATAAAACATGCCACGTATGTTTAGTTAGTGTTTAGTTGCTTACTGTACCTGCTTCTTCTACACTTTTTTAGCCTTATAACCCACATATTATAGAATTAGATTTTTACCTAACTTTGCCACAATTATAGTGCCCATCAGGGGCGGAGCCACCGCCCGACGAGCCTGAACGGCTACCCAAGCTTGCTGGCGATGAGTGGCTCCGTCCTTGGCCAACCACATATGTCACGCATCCATGAACAAACCTACAATTACTTAGCCTACCTGTGGCCATGCAGCATGCATCATTGACGACGAGCCCTCCATCGGTTGTTCATCTTCGTCCATAAGTACCACCTACGTACACCGAATAGGCCCAAGCATCACAGCAAAGCTCAATAAATTAAGTGGTAACAAAGATGGCCTCCTAAACCTCCTCCTTGCTCGTCATTGCGGTTTTGGCAGTGCTCGTCGCCAAGGTCTCCTGTGTCCCTAAGGTGCTCACCGGGCGAGGTTGCATGGGCGTGGGTGGTATGCCCAAGCTCCAAAAACTCCCTGCTCGTTTCGGCTTCAGTTTCAGGCTTCTGACTTATTTTTTACTATTCATAAATTTCGTCTTTTTCTGAGCTTTTGGCTTTTTGAGTTTTTTTGCCGGTTCTTTTTTCCGTATTCGTTTGCGTTGTCCGTGATGAGCTAGTATATTTTTCTATTTTTAAAATTTTTAAAATTTAATTACGCCAAATAATCCGCTTCAGCTATAGTAAAATTTCAGCCGCTACAGTGCAATTTCAGCCATAAGACACAGTTTTTCAGCCTAACCGAGCGGGGCCTGAGCGGTGAGGCCACTGGGGGTGACATGCCATACTTGTCTGATATTAGTTGTGGTTCAGTTAGACATCAACCAAACATACCCTTGTAGCATGGTAGTATGATCATTCCTTGTTTTCTCTTGGCCCGCAACCTCTTTTCATTCCTGTGTTTAGCGAACATCTTTATCTTTATCTTTACTACTTAAAAATTGGAGTTGGTGACAGTCCGTCCGTTCTCCCCGTGACTTTCTCCCGCAACTGCCCACTCCGCCCTCATTCTTCCGCACCCCTCGATACTTCCGCACCCCTCGCTCCGCCCCCGCGCTGCCGCCGCCTCCCGCTTCTGCCTCAAGCCGCACGCGGTGAAGCTGGTAGGCCGTTCCATCTCTCTCGTCCCACGCGCCTACTCCAATGGATATTGTTTCTTCCCATCTGGTCCGCCGCCAATCTCCAACCCAAAACCCAACCCTATCGTTGGCACCGCCGCCGCCGTGCCGGAGATGGAGGCATACCTGAGCATGGGCGAGGCGCACTGCCACATTACCGACTACCTCTCCCATGTGGTTGATGCCATCTCCCAGTCCGACGGCGCCCCCTCGCCTCCCTTCTCGCCATCTCCTCCTCGCTCTCCGACGCGCTCATTGCCTTCCCAAACTTCCCGCGCCTCGCCACTGACCGCTTTCCCCACCTCTCCGACCTCCTCCCACCGCTCCTCCACGCCATCCACTCCCACTCCCCCATGCTGCCCTCTGGCGACATCGCCATTGCCGACGTAACCACACCGCCCTGTTCCTCCACGTCGCGCGCTCCTCCTCCCACTGCCTCGACACGCTGCTCCGGGCGCTCTCGGCCGGTCCTCGTCTCATCGCCGGAGGAGCCACCCCACGTGCTCATTGCATTGTCGCCACCTTTGCGGGGGAGGAATCCGTGAGTAGTCTCCCTCTCTGAGATCCTTGAACTGGTTGCCATTTCTTGTGGTGATGCATTCTTTTGACTTCTTAGGAGTGTTTCTTCTATTTCTGTATCTGATCTGCGTGGTTTCACTTGGTCGCCTCGCCTATTCTTTTTTTTCGTGCTTGATGTGCGTTTGAGATAATCTTGATGCGCTTTTGCAAATTTTGCTGCATCATTGCTTTGTTCTACTATTCTGTATGTAATGCGTGGAGTATCTTCTTATTCGTTGTCTTCCTTTTGTTACATGGGCGATCTTTGTCGTACGGTGATGTTGCCTTTGTTAATTCATTACTTGAGCTGTTTCGATCAATTCTTTGTGGTAAATTCCATATTTCCTTATCTTGCTCAAATTAATTCTATCTAAAGCTCACAACTTATCTGATCAAGTTTGTCTGCTAAATTCAAAGGGGTTCAGAATTGGGTGATGACAAGGAAAAGGCAAAGGAGGAGATAAAGCCCGAGGAGGCTCAGGAAGTATGGAGCGAAATGCTCAAGCAGTTCTAGGCCGAGGCCCTACAAATGCAGGCCCTAACAATGCAGGAGTATGATGTCTACTCCAAGAGGAGAGGGAGGTGATGTTGGAAGCCTCAAATAAGCTGAGGATCCAGGTAGACAAAGCACAGAAAGACTTGAGCGTGATTGCCACAGAGGTTGGTGAGGAGGGATAGGAATATCTAAAGCTGGCAGCTCAGAACTCCCCAAACTCAATCAAGGATATCACGAAGATGTTCATGGCTCTTTTCCACCTTCCACCACTCATAATTCTTGTGCATAATTTGCAGCAATCCCATTTTAGTAAACCATTAAGAGTTTTTACAAACTAGGAAATAGGACAGTAGTGTTTTAGTTCAAAATGTCCAGCAGGATGCCTTCATGTGTTCAGCCAATAAAGATATCTCAGATGGCTAGCTCTTTTCTTATTTGACACAATTTATGAATGCTGCTATTCTTTTTTTCTAAACGCCAAATCATAACCATTTTACTTCCCTATTATTGTTGTCCCCAGTGACTTCTTTATAAATATCAAATTGGCACAATTCCAATTCCATAGGTCATGGAGTCTCATCAAGCAACAAAATTGGACATTTCTGGCACTACCAAAGCAGTAATCTCTTGGTTTCAGAAGTTGGGTGTTTCATTTGACTTGAAGCAGGTTTTGTTAAAAGGAAGCTTTACAAAGACAACAAATTATCATGTTTAATTTATTATCACAAGAAACTTTATAATCTATGTCTTCACAGATTTATTATTAGTTTTGGAGGATTGTCATTTCCTTTCTCTACCTCCCGCCGCCTCGACGCCCCGCTATGGGTGCTCTCAGCCGGTCCCCGTCTTGCCATTTTTTTTTTTGCATTCTCTTTTGATGCTTACATACTACTTTACTTTGAGGAGCAACTAAGCTTCTAAGGTGAGCTGATGCTTTGCCTATGCAGGTCAAATCGGGGATGCATCAGTTGTTGTCCAGGTGGCCAAATCCCTTGAGAGCCTTGATATGGAATACAACTTCAGGCATTGAATGGCTTCCCTCTACATTAATCTGATTTAGATTTTTCATATGTTCATCCATTTATGTGAATGCATCAGTGGGAGACGTGGTTTGATGTATGCATCCCATATGCTAGCTGCAATAATAACAAACTATTTTGGTAGTTATAAATTACTCTTAAGAAACATCTATGGATTTGCGTTTTTGGATTCAATAGTATCACATGAGCACTTTGTATTATTGCTCATTTAGAAAGCTTCAATGTACACTTGTCCTGCAGATGTCATGAGAGCTTCAAGACTTTCCCATTTACAAAGCTTTAGCTATGCATGCTTCACGCAATATAGGAATTATTTGGTACAAAATATGTGTTTTCGTAGTAACGCACGGGCATTTGACTAGTACGGCTTATAAAATGACATGGAGTGGTATTTACGTACGTAGAAACTAAGGGCTGGGTCTGAGCGGTGGGGCCACTGGGGGTGTGCTCACGGGCGTGGGGCTGCAAGGGGCCGGGCGGTGTACGCAAAGCGGCGAAGCTGAACGTGTTTGTGGGTTTGCGGGTCAGTACGCCAGCCCACTCGGGTGATGGATGGATTCACTGCAAACACTAGCATCCAGTTACTTCCATCTTTTTTAAGTAATATAAAGACACACTTATATACATATGTATTTTACACTATAATCACACTCACACGTCCACATAGATACGTTTAATACATACGTTTAAAATTAGACGTTCATATAAACAGTGCCTTCTGAAATACGCGCCTCATCTCAAAGCCAGGCGGGCGAGGAGGCCACAGCCGCGCTTGGCCAACCGAGCAAGCGCTGGGACGCAGATACTTCCATACTTATCTCACATGGCTATTTAAGAAGGTAAAGGCAGTGTTTTTTATTTTTTAGCGACTTTTATTTTTAGTTTCTTTAGGTAATTATTATTTATTAAATTAATAAATTGTAGTAAAAAATCATAGCCTAAAAAAGGTCCAAACCCACTCAAAAATGCATAATAAAGTTGAGCATTTTAGCTTCAAAGTATAGATCCGCTCATTTCGGCTTTAGCTTCCGGCTTCCGGCTTATTTTTCACTATTCATAAATTTCGTCTTTTTCTGAACTTTTAGCTTTTTGTTGAGCTTTTTTGCCGGTTCTTTTTTTCCCGTATTTGTTTGTGTAATACGTAATAGGCTAACATATTTTTTAAATTTTTAAAATTTTTAAATTTAATTATGCTAAATAAGCATCTGCCAGCTACAGTGTTTTTTCAACCAACTACAGTGCTTTTCAGCCATAAGTCAAAAAAAACCTAAATAATCACGCGGACAGAATCACACCATAAAAAAACTAACAAAATTTATACACGCAACACAAGCCTGACGATGTTAACATATATTGGTCATCAGAAAACGATGCGTGGAATGGTCCAAGAAATGTCAGACATGGCTATGGGACAGAGGTCCCGTGTGGGCTTGCACGTGTGGCAGTGAGGCCGGCGTAGCTTGCTTTTTCACGAGAATGTGTTAACCCCTTTGCCTCTCTCTTGCCGCGCAGATATCCATTGCCCTTTTGGTGGCACGATGGCACTGCTACTGGTCTACTACAACTCCTGACTGCCTGTCCAGCGCAGACAGGATGTTATTACAAGATGTACACACAGTGCATGACCTTTCAGCTGTAATTGATGCCTCATGACTGTTGCTTATATTTTTTTATCTCTAAAATGAATATTTGTACAAATAAATCGAATACCGATAAATATTTTGAAAAAATTATCTCAATAAACCACTTTAAAAAGACAACAGAGAAACCATTCCGTTTATTTGTTTAAAAGAAATTATAAGCCAAAAGCTAAAAAGAACTAAGCAACAAGCTAGCAAAAATGTGTGCGAGCATGAAAGTGGAAGTTGGAACCTCTCCCACGATAATCTTCACGTGATCTGTACCATCCATTGCCAATCGGACGATGTGCGTGCGTGCGTGCATGCATGTACGCGCCACATCCTGTCGGAATGTCACAGTAATAGTATAGCAGGATCTTAGTGATCGCGTGAGGCAGAGGCATTGGCCATACCACCATGGTGTAGTACACATAGAGATAGGCATCACGAGATAAGTGAATACTTGGGGGGAAATTTAAGGCACCATTCACCCCCCCCCACCCCGCGCCCTCTGTTGCCTGTCCAGTCCTACAAGTGGTATCAGAGCTCGGTTAGCTCTTTTCAATAGATCTCAACCGGTCTTAGAAATCATGGCAGTAGACAAGTATTCCACCAAGCCTCCTATCTTCGATGTGGTCGACTATCCCTTTTGAAAGAGTATGATGAAGTCTTATATTTAGGCTCAAGGCTATGCGATTTGGAGAAAAATTAAGACTCGGTTCGTTGTTCCTACCGATGAGCACATCACAGCGATAAATACGCCAGATACGGAGGCAAATGTTAAGACAAGGAACATCATCATCCAGGGTCTTAGTAGAAATGAGTTTAATCGCATCTCTCATCTCTCATCGGCTTATAATATTTGAGTGTCCCTCGATGCATAGCATAAAGGCACCACCCAAATCAAGATTGTCCGACAGAACCAGTACAAGCGAGAGTATAACAAGTTTGAGATGCTTGCTGGTAAGTCCTTAAATGAGTGATTTGGCAGATTTCACAAGATTCTAAGCAACCTCCGAGCTGTTGGTCTTACATACTCAGATTCGGACAATGCTCACCAGATGCTTTCTGCCTTGGACCTCAGGATTTGGGAGATAAAAGTGACTGCCATTAAGGACACGACTAACTTGTCAAGCTTGACTCTTGATGCGCTATACTCAGGCCTCAAGACTCATGAGATTGACATCGTCTCTCGCAAGTCAAAGTCACGGTCGATGGTCTTGGTCACCAATCCCAGTTATGCTTCTAAAGCATCTTCTGATAGTGCTTCTGGTTTCTCTTTGGCTACTTTGTATGAGATAGGCGATGACCAATTTGAGCAGTTCCCATAGAGCAAGTTAGCCCTCTTAACCAGAAAATTCTCACACAAATACAAGCGGATTGGGGAGAGAAAGAGAAGTGGTCCAGTGATCTACTTCGAGTGTGGTGGCCCCAACCACATTCGAATGAACTGCCCCAAGTTGGAGAAGGGCAAGAATGACTATGGCGGCGTGAGTAAAAACAACTACATCAGCAAGAACCACAACAAGAAGTCCCCAGCTTGTGGTCAAGGCAAGGAGAAGAAGTATCGCAACCTTGGTAAAGCTAAGAAACTTTCCACCGCATCTTCACTGACTTCGACAACTTCGACTTCAGTGACATAGAGAGCTGGAGCAACGACGACGGCGAGGATGATCTGCACAAGGACACCAAGGACGATGATGACTTTACCAGTTTGTGCTTCATGGCTGATGAGAATGGCATCAACGACGACGATCTCTACAGTGATTCTGATCAAGGCAAGGATAAGACTTTTAGTCATTTTCGGGGATTGTTTGGTAGGTTGTCTGTTGAGATCCCTAGTGCCTTACGAGCGATCCGCAATGATAGTGGTACGGAGTGCAAGAACTCGTACTTTGAGAGCTTTTATGATGAGACAGGTGCAGAGTATTAGTTCTCTTCTCCACACGTCCCTCAGCAAAATGGCATCATGCAGAGGAAGAACTGTATCTTCGGCTAAAACTATAGCCACCGCGTGCCATGTTTCAAATAGAATTTTTCTGAGGGCACACATGCATCGCACTTCTTATGAGTTGAGGTATGGGCGAAAGCCCAATGTCCTGTATTTTCGTGTATAAGTTCTATAAGTTCAAGTTATGCTCATCTGATGATATCTTTCTGGGTTACTCAACTTCTTCGCGGGGTTATAGGGTCTAGAACGCGAGTCTAGCAAGATTATAGAGACCTGTGAGGTGACTTTCGATGAGATCAATCCTGGCACTAGGCTCGACATCTCAGGTCCACTAGTGCAGTTTGAGACCATCTTCGTAGATGATGAGAAGGACAGAGATGAAGGTTCTTTACCTAATCCAGTCCATCCTTCCCTTGAGATGCCTACTTCTACCACTACGCCTGAGGGAGATCAGCCCTTACCTTCCAGTTCTTCTGGAGCTAGTGGCTCTACTCTTACCTCCATAGTTCATGAGATAGAGGCCACTTCTTCTCATCCAGGACCTCCCTGTCACATTTAACAATGTCATCCTTCAGAGTAAATCATAGGAGATCTTCTTGAGCATGTCACGCGTTCAAAATCTGGATTATCTCATTTCTGTCTTCATTCTGCCTTTGTCACCTCTTTTGAGCCCAAGGACTTCTTTTGTGCACTCTCCGATGAGTCTTGGATCAATGCTATGCATAAGGAGTTAGAAAATTTCGACGGGAACAAGGTCTAGTCGCTTGTTGAAGGCCCCTAGTGGTTATAATGTCATAGGAACCAAGTGAGCCTTCAAGAACAAGTAGAGTGAGGATGGGGGTAGTCATTCGAAACAAGGCTAGACTGGTAGCTTAGGGTTTCTCCCAGGTTGAGAGTTTAGATTTTGAGGAGACCTTCGCCCCTGTAGTTAGGCTAGAGGCTATTAGGATTTTGCTTTCATTCGTAACGTCTAAGGGCTTCAAGCTGTACCAGATGGATGTCAAGAGTATCTTCCTCAATGGGTATATTGAGAAAGAGATTTATGTTATACAGCATCCAGATTTTGAGAATCCCAAATACCCAACCATATCTTCAAGCTTTCCAAAACCCTGTATGGACTTAAGCAAGCCCCTAGAGCTTGGTATGAGAGGCTTAAGTCCTGTTTCTTAAGTCATAGGTTTGAGATGGGTAAGGTATATAAGACCTTATTCATTTACAGGCATGGCAATAATCTTCTACTCATCCAGATTTATATTGATGACATTATCTTTGGTGGCTCCTCTCATGCTCTGGTTTCCCAGTTTTCTAATGTCATGAGCACAGAGTTTGAGATGAGCATGATAGGCGAGTTGAGTTTCTTTCTCAGCTTCCAGATCAAGCAGACTCAGGAGGGTATTTTCTTGCATCAAGGCAAGTGTACTCAAGACCTCCTGAGACACTTCGACATGAGTGATGGCAAGCCGGTGTCGACTCCGATGGCAACCTTAATCACACTTGACCTTGACGAGGATGGCGAGTCGGTAGATTAGAAGAAGCACCACAGCATGATTGGCTCCCTCCTGTACCTCACTGCTTCGAGGACGGACATACATTTCACCATGTGTCTGTGCGCTCGATTTCAGGCTTCTCCTCGCGTCTCTCACCATCAAGCGGTGAAGCACATATTCATGTACTTTCGAGCTACTCTAGACTATGGTATCTGATACTCTTCAGTTTCCTATCTTTCCCTTAGAGTCTACTCCGACACAGATTTTGCTAGCTATAGGATAGATTGGAAGAGCACCTCTGGCACTTTGCCAATTTATTGGCACTTCTCTTATTTCTTGGTCTTCTAGAAAGCAGTTCAGTGTTGCACAGTCCACTGCAGAGATCGAGTATATTGCAGCCGCTAGTTGCTGTAGTCAGGTGCTTTGGATGGTTTTGACCTTACAGGAGTTTGGGTTGCCATAGATAGTGTTTCTCTCTTCTGTAATAACACTTCTGCCATTAACATTGTCAAGACCCAGTGCAGCACTCCAGAACCAAATACATAGATATCAGATAGTTTTTCCTTAGAGACTATGTGGAGAAGGGTGACATAGTGCTTTAGTTTTGTGGGGAGTGACCATCAGTTGGCTAACATTTTCACCAAGCCTTTGGATAATTCGAGGTTCATGACCTTGCAGGGAGAGTTTGGGGTGGTCTGTCCTTATGGTTTAACCTGAGGGGAGCATCTTGTACTTTCTGTACTATATTATTCATATGCTTCTTTTTCATTCTGTTGCACTTTATTCATTGGGTGCATTTGGGTTAGTCTTTCTACATAGACTAGAGTGATTCTCATTCTCAGTTGTTTAGACTTCTTCCTCTCTTCTTATGATCCTAGGATGCTACGTATTAATTGCTTCTCTTCTCACTAGGTTGAGTTCACTCACTTCTTTTAGGTCTAGCGAGGGTTGGGTCCACTTGGGTAGACAGGGAACATGTTTACTCTCTAATATTTTAGATGACCAGCTGATAGTCCTAGAGTCATATGGGGTAGATGAGAACAAGTTTGAACCATAGTATTCCTTCTATGTTGTTTATGCTGTAAGGACTGTTATTTCTTCTTTTTGTCAAAGCTTCTTCCCTCCTACTTATTGCTTTGGTTCAAAGGGAGTTCATTTGATATTTTCTAGTGCTTAATAATGACATAACTCAATTTGAACCAAAATGCTTCTAAAATTGACTCACTTGCTAAGGCGGAGCTGGAATTTTTTTTATTGCACCATATTGCATTTAAATTCAGCAATGTGCATTGTAATACAAATACAAAGAACTCTGATCATTATCCATGTATGACATGATAAGACTGCTTTACATTTTGCCATGATTTGTGCTAGGTTGCTAGATTTATCATGCCCTTCTATGTGTAGCTTAGCTTTTGCCATGTTAGCTTTATTAAATATGAACAACTTGAATTAAATCATGTCTTATTGCATCATATGATTAGTCTAACTCTAGTGATCCTCTTATAATTCATGCCATATCAAATAAGCTAAGTTGAGTCTTGAATCTGCATTGAGCTTTAGATTGAGTTATGCTAGTTCATTAGTGAAGCATTAGTTAACTCTTTGTTCTTGAACTAAGTCAAGAAAATACAAAAAGATCTTTTTTGTACGAAAAAACTGATCTCATCAATCCTTTCTCATGAGACAGCTTGCCATTGTACTAGATATGAACTCAGTGGGAGTTTTGGATGACCAAGATCATTTTCTTAAACTTCTTGCTTGGAGTGGTCGCATAAGGATTGAGATCTAACACATGGCTAAGAAAACAAAATCTTGTGAAAAAATGGTTGAATCCAACCACGAATTTTTGAAAATGTCAAATGTGCTAAATTTGCTCAATTGCAAGTAATATCAATTACTTGAATAAAATGTCTGAATCTTGAACTTGTAGCACTCTAAATTGACTCAATTATATATTCTTGGTTGCACTTACAATATTGACATGGCTTAACTTATTTTTGGATACCTTTAACTAAATTATGATCTTGAGTGACTTGGTATGTTAAACAATCCATTTAATTTCATATTATGGCTTATTTGGCTTTAGCTTAACTATACATGGGTTGATATGATCTAAATAGTACTTTTACCTTTTATATGGTGTAATATCTGCAAAGTCATTTTGGATAATCTTAATGGCTCCTAATGCTTAAAATAAATAGATTGCAGCCATTTCATTTCATTCATGCTCTATCTTCTTTCATTCATCTTGATGACTCCATTGTCAAAGGGGGAATAAGATTGGTAAAAAATGTATATCTAGAGCATGTTTTGGAGTTTTTGCTCAATTGATTTATTCTCACCATGGTTAAGGTCAAATCAAACAATTGCGCTTTCGTATGGACCTAGCGTAAGATTTCCTGACTCACCTAGTGAAGCCTTTTGTGAAAAAATTGTTATTTTCAGTGGTTTCACTTTACTTCTGCTTTATATGGTCATTTTCAGTCATTGTACTCCTCTTGTGACCATTTTAGAGCTCTCTTTGCAAAATTCTTCTTCTTCTAAAACCACCTCTAATTTGCATTTTTGAGTATTGTCAATGAATTCATCAGGGGGAGATTGAAGGACCATGTGAGATAATCTAGGTTAATATTATGATGAACTATTGCAATATTTGTGGAGTGGTCAATTGACTTTGCAAAGATTGCACTCTGTCAGGATTAGTTTGGACAGAAATTGAAGATTTGAGATTTGAGTCATAGATTTAGTTAGGTTGACCTGACTCGTTGGATTTAGGTTCTATGATGCATGTCTTGGCTAATGTAGGTTAAATTGTGAAGAACTTGTGCCTAAAAACGAATTATTTGTCTTTGGATGTGCAGGGTCACTTGGAGTCAACTGTGATCAACGGCGGTGATCAGGGCCAGGCTTATGGAGGAGTTGAGGCCCAGAACGATAAAGGATGCCAGGTAAGACAGTGATCTTAAGCATGGCATGAGAAAGACGGGAATGTTGAAGGCGAGTTCAAACAGCGAGATGATGCTAGGTGGCTTGCACGGGCCAAGTGAGCCGTGTTCGGTGGAACTGGGACAGGAGAGATTTGGCGGCACGTGACAAGCTAGTGGTGTACCTACACATGGCGAAGTTGAACGTGTTTGTGGGTTTGCGGGTCATTCATTGGGCACAGCCCACCCCAGCCCACCCGGGTGATGGATGGATTCACTGCAAACAGTGGCACCCAGTTACTTCCTCCTTTTTTTAGATCATGAGTAATATAAAGATGCACTCATGTACACATGCACTTTACACCATAATCACACTCACACACCCACATAGGTACGTTCGATGCACACGTTTGAGACTAGACGTTCACATAATCAGTGCCCCCTAAAAATACGTCACCTTAGGCTCAAAACCGGAGTGGGCGAGGAGGCCACTGAAGCGCTCGGCCAACCGAGCAAGTGCTCGAATGCAGATACTTCCATACTTGTCTCATATGGCTATTTAAGAAGGTAAAGATAGTGTTTTTTTTATTTTTAGTAACTTTTATTTTTAGTTTCTTTTCATAATTATTATTTATTAAATTAATAAATTGTAGTAAAAAATCATAGCCTAAAAAGAGGCCCAAACCCACTCAAAAATGCATAATAAAGTGGAGCATTTTAGCTTCAAAGTATAGAGTGGATTAAAGCGGACAGAATCACACCACAAAAAAACTAACAAAATTTATACACGCAGCACCAGCCTGACGATGTTAACATATATTGGTCATCAGAAAACGACGCGTGGAATGGTCCAAGAGATGTCAGACATGGCTATGGGACAGAGGTCCCGTGTGGGCTTGCACGTGTGGCAGTGAGGCCGGCGTAGCTTGCTTTTTCACGAGAATGTGTTAACCCCTTTGCCTCTCTCTTGCCGCGCAGATATCCATTGCCCTTTTGGTGGTACGATGGCACTGCTACTGGTTTACTACAACTCCTGACCGCCTGTCCAGTGCAGACAGGATGTTATTACAAGATCCACACAGTGCATGATTCTTTCGGCTGCAACGTCCTATAACTCTAGCGGATGATTTTTACCTCTAAAATAAATGTTTGTATAAATAAATCGAATACCAATAAACTGTTTTGAAAAGTTATTTCAATAAACCACTTTAAAAAGATAACATAAAAATCACTCTGTTTATTTGTTCTGAGGAAATTCTAAGCTAAAAGCTGAAAAGAACTAAACAACAAGCTAGTATAGATGTGTGTGAGCGTGAAAGTGGAAGTTGAACCTCTCCCACGGTAATCTTCACGTGATCTGTACCATCCGTTGCCGATCGGACGATATGCGTGCGTGCATGCATGTATGTACTCGCTGCACGTGTCGGTCCTGTCGGAATGTCACAGTAATAGTATAGGAGGATCTTGGTGATCGCATGAGGCAGAGGCATTGGCCATGCCGCTATGGTGTAGTACGCATAGAGATAAGCATCACGGGACTTGGCACGCCTGCACTAGGGGTAGACCAGGTTATAAACTAATTTCAGAAACTGGGAGTGGGTTTTTGTAAACAAGATTATTTTCGACTTTGTATCTCGCATTGCAGGGAGATGAGACTGAATGAGGCTTCCCTATTCCCCTCCTTATTCCCTCAATCTAAACCACTCATATTTCATCCAATGGCTAGTTTTTTTTGATATTTTCACCATTTGCAATAAAAAAATACAGGGAAAAAATAAAATTTATTTTTTATTATAATTTTTTACAGAAAAAAATAAAATTATAATTTCTGTAAAAAAATTATAATAAAAAAATAAATATTATTTTTTTCCCTGTATTTTTTTATTATTTATGATGGATGGGCAAATGGTGAAAATATCAAAAAAAATTAGCCATTGGATGAGATATGAATGGTTTAGATTAAGAGAATAGAGAGGGGAATAGGGAAGCCTCATTCGATGAGACTGGGTCATTGGTGGAGTTGGACCAGCCGATTGAATTGGATCCACGGCAAGAAGCGTGTACGTGCTCCTAACCTATGCTTGCCCACCTACGCTTGTTATCAGTGCGAGTGACTGGCTGGCATTGTGCCAATTCAACCATGCGCTGCGTGCTTTCCTACATTTGTGGGTAAGGAAGATCACTAGCTTCAGCTATATGTGCTTTTTTTTTTCCAGATCTATGGCAAGGCTTTCTTTGTACTACCTGGACAGGTACCTAATCAGTAGTGAGGCTCGTAAATGCCATTGTCTCTATCTTTGCAATTTTGTTCGTCGTTTTATTTATTGTATACTGGAAATAGGTTTGAAGGTGAAGGACCATACGAGATGGTCTAAGTTAATATTGTGGTGAATCATTATAATATTTATAGAGTGGTCAATAGGCTTTATAAAGATTGCACTCTGTTAGGATTGGTTTGGGCAGAAATTAAGAATTTGAGATTTATGGATTTAGCTAGGTTGACCTGAATCGTTGGATTAAGATTGCATGATGCATGTATTAGCTAATGTAGGTCAAATTGTGAAGAATTTGTGCCTGAAAATGAATTCTGTGTCTTTAGATGTGCAGGGTCGCTTAGAGTCGACTGTGGTCAACGACAGTGATCAGAGTTAGGCTGAGAGTCGAGACCACGAACGATCAAGGATGCCGGGTGAGACAGTGAGCTCTAGCATGGCACGAGAAAGGTGGGAATGTTGAAGGCAAGTTTGAATGGTGGGATAACGCCAGGTGGCTTGCACGGGGCAAGCGAGCCGTGGTTCGGTGGAACCGAGATTAGAGAGACTTGGCAGCACGTGGCAAGCTAGTGGTGTACCTACACATGGTAAGTATGGCGATTGTTTGCAAAGGATGATGATGACCGGGTCAACAAAACTATTTTAGATCAAAACCGCGGCATATGGGTGATGCGTTAAAGAGTGGTTTAGGTCGAGATGGAGCTGGTTTGATCAAGGCAGATCAAGGCTAAGGATTTAGTGGATGCACACTTATGCGCTTTGAAAAGCGTGTATAAGTGAACTTGAATAAGTAAAACCCGTGTGTGTGGGGTTAACGGATTTTCCCATTGTAATAGTGGATAGGATCCATTTTGAGGTGTAGGTGGCTGGTTGCCCACTTATAAAAGGGGTTAGGATGGAGATAAGTAGGGTTAACCATCCAACCTCTCTCTTATGTGCTTTCTTGTTTAGGGTTAGGGTTTGAGAGTGGAGCACATGGTGTCCTCTTTTTTCTCTAAGGTGGAGTGGCTGTAAACTCAACCTTCTCAAGTGAGCAATACATCAATATTTGCATATTTCCATGGATTCATTTTGATTTGGTTGCTTTGCTCTTGATTTGGCCTCGAAGTGTGATTTCTTGATTCAAGAGTTTTTGAGTTGATTTCTTTGGTGTTCTAACTTGCTGTGACATGTGGGAATATATCTAGACTCATCTTGGTCATCATCCTACCATGAGTTAGTTATATTCGCCGATTTTGATTTTGACTCGGTTTTGATGTAACCTTCCAACAAACTGAAAAAGGTATCATATTTGGCTATGATTTTTATGATCGTTTGTCAGAACAGATTTACAATACCCTAGAGATGATATTTACAAAGTTTCACATCATTTAGATCTACGGATCAAAAGTTCCATCTATTTTTGTTTTGAATTCAAGCTGAAATTGTCAGTGCAGTTCTCTGTCTAGAATGTCGACTAAATTTACGACCATGTTAGTTTCGTCCACGGTCAAGCTACAGATCACATCGCTTCGTTTTCGACCTTGCCCAATCTTCCAACCGCTTTGCGTTTTCCCTGGCTTTTGAACTGAATCGACCATGTCGATTGCAAATTACTCATTGGATTTCGACCACTCGTTGGCTTATGACTACGTTGGTTACGACCATGTTAATTACTTTGGTTGCCGACTGGTTCTGACCATGTTGGTTGTTCGACCACTCGTTGGCTTATGACTACGTTGGTTACGACCATGTTGATCACTTTGGTTGTCGACTGGTTCCGACCATATTGGTTATTTGATCACTCGTTGGCTTACAACCACGTTGATTCTCAGTCACTTTGGTTACCGACTGGTTATAACCACGTTAGTTGTTCGACCACTCGTTGGCATTCGACCACGTTGGTTTCGACTATATCTATTTTCGATCACGTTGGTTTTGATCTCTATGGTTATCAACTACGTTGGTTTTCGACCGCTCCCTGGTTATCGACTGCGAGAGGCGACTTCCGACTACACGGATTTCCGACGTACTGTCAGTTCTCGACTATGGTGATTTCCGTTCGGCGGTCCATTTTTGACCATATTGAAATTTCGACTGGTAGTCAAATTTTGACCACATTGGTCAGATTTCGATCACATTGTTTTTTTCTGCTGTCTAGTTGTATTCGACTCTATTTTTTCAGTTTTCAAGTGGGATTTCAACCCTAATCTTAATAGTTTTACAGCTATCGGAGAAAAAGAATAAGTGAATATTTGAAGAAAAAATTTAAAGGTACTATTTATCTCCCTTTGTTGCAGAAGAAGGTGCAGAGCAGTTCAGGCTGGACGTTGCTGCCAACCCAAACGACACTGACGAGTCGATATGGTGCTCTCTGTGTGAAGCTCAACTGTATGGGGTGAGGAAGCAAGGAAGGGGTTCTTGGAGGCAAGTTCTAGGACTGAATGTTTCCTTGCAATATAATTCAATGGTACTGCAAAATGCATACATAACAAATATCTTCAGGCAAGATGCAAAATGTTGTCATTAGTGTCGAATTTCAAGGACATTCTCTTTCAATATAATGACGTGAACCTAAACAAAAGACCTGAGAACCAACTTTTTTTTTCAATATAAGGAACAATTTGCCTGTAGCCAAATAGGCCAGTGATGCAACTAAGTGGGGTATCTCTCCAGGTAACCGTAGTGAGTGGAACCACGAGGCAACGTTGGATCTATCTCATGACCCAATGACCCATTTGATTGCCTGCCTACTTCGTGATCTATTCCAATACTAGTAGTTCTGCAACTAGACCTTTCTGTTCATGTTTCTCTCCATGCAATAAGATGCTTTAATTTAGAAGCATTTCAAATGTAGTGGATTTTTGTAATTCAGCATCTCTAGTTTTAGCTTCCAAAGTTGTAACATTAGTTGAGATGCTATATGTTCTTTAATAAAGCAATTAAAATTGAGAACTTGAACTTATTATTATTAGTTCATTGAGCGACACACAGCATTGAGCCATCGAGCGAGGGCCGAGTGACCAAATTCTAGCAGCACTCAGAGAGATAGTGGCATTCTGGTGAGGAAGTGGTATCGGGCGAGACGGTGACGAGCCGCCCTAGCTAAGACTTATTCCTAGGTCCACAACTACCTGCACATGCGCAATAACACAACTGGGTGGTGACAAGTGTGAAAGGAAAAAAAGCAAGAAAAAACACTGCATTGAGAGAGCAGTGCTTCAACTTCTTTTTCCAAGATCGAGTTAGTAGTAATTGGTCCCCTTCTTTTTAGTTTAGAGCAACTCCAGCAGGAGCCCTCAAATCAGAGCCCCAACTTTTGATTTGAGGGCTCCCCTACTTTTGAGGGCCCTGTTTTTTGAGTTGAACTCCAGCAGAAGCCCTCAAATCAGGGCCCTCAAATTCATTGCAACTGAGAATGACATGTAGGACCCACTCTCATTCTCAACCCACTCGTCCACCGCGCCTCCTCCTCTCCTCTCGGCCGCCGCGCTCCTCCTCTCCTCCACCCGCGCCTCCTCCTCTCCTCTCGGCCGCCACGCCTCCTTCTCTCCTCCACCCACGCCTCCTCCTCTCCTCTCAGTCGCCGCAGAGGCATCGGGCGCGGCGACGAGCGAGCGCCGGGCGGAGGCGTCGGGCGAGCGGAGGTGCTGGGCGGAGGCGTCGGGCGAGGCGGCGGGCGAGCCGAGGCGCCGGGCGGAGGAGGCGAGCCGAGGCACCGGGCGGAGGAGCCGAGGAAGCGGAGGAGGCGGGGGGCGAGCAGAAGCCGGGAGGCGGGGGCGGGGGATTTTTCACCGAGGCGGGGAAAAAACGGAAGAATGAGAGCCAGAGCAGGGGGCCCCTGGGAATGAGGGCTGGAGGGGGGATTTGAGGGCCTCCTTAAATTTGAGGGCTCTAGTAGGGGCTCTGCTGGAGTTCTGTTTTTGCCTCAAGCCCTCAAATATGAGGTTTGAGGGCTCAAGTAGGGGCCCTGCTGGAGTTGCTCTTACAGTACCATTCATTTAAGCTTTTGAGGTGACTTTTAGTTTCAGGTTCTTCATAATTCAAAATAAACGGGGCGGCTTATCCAAACGGTTTTTCGAAGTCGTTTCTTCAAATTATTTCCTGAGCCCGTTGGCACGTGCGTTGTCCACGTCAATGTCTTTGTCGTTTGCCATTATCTTGAAAAGCGCAGCCAAAAGGCATCAGTCATAACCCAAAAGAACATGGTATATATCTACCTCTAAACAAACAAATGGGACAGCTTCTTCGTTACTTTTTTAAAACGGTTTATTAGGGTAGCCTTTTCTAAGCAGTTTATCGGCATTTGATTTATTTGCACAAACGTTTACACTAATACTATAAGCCATCAGTCACAACCATAAAATATCAGTTATTGCAGAAAAGAGCACACCAACGGAGATGCAGCCATGCAGTTCTGCACGCGCGCAAACACAGATATACGTTACGATGATTTCTGGTAGATCTTGGCACTGTCCAAAATTACCACGGAATCCTGAATCTAGATTAGTTTTCGGCGTCAGTCGGTGAACAATTTCTTGAAGGAGTACTACAGAAATGATGACCTTGTGGTGTTCAGTGCTCGGAACATGTGATCTATCCCATGACACATTTTCGCTACCGTATCTGCCACATAATCGTTGCTACAGTGTTCAAATCGATATCAACATTTGTTTTTAATCAGATGGCTAAGAAATAAAGTCATTGGTGCTACAGCACCGTGATTTTGCCTCACAGAGTCGGAGAATCCGGTTAATATCTTAGCTGAATATACAAGTCGCTGACCAGGGTGGACCCCCTTCCGCTCGACGTCGGTAAGGAGAGGTCGCGTCGAATGAGCTGTTACCGAACCTTTACTTCATGCTACGTACACGTATACTCGCAAGTATATATGACAGTACCCCTAAGATAACCATGCATGGTATTGTTAATAGTGGTACTAATTATGTGAGTGCACGTTGTCTATGGTCTTGGAAGGATTACTGGAGACCAAGATCCTGCAATTAAGGGGGTACTCTCCTAGTACATAGGATGCTCGTAACCCATGAAAGCGAAGGCATGCGACGACCAAGCCATATACTATCGATCGAGTACAGACACAATCGCTATCGGAGACGGACCGCTAGCTCGGGCGATGATCGTAAATACATCTGCCACACACGTACATGTACACCGTGCGATCGAGCTAACAGACAGAGAGCGCCCATGGTAGGGCCGGTCCATGCAGACGCAGGAGCTCGTGCACCAGTGCGTCCATGCTTGGGTGGTGCAGTCCAAACCGACGTCGTAGGAGTACTATTTCCAATCAAGCCTAGGATCTAGCTAGCTAGCTACCTGCTAGCTACTGAGGCTAGCTGCCCTGTGCAAAAGGAGACAGATCCCGTTCCACGTCCAGCCCCGTGCACCGGAGGAGGAGGTGAGGTGAGGTGAGGTACGTGCAGGTGGCCATGCCTGGCATGGTCGCTTGACCATTTTCTAGCCTGCTCCAACACGCCCACTGTTCGATCCAGCTCCTGCCCTTTGATCATTTCGATGTGACCCCTTGGCCGGATGGGAATCCAATTGCCGGCCGGGATCAAGCCGTGCAGAAATAAATATTTCATTGTTTCCTGGCCTGTTCATCGCTAGCTGCTTCCATCTCAGTATAAAGGCGAGCTTAAATTTTGTACTTAAATTTCTCTAAAAAGTTCGAGAAATCGCATCCATCAGGGGTGCTTGAGCTTCAGGTGGCTTTAAATTCAAACTGAAGCTATTTCCCATCCCACTGGTATTTTGCGTATACTTTTTTTTTTTAATTTTTTCGTTTGCAAAGTTCAGATATGAAGCCTCACTAGCTAGCTAATTAACGATGCACACGTTGCTGCCTTTTGCTAGTGGGATTGATCTGATAGCTATAGCTTTATTTCCTTTCTGACCGGCCAAAGGGGACGACACAGCGATCTTCAGATCTCACCTTCCTCTGACCCCTCTTTTGTTCAAACCCGGGAGCAAAGCGCATCTGATTGAGCTCAATTAGGAGGCACCTACATTAGTTTGACCACCCCCAGCTAGCTAGCTGATCGTTCGCAGGGTTGCTTTCTTGAACAATTAGCAGGACATGCACGTCATGCATGCAGCATGCGTTGCTCTCGTCTCGCCTTTCCTTCTCGTGTGCAAGCTGGCCTGGCCCATTCAGGCTCGCGCATTGATTGGCTCACCTAAAGAATTTTCTTTACTAGCACTATTATATGGCTCATGCATACATCGATGTATCATAAATGACCTATCTTAAATTTATAATCCCTCACACGTTAGCTACTCTACCGAACCATGTGTGTCTTCTATCACTTCTTGTTACTACAATTTTTCTGCCTCAACCTCCAACAGCGCATACAATTCTTGATCAGTCCCTCTTAGCTATTATCCATTCCAATACAATCTCTTTGCTGCTATCTATTCCAACGTAATATTATACCACATAATTATCTTCTATTTTCTCTAATTACTTCTTAATGCTAACTGTTACAACATCAAACATGCATATATGTACAACTGTTGTTGATCCCTGCCAAGGACACCGGTCACGCTCTCGCGGGTGGTCCTAAGCCTATTCCCTATGGTTGCACTATCTCTGATTCTGTACATCTGTGCTTCTGTTCATACAGATGCATGTATGGATACACACATGCATGATGTTATACGTGTTTAATGTCCCTCTTCTCTTGTGTCGATCGCTTCTCTTCTTCGACATTGGCCGCCTCAACTTTATGGCTTCCTCACTAACAACAATGACTTCGTATCTTCACTAATTCTAGTAGGTCTGTTTTAATCGTTGTCTAACAATATGAAGAATCTTCTTGCCAACGTCGATGACATCATCCTCCTCACCAATAATGGCACGCTTCTAGCTACCGATGGCCTCATATCGTTATATATCATCTTTAATGCAAAGCTTCATCTTCTCTCTATCAAAGTTTTATCATTATTAAGCTTATTTAGATACTGATTTCTTTAATAATGTTGATGCTAACCAATCGTTGTCGTGGCCCTTGGCTCTTTTGACTCTAGTATTTTTCTTCAACAACTTTGGCTAGTAGTACAAGACCTTTCTTGTCGAACGACTAAGTGGGCAGCACGATATTGTCATCATCTCCCCCGCCATCGCCTCTGCTTTTCGCTTCCTGATGGGTCAATGCTTTCTTAGATAAATTGACACTATTGCACTCTTTCGTGGTCTCTTTCGATACTATTCATGCTATCTTTATTATAACTTTTATTTTTATTAAAAATTTTATTTATTTTTTTATTGAAGGTTGTATACAAATAAAATTGCTAATTTTATTCAAATTATTTTGAATTTGAGTTATTTATGGATTTTACTTTGCAATTGTATATAAATCAAATTAAAATTTTATTTTATTTTTTACTTCGAATTTCAATTATTTTTTGTTGAAATTTGCATACAAATCCAATTGCTATTTTTTATTTGGAATTATAATTATTGAGGGATTTTACTTTGGATTTCATATTAAAATTAAATTTCTAATTTTATTATATTTTTCTAAATTTAAAATATTTTGTTTAGTTTTTATTCTAAATTATGTTTATTTAAGGATTTTACTTAGTAATTTGTATGGAAATCAAATTGCTAGTTTTATTTAATTTATTCTGAATTTTTCTAATTTTAGGATTTTTACTTTAAAGTTGTATGAAATTAAGTTGTAAATTTTATTTTTATCTATTTCAATTTTTAGTTGTAAGTCCTATGCAAATTCAATTGCTAATTTTATCTGATTTATAGTTATTTAGAGATTTTACTTTGGAATTCATATCGAAATCAAATTACTAATTTTATTTTATTTTTTATTCTTGATTTTAGTTATTTGTGTTAGAATTCATATACAAATTTAATTGCTATTTTTTGTTTATTTTTATTTTGAATTATTTTATTTATATATTTTACTTAGGAATTCATATGAAAATCAAATTACTAATTTTATTTACTTATTATTCTGAATTTCAGTTATTAATTGGGTTGTACTTGATATGAACCTTTTCTTTTAATCTAAACCGTTATAATATGAACCCACCATGATCAACGGTGTAAATCCTTCTCTTTTTCTCCTATTAACGTGAAAATTTCTACTCCTTGAGAGTGAACGTGGTGGCTCATTTTGTCTTTACTTTAGTAATATGATAGATATCAATGAGCTGATAAGTCACTTTAAAAGTCTTTCTCGGTAAACCATTTTGAAAAGACGACAGAGAAACCGTTCCATTTGTTTATTCAAAAAAAGTTATGAAGCGAAAAGGATAAGGACTGAAATGTGCCCATCCATCGATGCATCCCAGCTTGGCTTGGCTTGGCTACATGGTGTGATGTTTTTGAAGGGAGTTACTAGCTCAAGTAGGGTTTCATGTTTTTTTTAAAGTATTCTTAACAATTGCGGTTTCTGTCAAGTGAGTAGCCGCCGCTATGAACATAGCACTTCCCACAGAAATTAGAATTTCCATCCATTCTTTATTTTCAATAAATGTCTGTTTAGAAAGTAAGAATTCTGCGATTTACTTGGAAGAGTGCTACCGTAGTGGTCGTAGAGCACATTCTTTTCAACTTTACGGGGTTGACCGACAGGTGTTAAGAACAATAGTGCCAGAGACATGTGCCACCTAGTGTACTTGTCCTCGATTTGCTCGGATTTATGATGGAAGAGAAAGCTACTAGGAGCAGAGGTAGCAGGACTTGAAGGATTGACGCACTAGATGTGATGGCTTTTGCAGCTAGGAGGAATCTAGGTAGCCTATCAATGTTTTATCAACGACCAATGCATGCAAGTGAATATTTTCCGAACGACCGTTCGTCAGTCTTAATTCGAATATAATTTTCGAATATTCGAAGATTTTATCGGATACGAAAACGAATTCGGATATTTTTTGTCGGATACGAAAATGGATTCGAAACAAGCATTATCTAACGGATACGGAACTATCCAGATATTTTTCCGGATAGTTACCAGATAAATACCGGATACGGAAACGGAGTCGGATACCTGGCTTCTCACTCTTCTTGAAATGTAGCATCATTTATTTATATAAGATTTCTTGTTTCGGTGGCTGTTGCAACGTCGGTACACTCGTATTAGATCTCAGTTTGCTTAATTTGTCTCTGCCACCATGTGAAATTTGCTTTCGCGCATTATCCGATTAAATGTTCATGACCGAAACTAACCGTATTCGGAGCGGCATGTATTGGCTCCGTATTCGTGACCGAAACTAACCGTATTCGGAGCAGCATGTATTCGCTCCGTATTCGTGACCGAGAATGTCCGCATTCGTATTCGTATCTGACACTATCCATGTCCGACTCTGACAAAAATATGAAAAATGATACGAGATAAGTAATATCCATCCGTATCCGCTCTATTTGCACCCTTACAAGTAATGTGAGCAGCAGGGAAGTACTAAGCTAGCCACTGTGGAGCGCTGCGAAAATTGACAAAAGTTTCGAGCGTCGATCGCGGCTTAGAGGCTAGAGAGATATCCAATCTAAGCGTACCACCAGTTACAGTAATCCACTCATCGTCTTCTAGCTACTGACAAGTACTAGCTAGCTAGTATTAGGGCTCGTCTGGTTGCCGTCCAGGGCTACAAGTCCAGTAAAAAGTGGTGTCCACGGGTAGCTTGAAACTTACATGATTTTTGCCATGCTAGATAGGTTAACGGATATGGTGTTTAGTTGAAGATCGGGCGGAGAAAAACATGAAACTCAAAACAATGCTGTGACAACAAGAAAACGTAAAAGTGCAATTGCGTAATGAATGCAATTACAACTTCATTATGCATATACTAGTCTCCACCTAAGAGTAAGTATAATAAGAGGCTGTTAGTAGACTGTATGCTGAGGTGGAGGAGAGAGAGGAGGAGAGAGAAGAGAGGTGGGCTGTAAGTCTACAGCCAGCTGAAGCACAAGAACCAAGAAACTTTGTGAGAGAAAGGGGTGGGTCATACAACATTCAGCTGGCTGTAAACTACTATATGAATGTGCTGATAAGTGGGCTGTAAGTGTCCATACAGCCAGCTGAAGGTTGTATTATTAGCCTTGCTCTAAGTCGGTGTATGGCAAGCAAACAACAAATCAAACAGGCACACAACTAATCTCCTCCGGTCTGGGCATGGCGGCGTGGATTCGTGATCCGACCCAAGTGAGGCGGCGGCGGCAGGGTTTGAATGAGAAGGCGGTGGCTTGGGTCGAAGAAGTTTAAGGTCATGGAAAAGGAATAGATGCTTTCCGATAAAGTTTTGGTCCTATGAAGGTTAGCGACCGGAGAAAAATTTCTAAGTGGGAATGAAGGCGAGATTCCGATCATCTATGTGTACATCGAGTGTGGGGTTCGATTGCTCATCCCTAGTTTGATCGTCCCTCTGAGCACTGCTCCGACCGCTCCTGTGATCGCTCTGATGACTGTGCAGGCCTCTAAGAGTACAGTCCTTTCGGAGGTAGACTTCTACCATGACTTCGATAGTTTTTCTTATAAGTCTACCCCTTCTCTTATAAGGAGGACAGATAAAAAAGCACTGCCGAGAATATATTTCTTAGATGAAGGACTTCATCGCCAAACTCACTTCGGTTAGTGATGAGTCGGAAGAGAGGGAAGAGCTACTGATTGGAGCCATTATGATCGTAGGACCAAGTTTACCGGTCGTGGGCTCCAAAGTGGTCATGATCGACTAGACCGAACCTCTGGTGCTCATCCCTCAAGCACTAAAGGAAATGATCGCTCCAGCAGTCGGGGGAATTCCATCCTCTAAGCAGGTGGTCGAAGAAGCTGCTTCTGACGACCCTACAGAGGATCCGACCAAGGATAAAATATTAGGAGAGCTACCACCATCAACTAAACTCGATTAACTTTGTAATTATTTATGGTATGTTCTATGACAATAGGGAACCTACCTGTTCGAGTTAAAGGAATGAGGTAGTCTTCCCAGTTGAAGGAGATAGTGGATTGGACATCACTTCTTATTCTTCTTGGATTCATTGGTCGTAGCTTTTGCCTTGTTCCAATGGGAATAATTCTTCTTGCTCTTAATGAACTTCTCTAGAATCGTGAGGACCTCCTTAACGTGAGATTCTTCTTACCTTTGAGAGACTTCTTGGGCTTTTATCTAGGCCAAGTTGACGAATTTTCTCTATACAGTCGATGGACTTGTTCCCTTCAACTGCCTCGCCAGTGGCTGCATATCTGTCAGCCGTATTGAACAGCTCGATGATCATTCTTGAAGGGTTCATTGCAATGTCCTTCGTGAACCATCGGTTCCTCAACCCAGTTTTGAAAGCCTGATTAACAGAGGAATCTGCAACCTCTGGAATAGAATTGTGATCCTGGCTGAACCTCTTGATATACTATCAAAGAATCTCATTTGGTTCTTAGCAGATTCGGTGGTGGTGTCTTTTTTCTGGGGGCGGCCATATGTCCATTGAAAGTTTGTGATCAACATATCACAAAGCCGCTCCCAGGTGTAGATTGATCTAACTAGTTGGTTAAGCAATCAAGATTAGGTAGATCCTTCGAGGACTGTGGGCAAGTAGCTTGCCATCACATTATCATCACTACCTGTTGCTCTGATGGTAGTGGTGTATATTTGGAGAATTCTAATGTGTTCTGAGTTCCATCAAATTTCTCTAGATTTACTAGCTAGTCAGAACCTGTTCGGCCAGCGTACTACTTGAAGGCCTACCGAGGAAGCCTGACAGTCTGTAATCAAGTCATTTTACCTTCTTTGGAAAGAGGTCAGAATGTAGTCGGTGGGAGACCAATTCCTTTGATAACTATACTAGGAAACTACTCCGACCCGGCCGTGGACACTTACATGGTGTCTTCGACCAGTTGTTTGGTTTAGGTGAGGTTGCATATCATATGTGCCAAATGTTCATCCTTCGTAACGAGTGGAGTGGCTTCATGATTCCCCTATTGGAACCTTTGAGGGGTCTTGTGCCGGAAGTTGGATTGTTTCCAGTCTAACCACGCTGGCTTCTGCTAAGAGAGGAATGCTCGGATGAAGTTAGAGTATGACTTTATGCATTCCTATGCTCCCTGTACATCTTTGTACGCTGCATGGTCTTCTGGAGGATTTTTGACACTTGACCTACAACCTAAGCATATTCCAGAGTTTCTACCAAAGCAGGATCTGAGTTGTTTAAAAATATCATAGAATCATTATAGGTTCTAAATAGTTACCGAGGGCCTCGAAGGATTCCTGTTTGTGGAGGGGTTAGGATGACTCGAGTTCCTCTCCGTGCCCCCAGTATGTCTCATTCGACTCGTCAAGCTCGGTGGGGTAGAAGTAGGGGGATTAATCGATCGATGTCCAGCAGCTCTGTTACCTCCGTCCTCTCAGGGTAATCCAGGAGCGTTTGCACAACCATTGGGTCTTGGCAGGTCCTATCGTGAAGAATCATACATGGCATCCAGATCAACATTACCGATTGCGTTAACTTTGTGCCACCAGCATGAATCTTCTAATGGACTCCCATCAAAACTAAGGAAGAGTCTTACACCATATTAGTAAGAAGCCTCCACGATGGGGAACAATTGAAAATTACCACCTCCGGTGGGTTTTGTGGTGGCCTCATCCTAATATGACGGATTGTCGATCGAATGTTGAACATTATCATCTTCACCCAACTTTCTGTTGGGAGTAACTTCATTGACACTGCGACCAAGTGTTGGTCAGCTCTTGTAATATGCAGGAGCCATCATTCTCAGCGAGCGATGAGCTTGAAATGGAAGGGAATGATGACGAAGCATCATGCTCCATGGCGTAGATGCATGAGTCCATATCGAGGTTGGTATAGTCTGCCAAATCAAACTAGTTCTCCTTGTCCCAAGTCTCTGCCATAATTGCATTAGCGATGACAATAGGAAATAGAGAAGGATGAGGATTGCTGAATGAAGAAGAATTTCAAGGATTTAGCGCCTTCTTCCCCATGGGCAGCGCCAATTGTTGATGATTGAGTCACCAATCTTATGAAATAAAATAAGAAAGATTGCTAAAATTCTTGGGAGAGAACATGGATGCTCTTTATTATTGTTAACTAGTTACGGGGTGCCTTTAACAGACCGTGAGACTAGCCCTAATTATACTAAATTGTATGAGAATAAATCATCTTAGAATTGTCTTTAATTGTCTAGTTTTAAATACTAATGAAGATACGCCAATTATCCGTTGGGGGAAGACACCTTATAGAACTAGCCTGCACCCACTTGGCAATTGTTGTTAAAGACTCAGGGCAGAAACGTCGTGCTGTTTGGAGTGGATAAAGCACGTGTTTTATCCAATGCACGAAATGAATATACTAGAATCGGGTCCAAGTATCAGTTCATAAACTCTCCAAGCGGTCATACAGACGAGCAACACGTATGGTGTATCTCCGACCAAGGTAATCGGAGAGCAACTCTAGGAGGTTTATAACCACGGGGTACTTTGGTCTTAATTAAATAGTAAAGCTGTATTTAGAGGTTTATTCAATTCTCATCAAAGTGATGATCTGATAGAGCAAATGAGCAATTACAAGTTTACAAGTGTGAACTGACAAGTTAATAAACTATCCACTCTGATATTCTAGCTCAATTTCCAAATTCGAATTAAGTTCAAAAGGGGTTTGGGATTTACGTTCCACCTCCTGCTTGTCCGCATGACGCATGAGTTGCTGCTGCCCTGGGAGATTAGGCCACACAAGACTTTGTTGTTGGCTCAGCACAATTGAGTGTGGAGGGCCGGTGTCGTTGCTCGTGGGCTGTCTGGTGCACACTACTATAAATATGGGCTCAAGCTATGGAAAAAACTGATTTAGACCTGGTGTCCTATGCACCCTGTGGTCCTATATGGATCCACCCTTGACGCCAACTACGAGGTGGCGGGAGTGGTTGAGGAATACTATGGGCCTGTTTGGATGCGGCTGCGGCTTATGGCTTTTGGCTAAATTTTTTGAATTTTGGCTGTTTACGGTACATATTGTGAAGAGAGAGATACTCACTTGCGATTTTGACTGGTACAGATGTTGGGGTTTTAACGTGCACATCGTTTAACTTGTAGACTCTGTTTGGAAAAAAATACTCTGTTTGAAAGTTAGGTACTGTAGCAAAAGCCAAAGACCGTCAGCTTCGGAGAAAAAGAACAGGCCCTATAGATCACACGATTAGTGAAGGAAGACGATGAGGTGGCGAGAGCACGACAATTAGAGAAGACGACGGATGAAACACTTGCCTTACTTCAAAGCATTCATTTTCAAGCCCCTGGGCATGGCGACCCAGCCTGGACCAGGGAAGCTCCTAGGACGGCAACCAAACACACCCCGGCGTTCTTCAGGAAGCTCCCCGTCATGCAGGTTGGCTCCAAGACGCAATCCAAACACGCCCAGCTAGCTTGAACTGCACTCCTCACGCTTTGCTACACTAAGCATAGAAGAGGTCACGCTGACTCACTGTAAAAAGCAGTAAGAGGGACATTAGTAACTAGGAATTAGCTAGGGAAGAATGCTGCTGCTCCTTGCTACCTTGCATGGCTGATCTTTCCTTGCAAACTAGCTAGGAGGCCGGCCGGCCACGGAGTCAGCGTACGTACGCAGCGATCAGACGGTGCACGGGACGGCAGCGCCGTGTGCCAGGCCCCGGCCCCGCACGAATCGCGAGGCAGCGACCCCACCGAGCAGGCTGCGAGCCGAATTGCCCGCGGCGTACGCGAGCAAACCCCAAAACCGAAGCCGAAATCCTCGTCGTCTCACGCTCCAAACAGCAAACGGAGGCATCACGCGCGCCGGCCCCCAAATACACACCACCACCAAGTCACCAGCGCGGCGGCACAGCCCACTCGCTCTCCCTCTAGATCTCTGCTGCGTCTCTCTCTCTCCCCCTCTCCGCGCGCGCGGTCCATGACGAGTCCATTCGTGCGAATTGACTCGCGCACGAACGCGCTCACTCTCTTCCGCGTCACTCGGCGCCTAGCTAGCTAGCCTGCTCTCTTCTCCTCTCCTCCCAGCTCCGAGCCAGGCGCGGCGCGGCCGTCGGTACGTAGGAGATCTAGTTAGCTAGCTGAGCTCGCGCGCGTCCATGGGCTGGGCGAGCAGCGGCCGCGGCCTCTCCGCCCCCGCGCTCCACCACCTCCTCCTCCTCCTCCTCTTCGCCGCTGCCCTCGGTAAGGACTCGCGACATCTCCACTGTCCGTTTCTTTTACATTATTCTAGGCAAGCTTAGCTAGCTCTCACACGTGTACGTGCGCGTGATGTGTTTCGTCTGTGCCCTGCAGGTGCGCGCGCGTTGGCGGCGAGCGGGAGGAGCGGCGGCGGAGCAGTGGAGGAGGAGTACTTCTGGGGCCCGTCGTCGGCGGAGGCGCGGCGGAGGCTGGTGGGCCCGGGGTCGGCGCCGCCGACGTGCCGGAGCCGGTGCGGCGGGTGCCACCCCTGCCGACCGGTGCACGTGGCCATCCAGCCCGGCCGGAGCTTCCCGCTCGAGTACTACCCGGAGGCCTGGCGCTGCAAGTGCGGCGACAAGCTCTTCATGCCCTGATCGACAAAAAAAAAGTTCATCCGCTCATACGCTTCATTCACTCCGGTGCCGGTTCACTCGCGGAAGCTAGCTAGCTCTTCCCAGCTGGGTCGCTACGGCTGCACGCACAGAGATACCTAGCTAGAGAAACATGGAGCACACGTACGTACGGCAACCAAGAAGCTAGCTAGAGAGCAGGGAACGCAGGAGATTGATGGAAGAAAATTAATCACGAAGGCATCGATGGGTTGATGTATGTAGCATGTACGTAAGAAGAATTTGTTGAGTTCTTGGAGATTTAAACGAGTGTAATGTTGTAATTATGTAGCCGGTTGTGTTGTGTACCAAGAGAGAGAGCGAGAGGTCGATCGATCGAGATGTTGATGCTGCTGCCATTTTGTTTCTTTTACCTCTTCTCTCCCTCTTTTGTTTTTCTGATGTTGGTTCGTCCATTTCGGTTTTGGGGAGTAATTCTGTATGTGATCTTTTCAACTGAATGGATATAGCGTTAATCATTTGTGCTGCTCAGTTGTTGCCATTATACCATCTTCTTGCAGTGGAGCTGTGGAGGAGATGAAATTATGATAACAGGCTACTTCTTCCTTTATGTCTGTCTGATGCCTGTCAGTGTTCTTGTGGCCGGTGCATCCGTGCGTGCCGTACTCAAAGAAATAATTTTCCCATAAAATGTTCAGAACAATTTCCTTGTCAAATAGATAAACTTTTGAGCGTACACGCACATACTACACGACAGAGCATGTGTCTTGCAGAGATCAGTTGTATATAGTATGAGACTGCGCTGAAAACCATAGAAAGGAGCTAGAGCTCACCCCCAAAGGATCAGAGGGGAACAGTAGCAGCTGGGTTGAGAGGGGAGGCTGTAGAGCTACAGGGTTGCAGCACAGCTTTTTACAGGAGCAAGAAACAAGAAAAGAAAAAAAAAACAGTGTGTGTGAGCAACCATGTACAAATGTCAAGGAACAGTGACCTATGGTAGGAGTACTAGTTCTGAGTTTTCGTCGGGCAGTGGCACTGGTTTATGTTACTGCTGCTGCTTTAGTCACGTCAATTTTTTGTAAGTTCCCTAGAGAGGCCTGAATATTTTAGACGACATGCCACTTCATGTTCTTCTTTTATGTACGCTCAGTACAATCATCTGGTTGCATTAGCTAGGCTTATCTCTGCAGGCCCATGGGTAGTTCAATCATCGTTCCATTATGTAATCTTTCGCAGAACAAGGCAGCATTTGTGTCATTCACGCACGCGCGCACACACGATGAGGTGAGGACCTTTGCCAGCAAAAATGGTGGCTTTCCTATCTCTGAACTTCACGTCATCCCTCATGTTTCTCATGGGGACTTCAAATTAGAAGTGAACCTGCAGCCCTACATATGTGGCCTCGTTTTTCTTACAGTTTCTTGGAGTTGTGATTTGAAAAAATTTCTGGGCATACTAACTCTTGTCAGTGATTGACACTGAGCATTTTTAAAAGCCAAAGAAGCAGGGCCAGAGATGGTACAAGTCCTAAAAAGGGTTACAACTTACGACACCAAAAAGCTTTCATAATGTGACGACTCCAATCTGATAGGGTACAATTATTAAACGCCCCTCAGCTGTCCCATATATGAATCGTGCTGGACAAACTACACCAGATTATGAACTGGGAATTAATGTTGCTTCTTGTCTGAAATAACTTAATTATTGTTGAGAAGTTCCTTCTTTTGCCAATTTTGTTATCTGTGTGTTTTTGCAATGTTTCCCTAAAAATTGGGTTTTTGGGCGGGCTTCTTTCTCTCCCCATATTTTTCTCAAAACAAAAAGGGTGTGTATGTCTTTGCACCACGCACCTGCTTCCCAGCGAAAGCTTCGGCAATTGGTTTTTTAACAGTATTCTTGGGAGTGCGGTTTCTTGTTCCTACAGCAATGTTTGTTTTTTTACTTGCCTCTACCCAGGACAAACGAACAAGAAACAGAGCAGCATAACTGTGTAGCAAGAAAACAAAACGACACAGGGATTAGCTGTGAGACCTAGGGCCTTATTCTTTTCGGCTTCTGAAAACGACTTTTGACTTTTACTACAGTATCTAACTTTTAAACGGAGTATTTTTTTTCAAAACAAGGTATACAAGTTAATTGTAGTACACGTTAAAAGTCCAACATCTGTATCAACTAAAATCGCAAGCGAGTATCTCTCTCTCTGTAATATCTGTCGTAAACAGCTAAAATTCAAAAATTTCAGCTAAAAGCCATAAACCGCAGCCATATCAAACAGGCCAGGTCATCCATAGTTATGATGAGTAATTCATTTATAGATTAGAGTTTTTGTAGAGTTTGAGTTTGGTTTTTGAGAATTTTGCAAATTATTGTATTTTATCTGACAACTTTGTGGCTTACGAGTTTGTCTAGACTGCATGCATTGGAGTATTCAAAGGTACAAAGTTGGGCGGTCCAAACATCATTTTGCCGAGTAGTCTGAAGAGCTAGTCCGAAGGTACTTTGTAGTCGAGAGGACTCAGTACTTAGTAGTCGAGAGGTCTCGGTACTCGATGGTCGTAGCTTCTGCCTGGTTGGTGTTCGGTAGTCATAAACCTTTGCGATCGATAATCGTAAGCCTTTGTGATCGGTGGTTATAGCGATCTATTGTGATGGTCATAGGCTTCAGGGTAGGTACTTGTGGGCTTCGAGTGCCTCATTTCTTGAGCACCTAAATACTCATGTCAAACCAGCGAGCGGTCTGACTGACCTGTGCTTAGCAGTCAGACTGGCTTCTCTCGGTGGTCTGAGATTGTTCTTTGGAATTCTTGGGGTTTTGGTCATGGTTTGACCTGGATGTTGTTGCTTGTGTGCACATGGGTTTATTATTTGGTCCTAGATGTAGGATTAGTATTTTGGGTACATACATTTTACATTGTGCATTGTATGGATGAATTGTGCAAATTGATGTCTTTGTGTATCGTGTGGTGCTACGTGATAATTTGCTTATTTGTTTTGGTTGCAGAACTTCGGAGCTAGTTCATGGTAAGGTGTAGGTGGATTGGGACTAGGCACAGGGTGGTGCTAAGGTCCAGAACGGTCGGGGAGACACTGAAGATGGTTGAGGCTTGCGAGTAGTTGCAAGCCAGAACGATGAGGAACTAAAGCAGGAGCCATCGATGGTGATCATGATGGGCAATGACAAGGTGGACCGGAACTAGACTTAGGGAGGAATCGAGATCCTATGTGGTTAAGAAAGTCGGCTGTCGTCATGTGCGAGAAGAGGCATGTGGTGCGCCAAGTGATTTTCGCCGTTTGCAAGCAAAGGACGGTTTAGTGGGATTTAGACACGTGAGAGGCTTGGCAGCAAGTCATTGGGGCCACATGAAAGATGGTGAAGCATGAGCGATACTTCATGGAAAAGGAAGCGAGAAACTTCGTGGAAGACGGTAGAGGAGCATTTTGGTGAATTGCCCAATACCAGAAAAGTGGCGGTGTGTGAAACCGCCGTATTGGCCTAAGTGGTTTAGATCTTGTATGTGCTGAAAATATGAAGTGAATCGGGTGTTGATTCACTAATGGGTTAATGATTGTAATCCGTTTTAAGAAGCGTGAGAGAGAGAGAGAGAGTAAAACCCGATGTTAGGTGGGGTTAACAGGTTATCCCCGGTTTGACCTAATGGGTAGATCCATTAAATTTTGGTTCAGTTTGTGAGCCTATATAAGGAGAGGGGGGGGGGCAAGAGTTAGAATTTGAGAAGGTTGGCTAAGCATTTTGGTGGCTAGCTCCTTCTCCCTCCCATGGGAGATAGGTTAGAGAGAGTGTGTGTGCTCTAGGCTTAGAGCTCTATTCTCCTGACTGGAGTGGCTGTAAAACCAATTATGTCAAGTGAGCAATACATCAATCTTTGATGCACCTTTTATGTATGTTCTTGCTTGATTGATTTTGCTCTGGTTTTGAGTTGGTTTTCCTCTCTTCTTTCAACCCCTTCTTGAATTCATCTGGCTGATTGAGTCGCTCTTATTTCGGTTGGTTTAATCTTTTTCTACCCTTCTCTTGAACTTGTTGTACCAAGGACATGAACGAGATGGAGATAATCTCTTGAGATCGACCTCCAATCATCTAGACATTTCAATAGCAAGATTTTCATGAAACCCTGTTTTTGCTCGTTCTTGGCCTAATCGGGTGATTTCTTGATCCGAGAGTTTTTGGATTAATTCCTTTTGTGATCTAATTTGCTGTGACATGTGGGAACATGCTCAAAGCTATTTTGGCTATCTTCTACCCACGAGCAAGATCTGATCATCGATTTGGTTTTTTGTTCTTGTTGGTGTGCTCTGTTAATTGCAAAAAGATCTCAAATTTGTCATGAATTTTTTGATGTAGGAATTGAATAGCTTCCTGTGACCTTAAGAAACATGCGTACAAAGTTTCACGGTTTTTGGTTTAGTCGATCGAAAGTTCTATCGATTTTGGTTCTCATGGTTGGCTGAAAACCCTATTATTTGTTGGAAACGGTAGTTCCGCAAGCCTTGTAGCAATAGTACCTTAGTCCCTAATCTTTGACTACTTTGGTTTTCGACCATTCACTGGTTGTCGACTTCTGATCGTGTTTCGACTTGGTTCAATTACTTTGGTTTCAACTGTCTACTGGTCAACAACTCACTGCTGGTTGTTCTCACCGGTCGGAATTCAACCTGCCTAAAATACTCAGGTTTATACTCAGATCTTGGACTGTGTAGCTTTTCGACCACTCATTGGTCCTCAATCACGCTGGTCTTTCGACCGCTCACCGGTGTTTGATCGCATAGGTTTTCAACCACTCGTTGCTCCCCGACCACGCTAGTCTTTGGACCGTTCACTGGTGTTCGTCCGCGTAGGTTTTCGACCACTTATTGGTCATTGACCATGCTGGTTTTTCGGTCGCTCACTGGTGATCGACCATGTAGATTTCAACCACTCAAAGGTCCTCGACTACATTGGTCTTTCGACTGCTCTCTTGTTATCGACTGTATTGGTTTTCGACCACTCTCTGGTCATTGACCACTCAAGTTGAATTCAGACCACACTGACTTTCAACCATGTTGGTTTCGACCACGTTGGTTTACGACCACGACCATGTTGGTTTTGATCACTCATTGGTTGACAATCATTCAAGTCATATCCGATCACTTTGTCTTTCAACCAGTTGCGGTGGTACCGTAGAACCTACTACGGTAGTACAACACCTGTTGCTTTTTCACAGTGGTACAATTATGAGTTTCTCTATATTTTAAGTAGGGTTTCTGTCCGAATTTTCATAGCTTTGTAGCTAACGAAGAAAATGATAAGTAAATACTTGAGAAAAAATTTTAAAACACTATTTATTTACAATCTTCGGTCCAGCATTAGCAAAAATTTGCCTGCAAAACTTCGTCGGGCGTGTACATGTGTGTGATACAAGCGAACTTCTGTAGCTGGGAGACAAGGACGAGCGATTTGGGTGTCTCACAGTGCAATGTGCGTGACTCCGCTCATGATGGCATTGCGGACAGCTCCCAACTCATCTTTTGTTTGCCTTGTCAGTTGTACTAAATCCAAAGGAATTTACTAAGCATTGTGGATGCAAGCAATCACTGGAGATATAATTTACAACGAGATGTTTGGGTTTATATTGTTTCCTACTGTGTTCACTGCTACTTCACTTCAATGATGGCTGCTTGCTATATGACTGCAAATGTTATAGGTTTACGTGTGCGTTCTTTTCAGTTGCGTTTTATAATTTATAACTGCGGTTTATGAGTTTTGATCCTAATGCGAGCGTTCGTACGAACGAACTAAAAGCTAGTAAACCGTTTCTAAGAAGTTATTCTGATATCCTGCTTCAAAACAACTATAAAAGAATTATTCTATTTGTTTGTTGGATAGAGGTTATAGTCGGAAGGTATAAGTTGAAAATAAAAGGTTGTGAAAACCTCCGTAGCTTGCTGTTCCCGTTCGGAATATTACTTGCAGCCTCTGCGTGTGCAGCAGGCTTTCTTCTCACCTCTGCTGAGCACTCCATTTTATTACTACTGTTCTTCAGCACAATAGCATCACCTTCAGGACCTGACATGTTATTGATTTATTGTTGGATACTTTTGTAGTCCACTTCAATCATCCACTTGTCACAGGACCTTCGCTTTCCTAGTGAAGTTTCAGTCAGTCAGCTCATGTTTTCATGTTTTGTAGTACGTATATAGTATATACTAGCATAGCATTCATCAATAATATTTCTTGAAAACTTTTTCTGATCAACAAACTGAAAGAACATCATAGCAATGGTGAACTCGTCGATCTCATTAGCCGTGGGCCGAAGACAACGAAGCTATAGAGGCCCACAACAAGTGAGTGATAACTGATAAGGCCCTGGCCAGACGAGCACTTCTTGGCCCATTTACACTTCTCGGACCAGTATCAATACTTATACTGGCTTGGATGATCAAATCAAACACCTCTGGGAAGAAATCGATAGGAGGAATAAAATCTTCAAAAGCTTGTTCATCGAATGAGTACTTCAGTATACTCGTTTGTTCTAAGAGTAAAAGTATGCTAAGAGGCAAAAAAATCTTCCCCTGTGAATATGTGATAACAAGAACCACATGATCCATCCCACTGCTCCAAATACATGTCCAAGAAACAATCACTTTATTCCATTATTATTCCATGTTTACATCACATGATCAAATCTCACACAACAACGAAAGAACCATCATGTGCACTAGCGCAGCAGTGTGACACATCGCAGAACGTATACATCTCTAACAGGCTAACGACTCTATCCTGTCTGCGAACAAAAATCCTCTAGTGCTACTGTGCTATGCTCCATTCTCCATTTATATCGCCTGACCCATCATGGACAATGAGGCCAATATCACCAGTGAAGTAGAACTTGTTGTGAAATTGATCCTGCAAAGTAGATTAATTGTCTGAAACTTTGCATATGTACAAACAGACCACATATCCAATGATATATGAAAGAAACTTATAACTGGTGCGGGTGCTTTTCCAGGTGGAGAAGGAGACCTCGAAGAGTTTGAGAATGGAGGATCCCTATGCTTGTGCAATCCGCACCAATTGAACCTGGAATGATGCCAAGAGTTAGGGAATGTGACGCACGAGCTTTCTAAGCAGAAGGAAAATTGGTTGTGCATTTTGGTCTCACAGTTCTGAAAACAAGGCATTGTTGTGATGTTCAGAAGGTTGCTGAAACCCTCCTTGCCCTGGCAATGGTAGCTGAGACCTGTGCCGTTCTTGCATGTGCCTCCAGCCGTCCGTGGGGATCGCGCAATAAGCTGCGCAAGGAAAGGCGTTAAAGAAGGCTATCACTAGCCGTGAGCACTCCAGATGCTGCCATATCTAGGCTACTTTCGGCGGCTGTTGCATCGCACCTGCAGAGGTGGAGTGGCGTTTCTTGTCGCTGGACACCAGGAAGTTGGCCTCCGTGCGTGACGTAGACTAGCTCCGAGCTGCAGAGGTGGAGTGCTGTTTCTTGTCACCGTACACAAGGGAGTTGGCCTCTGTGCTGCTGTGCACGGCAAAGACAAGCTTTGGCCATTAGCCATAGCTTGTCGAGCCTCCGTGACTCCGTCCGATCACCTTGTGGTCGGAGACATTGTCTAACAACTCCGTAGTCGTAGACGCTTAAGGTTTCATCTACAACCACGTCGTGGTCAACTCTTCGCCGACAACTATGACATTCTCACGGTCGAGACTTTGTCAATGCCAGTCCGAAGCATGGGGACGGAGTGCTCGCTCCAAAGCCTTCGTCGATACCTATCGCACCGTTGGCGATGTCATCCGACCCCTCGGGGTCGAGGTTTCATCGACGCTCGTCTGACCACCTCGTGGTCATGACTTTGTCGATGCTCATCCGAGTCGTGACTTCGTCGGCCCTTGATCGACTCCTCGTGGTCGTGTCCTCATCAGCCTCGGCTCCACTGGACTTTGCGTGGCATCTGCTAGCCTCCGTCGGACCTCGCGTGGCCTTCGCTAGCCTCCGCCAGACATTGTGTTGCTTTCGCGGCCTCCGCGCCCTCTGGTCTCCATCGGCCTAGGCTCCACACCTTTGACCTCATCAGCCTTGGCTCTACTGGGTATTCTACAACAACTTCCTCGTCATAGCTTTGTCATCGATAACCGCCTGACCACCTTGTGGTCACGGCATCGTAGACCTTTCCTTCGACCATGATATGGTTGTGAGCCATGCCACGACCTCCGCGACGTCATAGGGCCCTTGTACAAATATGCTATGGTCATGTTCCTTGTCATGACAATTGCATGATCGTACGCCTTTGTACGAACATGCTAGAGTTGTGGGCTTTGTCCTCACCACTTCGTGATCGTAGACCCTTTCTTCGGCCATAATTTGGTCCTAGGCTTCGCCACGACTACTTCATGACCGTAGCACATCTCTCCACCATTTTTGGCTCGTTTGAGTCTAGTGTCGAGATCCTCTCATGACTCAGGTAACTCTGCAGAGTATAAAAAATCTCACAGTGGCCCCGCGCCCCAACGTACTCTACGGAGTACAAAGCACCGGGCACTTAACCATCCTGGGCAACTCTACGGAGTATAAAAAAACGCACGGTGACCCTGCGCCCCGGTGTACTCTGTGGAGTACAAAGTGCTGGGAACTTAGCTATCCTGGGCAACTCTACAGAGTATAAAAACTCACACAGTGGCCCCGTGCTTCGGTGTACTCTGTGGAGTATAAAGCATCGGGAACTTAGCTGTCCCGGACAACTCTACAGAGTATAAAAAACTGCATAGTGGCCTCGCGTCGTGGTGTACTCTACAGAGTATAAAGCGTTGGGAACTTAGCAGTCCTGGGCAACTCAACGGAGTATAAAAAATCACACGGTGGCCCTGCGCCATAACGTACTCTGCGAAGTATAAAGCATCGGAAACTTAGCCATCCTTGGCAACTCTACGGAGTATAAAAAATCGCACGGTGGCCCCGTGCCCCGGTGTACTTGGTGGCACTATGCCCTGGCATACTCTGTGGTGTATAAAGCACTGGGAACTTAGCTGTTCTGGGTAACTCTACGGAGTATAAAAAATCGCACAGTGGCCCTATGCCCTGGTGTACTTTACGGAGTATAAAGCGTTGGGAACTTAGTCGTCGCGGGCAACTCTACGGAGTATAAAAAATCGCACGCTGGCGCCGTGCCCTAGTGTACTCTGTGGAGTATAAAGCGTCAGGAACTTAGTCGTCCCAGGCAACTCTACGGAGTATAAAAAAAGTTGCACGGTGGCTCACTCCCCGGCATACTCTGCGGAGCATAAAGAGCCGAGAACTTAGCCGTTCTAAGCAACTCCATGGAGTATAAATGAGTTGCCAGGTGCGGGCACTGCCGAGTCCCCTGCACTAGCGACGATCTCGGTGAGCCCCGCACGCTTCACGCGCCTCACCAGGGAGTGCGCCACGCTAATCGCATCGAATGTTCGACCAGCTCACGGTCATATACGCTTCGTCTGACCGTCTCACGGTCATAGACTCTTTGTTCGGCTGCCTTGTGGTCAAAGACATTTCGTTCGACCATCTCGCGATCATGACTTCGTTTGACCACCTCATGGTCGTAGATGCTTCATTCGACCGCCTCGCGGTCGAGACCCCATCCGACCATCCCGTGGTCGCAACTTCGCCCGACCACCTTGTAGTCATAGACGCTTCGTCCGACCGCCTCTCGGTCACAATTCCATACACTGCATTCGTCGACCCCAAATCCGAAGGGTAGAGGGAACGGGCTGCGCACGTCAGAATTTCATCTCGTCGCCGCTTTCGTCGACTCGGAGTCTGATGGGTGGGGGACGAGCCATGCGTCAGAGGTTTATCTCGCCACCGCCTTCATCGACCCTGAGTCCGAAGGGTGGAGGAACGGGTCACGCGCGTCAGAGTTTCGTCTCGCCACCACCTTCATCGACCCCGAGTCGGATGGGTGAGGGACGAGCCATGCGTCATAAATTCATCTCGCTGTCGCCTTCGTCGACACCGTGTCCAAAAGGTGGGAGAACCGGTCGCGCGCATCAGAGTTTTGTCTTGTTGCTACCTTTGTTGACCCCAAGTCCGATAGGTAGGGGACAAGCCACGCGTCAAAGGTTCGTCTCGCCGCCACCTTCGTCAACCCCGAGCCTGAAGGGTGCGAGATGAAACGCGCGCATCAGAGCTTCGTCGCGCCACCACCTTCATCGACCCCGAGTCTGAAGGGTAGGGGATGGGCAGCGTGCGTCGGAGTTTCGTCTCGCTGTCGCCTTCGTCGACCCCTAGTATGAAGGGTGCGGGACGGAATGAGCGTGTCAGAGCTTCGTCTCGCAGTCGAGATTTCGTCCAACTAGCTCGTGGTCATTGACGTTTTGTTTGACCGCCCTACGGTCGTGCCCTCGTCTGACCACCCGTGATTCGTGATTGTTGATGCTTGGACCGATCGTCTCACAGTCATGACTTTATCCGACCACCTTTTGGTCATAGACATTTCGTCCGACCGCCTCACGGTCGAGACACTGTCTGACCATCTCGCGGCCGCCTTCGTCGATGCCGAGTCCGAAGGGTAGGGAACGGGCTATGCATCAGAGGTTCGTCTCGCCACCGCCTTTGTCGACCACTAGACCAAAGGGTGTAAAGTAGAATGCGCGCCTCAGAGCTTCATCGATTCGGTGAGGCCATGCCACAATGGTTAGCGGCCATGCCACAATGGTTAGCTTCACTCCTCCGATTATAGGAAATTTCTAAGAGGTCAACGTGGATTCTCGTTTTCCCGTGAAATCGTAGGCCAGCAACAATATTCCTTTAAAATTTGAAGATATGTCTTCTACTAAGCAAATGGTGCTGTAGGAACAAAATCCATAGGAACTTGATTCCTACGATTTTCCTTTGAAAATCCCATGAATCAAAGAGGGCAATGTGGCTGAGCCATGGGCCCGAGTTGGCGATGCGTAAGTTTGAGGGGAAGAGCTCGCGCGGACCGGTTCGGTGGAGGCAACTCTTCGCGATGCAGGGTGGACGTTCACCGTGGTTACGTCCCAAACTTGGAGCCACGATGTCGTTGGGCCCAAATACCTCCGGGCGGCGCACGCGTTCCTTCCTACAGTACGTGATGATGCAGAATGGATGTGTTTCAGGCTTTCAGCGAGTTCATCTGAAAGAAGAATTCAGCGCAGTATTGGGTTATTTCACCGTGCATATGGCGTGTTACCGTAATATGGGACAAGTTGTGAGGAAGGCCGAGTCTTGCGGCCATCTGAGGGTCGGTTCTTTTTCTTCGAAGTTAACGATTTTTGGCTTTTGTTACAACATCTAACTTTTAAATAGAATATTTTCTTAAGATGGATCTACAAGTTAATTGTAATACATATTAAAAGCCTAACATCTGTATCAACAAAAATCGCAAGCGAATATCTCCCTCTCCGTAATCTCTGTCGCAAACAACTAAAATTCAAAAATCTCAGCCAAAAGTCATAAGCCACAGCTAGAGATGGCAACGGGTAAATACCCATCGGGTATTGCCATTCCATACATGTACCCGCTAGGTGTAAATTTACCCGTCGGGTTACCCGTATCCGCACGCGGGTAGGAAAATTTACCCATACCCGTACCCGCGCGGGTATTACTACCCGACGGGTAACCCGTACCCGCAAGCATACCCGGTTCAACACATAAGAATATCATCAATTTAGACATTATTAATCATACATGCCAAGCACAAAAGCGTCTAATGATCAAAATTAGTACATCACATAAACATACTTGACATGACCATATCAATATATGACAAACAAATAAACAATCAACAACAAGTAGATAATAAAATTACAGCAGTTTTCCTATCCTTGAGGAGGTACCAAGAGGTACAAGGTACCAAGAGGTACCAAATTAGATCTAGCCGTTCAATCAGTGTGATCAACGGTTCAAAATTTGGTATCTCTTGGTACCTTGTACCTCTTGGTACCTCGCGTCCGGTACCACTAGGTACTGCCAAATCTCAGCCGTTCGATCAGTGTGATCAACGGCTCAAATTTGGTACCTCTTCCCCCTCAAGGATGGTAAAATTTCCCATAAAATTAACATTTGAGTGGGATGTCTAGTTGTCTAATGCGGGTATTCATTACCCGCGGGTAGGCGGGTATGAGTAGTATATACCCACACCCGCACCCGCCTACCCGGCGGGTAGAGGATTTCGTCCAATAACGTACCCATGGGTACATAAAATTTTCCATACCCGTCTCTTTATCGGGTAAAACCCGTCGGGTATTCGGGTATCAGGTACCCATTGCCATCTCTAGCCACAGCCGCGCCAAATAGGCCCTAAATCTAGCCCAATCAGAGCCTTGACTCATTTTCTCAACGAACTTAATTACCACCATTCAACATGGGCATTGCTCCTGACGCCTTCACCCCTGGCTGACCACACAGATGGTAGCAGACTAGCAGTACACCGAATGATGCTGTCGCGGAGGCAGCTTAACTCCGACTCCGAGCACCGACGCCTGGACCAGCCGCCTGCTGCGCATGGCCTTCCACGCCGTGCGCTTATTAAAGGCGAAGAAGCAGCCAAGGCACACCCGGGCCTGACTGCCTATCATGGTGTCTCACGCTCCGAGCATCCAGCTAAGGCTGCCGCACAGGGCATTCCGATGCTGCGATGTCGCAGTCGCAGGCATTGCTCCAACCAACTTTGCATTACACGCAACAAAGATCTGTAATTCCAACAGCAGCTAAGTACGTACTGCTAGCTCCAGATGGTTAGGGCCTGCAATGCATTATGCATGCGTGTATTTAGGTTTAGGCACTGCATCTGCATGCATCAGATTCAATGGATCAATGGCGATGATAGGCAGGGCAGGGGAGTGACACAGGGAGGGATGGGGTACAGCCACAGGTGCCCTGCCTCCATCAAAACCCACACAAGGGTCACAGGAGAAAGGAGATGGTCATTCAGAGACCAACACGTGTGAGTTTTTTGGCTGCATGCCGACGGCCAGTAACCGCACCACGTCCAAATCTGACATCCATATGGAATATATATACACAAACAAGCATCTGCAATAATTCACGCAAGATTTTCTCTTTCAGCTCTTGGATTCAGTCTTTTGACAGTCTTAGGCATGTCAAACCTTGCAGGCTTGCAGCAAACAACAATAAAGAACAAATTAAAGGGTAAGGTAAATTCAGGGACCTGAAGAAAGAGACCAGCTAGAAAATGGCTGGGCCATAGATGAGAGTCACACACCTCACAGTTCACAAGGCTAACCAAACCCAACCAATCCATGATTGACGTGGACCCGGCCGTGTACAGTTCTCATAATTGTCTTCTCCTCCGGATCGATATTAAAAAGATTCTGACAGCCAAAAGGGCAGTGCTGTTAGGATCCATGCCATGTTCTCAGCAAGCCACTTCACGTGACCGTTCCCGTTCAGCTCGCCGCAGTTGACTGCTACATTGGAGTAGACGCGGTGGTTGGCCGCTGCATCCTTGCGTTTGTCGAAGTACTAACGACAGATCACGCATTGAAATATGGCATATAAAATATCTTGTCTTATGAGACATGTAACTATGTAAGTATGTCATGAATATACATTGCATTGCGTTTGCAGACATCGGCTAGGGAGCAATGGGGAAGGCAGGTAGGTGGCTGAGGAGCTTCTTGGCAGGGAAGAAGGAGGGCAAGAAGGACAGGCCGCAGTCCGAGGCAATGCCGGCGACGGCGTTGCCCGGAGCATTACCGAAGGAGAAGCGGTGGAGCTTCCGGCGGCCCGTGCTGGCCGAGAAGGCACGGGCCGCCGAGACACCGGGGCAGGGCGTGTTTGTTGAAGCCGGCTTTGGTTTGTCGGCGTCAGAGGCGGAGTTTGATCAGAAGAAGCACGCCGTGGCGGTTGCAGTGGCGACCGCGGCCGCCGCCGACGCGGCGGTGGCCGCAGCGCAGGCGGCGGCCGCGGTGGTACGTTTGTCCTCACGCAAGGCGCACCTGCCGGCGAGTCTCGTCGAGGAGGCGGCGGCTGTCAGGATTCAGGCAACCTTCAGAGGCTACCTGGTATAAACCCCTTGCTGTTTACTCCCATACAAAATTTTCTGCTCGTGTTCTTGAGACCAACACGTCGTACGTGCCTTAAGTGCCTAACAAGCCGGGATTACGCTCCGCAAATGAAACGCGAAATTGGAGAATATAACCCAAGATCGAGTTCATCTTATCTGCAGGCAAGAACAGCACTATGCGCGCTGAGAGGCATAGTGAAGCTGCAAGCTCTGGTGCGAGGCCAACTGGTGAGGAAGCAGGCGAATGCCACCCTCCGCTGCATGCAGGCTCTCCTCACGGCGCAGTCCCAGCTGCGCGCGCAGCACATGCGCTTCCTCCAGGAACATCCCCACCAGCCACCGCCCAGACCACGGCCGTCTCCACAGCACCCGAGGCACCACAGATCCTACGTAGGTTCAGTTGTTACAGCAGTAAGCGGTGGCTCACAGAACGGAAGTGACACAACGGTTAAATATGGCTTGAATCAGGAGATGGACAGGTCGTGCGAGGAGAACGCCAAGATCGTCGAGATGGACAGCGGTGAGCCTGCGCGGCGCGCCGCGGCAAAGGTGGACAGGCAGTTCTTCGTCGAGTACTACGGCAGGTGCTCGCCGGCGCCGTCGGCCATGACGGAGCTGAGCCCGAGGGCGTACAGCGGGCACTTCGAGGACCTGTCGTTCGCGACGGCGCACAGCAGCCCTCAGCACGTGTCGGCGGCCTCCGAGCTGTTCCCGAGCTACATGGCGAACACCGAGTCGTCCCGTGCCAAGGCCCGGTCCCAGAGCGCGCCGAGGCAGCGCACCGACACGCTCGAGCGGCAGCCGAGGAGGAGGAAGGGGCCCGAGCCGAGGAGCGCCAAGATGCAGCGGTCGTCGTCGCAAGCCAGCGCCGCGCCGCGTGGGGGCCAGTTCCCGTGGTCAGCGGTGAAGCTCGACGCGTCGCTCAACGACAGCGAGTGCGGGTCGACCAGCTCCGTGCTCACCGCGGCCACCGTCTACAGCCGGACGCGGTCGCTCGTCGGATTCGAGGTGAGCGATCAGTCGATCACAAGATGTTTTTACTGCACAACAAGATATTTGTGCCATTCAATCGTGACGAAATCTTTCCTCCGCTCTTGCTCCAGGTGCGCCGGGGTCTATACTGAGTTTCTTGTTCCCGCCGGATTCGAGAGGTCACAACTCGCGGCGTGTGCGAGAGCGATGCAACGTAAGGCTTCAAATGCTCCGAATCGGCAGTTTGGTGAGATGCTTGTGTGTTTGCTAGTCTCGTCATGTACTGTTGAGAGAGCAATATTGTGTCTGGTTCAGAGTTGCACATACGTACGTGCGTTTGGGTTTGTGATGACCGCAAGGTAGTACCTAGTATCATATTGGTTAATTCCTCAATACTAGTTGCAGAAAGCAATAAGCTCAAATTGTATGGTCGTGTGGAAGATATACTGCTTGCTTGTAAGGAAGCACGAGTGTACAACACAGTTGGCTCAAACTGTATGATCGAACTTGAGAATTACATGATGTACCATATTGTCTTAGCTTGATTGGGGCAGCCGCCAGCCAATACAGCCACGAACAGGGTCGGTACGTGCTCAACAATTGTTTGGTCGGTACAGCTGAGATGGGCCAGCATTGTTGTCGAACTGTTTATCTTTACTATTATAAAAATATGAGTTGGTGGTTATCGGTCTATTCTCCTTTCTCTCTTCTCAGCCGTCCAATCAAAGATCAGCCGTTTAGATTCGCATATAGATAGTTCTTCCGTTCCTCGTAGAAAAGGTCGGGCCGATACATGGGCCGCGCTCCTCCTCTTCTCTTTCCCCGCATCCTCTTTCTCTCGCAACCACTCCACCTCCCGCAACCGCCGCCTCCTTCTCTCCACCGAACCCTTGTGCCGCGCCTTCTCCTCCTCAGTGCTGCCACCAATTCCTTCTTTGTATGGCAGCATCTGGCGCAGTCCCCCAACTTTTCCAGCAGTGTCGCATCCCCTTGTCGCCGCCTCCCTAACGCATTTGCCCGCCGCCTCCTCTCCCCATTTGCTCGCCGCCGCCGCCTCCCCACCTCCACCTCCTGCAACTGCCGCCTTCTTCTCCCCCGAACCCTCGTGTCACATCTCCTCCTCCTCGGCACCACCACCAATTCCTCCCCCGCGTGGCAGCATTTGTTCGTAGTCCCCCAACTTTCCCCAGGACGCTGCCACCAAATCCATCTCCCATCGCCCCTCCAACCAGCGGCACGACGCTTGGCGACAGTGGCCAGTAGATCGGAGAGAATGGCGCTCAGCGACAGCGGCTAGTGGATCAAAGAGAAGGGCACTCGGCGATGGCGGTGGCTTCCTCTTACTACGCCCGCCCACGGGGCTCTCCCCCACTGCTGCCGCCCAACGGTCGCTCGCCCGGTGAGCCTCTCTACCTCCTCCTGCTCTTCGCTCGGAGCCTGTCATGCTATCTGGCGACTTTGGTCTCCCAAGTTGGTCGTCGAAGTCGGTACCATGGTCGAATGGGGCCGTGGTCGAGGGGACATGGCCGAAGTCGAGGGGTCATGGTTGAAGTCAAAGCCGTGGTTGAAGGGGCTGTGGCCAAAGTTAAAGATTCGTGGTCGAAGTTGAAGCTGTGATCGAAGTCGAAGGACCGTGGTCGAAAGGGGCAGTGGTCGAAATCGAAGGGCTGTGGACGAAGTCGGTCCGCAGTCGAAGTCGAAGGGCTATGGTTGAAGTCAGTCTGTGGTCGAAGTTGAAAGGTCGTGAATGAAGTTGGTCCATGGTCGAAGTCACAGGACCGTAATTGAAGTCGAAGGGTCATGGTCGAAGTCCAAGCCGTGGTCGAAGTTAGTGCCGAGCGAGATGGCGCCGACAGTCGGGCGACAGGGCACAAGCGCACCGGAGGCCTACAAACATACAACCACCAGCGATGGTTGACCGCTCTCAACCTACGATTACACACGATGGTCGACAGCTTCTAACTTGTGACCACGAGGTGTGATCGATGGCTTCTAATTTACGACCATGAGCATTGGTTGATGTGTTTCGACTTACGACCACGAGGTGTGATCGATGTCTTTCGACTTACGACTACGAGCATTGGTCGATATGTTCCGACTTACGACCATGAGGTATCCTCGATGGTTTCCGACTTATGACCACGAATGATGGTCGTCGGCTTCCGATGTACGACCATGAGATATTGTCGAAGACGCCCGATTTAGGACCACGATTTATCGTCGACCGCTGCCAACTTACGACTACCAGTGCGACCGCTCCCGACTTATGATCACGCGCGATGGTTGACGGCTTCTGACTTACGACGACGAGGTGTGCTCGAGGGCTCCCGACCTACGACCACGAGGTGTGGTTGATATCTTCTGACTTATAACCACGAGGTGTGATCGACGGTTTTCAACTTACTTGACGGATTTAAAAACTTTTAAAACATGTTTGTATGCATATTCTAAAAATTTTTACTACCCCTAAATTTTAAAACATGTAGTATGATAAATTTTAAAAATCAGTAGCAACGCACGAGCATTCAGCTAGTATAAATAATACTATAAAAATTTTCAAATTTAATTTTGCACATTTGTTTTTTCTAAATTTAGCTCTCTTCTTGGACTTACTAAGCTCGATAGATACCTACCGAGCCATAGTTGCTCGACAAACACCTCTCGAGCTTTGGTAGCTCGGCAGCAGGAGTTGTTGAGCACCCCCACAGCGGCAGAACAATTTAATGCCTATGATTAGCACTAATTAGACACGATTAGTACTAATTAATCATGCACACTAATCCGATCGGCAACCTATCGAGCTAGGGGAATTTGACAAGTTCAAGGAGAAAGCTAGATTTGCAAAATAGGTTGTTCGGAGCAATATTTGAAAAAACAAAAGTTGGCTATAGTGCCATTGTCTGAACAATTTGTTGATCCGTTCCTCGCCGCCAACGCATCGAGAGAGCATGTTTTGCTCCAGCAATATCTTCATAACTTTTTGAATTTTAACTAGTATCACTCTATACTTTTTTCTCTCAAAAACTTATTTGGAATGCAGTAATTTCACATGAATTTCATAGGAGTTTTATACTTTTATAGAAAGCGGTATAATACCCTAAAATTCCGACATTTCACTAGTCAAGTTAAGATTTCGCAAGTAAAAAAATTGAATGAACGGCCTTGACCTGCAATACTAGGTAGGGTTTTGTTAAACATCGTCCGGATGTTTTTTTTCTAACTATCATCTAGATTTAGGATTGTTGGATTAAAGATCTAATGGCCATGAATTCTCCCCCCTTGAATTCTGCCCCCTCCTCCTTGAAAAAAATCTCTCCTCTTGATCTTTAATCTAATGATAAAAAATTTAGATAACAGTTAAGAAGAAAACATTCAAGTGATGTCTAACACTCCCTACTAGGTATTGTGCCCTCGTAAAGTATTAACCCCTTTAGCTGTTTTGCATGCCCAGTTTTGGCATGTGAGCGGTACAGCTGGCGTTTTTTTGGGTGTGTATAGGTATCACCAGGGACGGAGCCAGGAATTGAATATAGGGGGGGGCAATATGGACAATAAATAAAGTAGAACCAATGAACTATGCCGGATTTACCGATCCAATAGTCACATATCAAAGTAATATGTTTCGCAAATTACAATGCAAAGAAAATTACATCTCTATTAACTTAAACTTAGCTCTACGACTAAAACAGGGTCTAAGCCGATTAAAACAGGATCTCTAGATGTGATGTGAGAGCAACTACTGAAGTGTGTACTTATGGTTTTTGTTTATATTTTTTGATACCACAGTGAACGGTAAAGATATTGACGTGAACGGCTCATATATTTTTAGACTCGAGAAGTCATTTAAAAAACTGATTTAAAAACACTCTATTTATTTTGATTTTCAAAGAAATCAAAAAACAAATCCACGAGAACATGTCTATTGTATTGCCGTAGAAATTCGGCCACAACATTTTATTGGCTTTTAATTAAAGGTTCCTAGCGTTATGTACTCCACCAACTAATAGTGCTTGAGTGATCTTCAATCACACCTATGACTAGCTACAACAGCTTCTAGTCAACTCCCCAGCCTGCATTAATCATCCTAAGATTAAGAACACAAACATGCATATCCTACAGATCACGATACGCACCACCTTGTAAGTCGCATTTACAAAGATCAGTAGATACAAAGCTAAAACAAGAAACAAAACAAAGAGGATTTGGGCTGCATATGACTGGGCTTTAAACATACTTTACATTTGGGCTAAATTGGGAGGGACCAAACCACTAATTAAACACATGTAATTAACTATATAATGGAGGATTAGTAAAAAGTTGGGGGTGCCGGGCCCCCTCCAGCCCCCCTTGTCTCCGCCACTAGGTATCACCCGGATGTTTTCTTCCCAACAATCATCCAAATTTTGGACCGTTGGATTAGAGATCCAACGGTCTCTTTTTTTGAAGGGGGGAGAATTTTTTTGGAGGGGGGGTGAATTTTTTTTGAAGGGGGTGGAGAGAATTTGTGACCTTTGGATCTCTAATCCAACGGTCACAAATCTGGATGATAGTTAGAAAGAAAACATCTGGATGATGTTTATCAATACCTTTTTTTTGCCACCTTGGACATGCTTCATGTTGCGAAGGGCAAAATACTCTCGGGATTCTTCCCTCTATTCCTCTCCTCTTTCTATATAAATGGCGGCAAGGATTCCATGGCAAAGGGGAGAGGAGAGGAGAGGAGGTGAGGCCATAGGGGGCTTCAATGTCTTCCAGCCAGGGTTCAAAATTTTTTTCCGTCCATTTCGATACCCTTCGAAATAAAATCAATCCGGTCAAAAAAATTATTTTCATTTGAATTTTGACCCAGCTACAAACTTAGCCCAATTTCCGTAAAGAATTCAAACGCGTTCAAAAATTTCGTTCAACGCTGCCAGGCGAATTTTGTTTTCAAAAGGAAAGAGTTTTCCCTGCTCCCAGCTCAAGGTCATCATCTTCTGCAATCTGCATGCGGTGGTCAATGCATGGAGGGCATGGGCACGCCGGTGCCATACAGGGAGACGCCGCTGGCATATGAGCCAGCTACCTTCTACCATTAAAACAAGAAGGCGCTGAGGTGGATTTCCTGGAGTGAGATGAATCCCGGGAGGAGGTATTACACTTGCTCGTCATCCCGGGTAAGAAATTTTTTATTTGTCGCAAAGTATGATGGTGATCAGTTTGACGATTGCTTATGGTTTTTCACTGTAGCTGGTGGTGGTTTTATATGGCGTAATTTAATTTAAAAAAATTAAAAATAAAAAGGTTAGACTATTGCAGGCAATGCGAAGGAATACAGAAAAAATATAAAAACCCCTGAAAAGATCAAAAAGATAGATAAAGACGAAATAAAAGAATAATAAATTAAAATTCAGAAACGAAGTTAAAGATAAAATGAGCAGGACCGATCATTTTGGTCGCATGAGGTTGTACTTTTTGGATGTTGTTCTGTTTCAATCCGGTGAAGATGGCTGGACTAGGGCCGATCTTAAGGATTTGATTTCGAACATCCGTGATGCCGTGTGGAACTTGAAGAAAGCGAACGCAAAGGTGAAGCATTTGAACCAACAGCTACAGAGGGAGAAGGAAGAGCTAGGTGCATGAATCGATGAAGTGAAAGCAGTCCATAGGAAGGAGAAGCTGGAGAGAGACGCTGCAATGCAAGCTATGGCTGCAAAGATGAAGCGACAAGACGGATGGAAGACGTTGAGATATGCAGTAGCAGTAGTTGGTGTACTCTTGTTTGTTGTATTTGCAGGGGCCAGTTAGAGTGTCAGTTAAGTGGAACTAATGTGTGTAATTGAACTATGATGCATGTATGAGCTTTTGTGAACTTAATGTTGAATGGAGAATTTTTTGTACGGATAATCCCTTTTTTATTCGAAAATACATAAATATACCCGCGAGAAATTTTTTTACAAAAATAGTCTCCAATCGCCGCCCCATTGGGGCGACTTCTGCCTTTCGCCCAACCGGGAAGCGACAAAATATCTGTCGCTCGATGATTGAGCGACTGCAAGTAGTCGCTTTCCTGTTAAGCGACTTCATAGTAGTCGTCCAATGGATGGGCGACTTATAAGCGCAGTCGCCCAATGGATGGGCGACTTTAGTCAATCCCCGTGAAATTTTAGAGTTTTGTCAATTTTGTAGTTTTAAACTGGAAAAAAATATGGTATAGTTGTAATAAAAGGTTATGTTTATTGTATATTGTAGGTGCATTAAAAATTTTGCGAAATTTTTTTAAGAACAATTGACTGTAGAACGTTTGATATATACATTGGTAAGTGATATTTTTATGTTACTAAGAATTAGTGTACCAAGAGTATGTTAATATTGTTAAATGACTTGCTATCTGAATCATTGAATGCGAACACACGAGATAATAACCTTATGTGAATAGAAATAAACTTCATAACATGCCGCGTACAATTTTATTACATGCATAACATATAGCATGATATGCGACTAACCCACCCAACTGCTCGTAACATTTTGTCTACTGGGTGTAGCGTGGTTGTTTCCCCTTTTTATCGCGCCTTGAAGATGGCTCCGCTGCATCCTTTTTCCTGTCATTCTTGGACTTGAGAGCTGCCTCCCGAGCTTGAAGCTCTTCCTCCTGACGCTTGATGGCTGCTTCACGCAGACTTAGCTGCTCCCGCCTCCTTTGCAGCTCATCCTCCTTGCCCTTCAGACGGATTTGGTCCACCCTCACGCGGCGCTCTTGCTCACGCCGCAGCTGTCGTTCCACCTCGCGAGCCTGAGTCATCTTGACAAAGTATTGTCCTTTGTTTTCCACCTCCACTGCCTGGTTATGTGGCCATGTCGGCGACACCCGATCCACCCATTCGATGAACCTGCAAGCCTATGTGTGGCATGGTAGATGTCATGGATCAAGTTGAAAAACGACAACGAGAAACAAATGATTTAGTTGTCGTCGTTACCATGAAATCGTCATCCAGGTTTGGACACTTGAAGAACCTACGGCCGTATTTGGCTCGGTCTTCTTGATCCGTCCAGACTCCCAACATCGTCCTAAAGCCGCAGCTGCACTTCGGGCGCTCATGCCACTCCGGCACTCCAAATGGGTCGGACCTCCAGGAAGACATTGTTGTGTAGTAGTATTGTGAAGGCTTGAGGAGGAGATGTGGTATGGAAGACATAGGAGGCCTTTATGTAGGCAGGTTATCTGGTGCAGTGGGCAAAGTCCATGGAAATGTTCCTATGTAGGCTTTTCAGAGCCTGTATCCTGTATTTATGAAACAACAAGGAAAGGTGACATGAAAACTCACTGGAAAGGAGACATGCCTATGACGTGAACACTCATTGTAAAGGCTACAGCCTACGCCCCTATTTTGTTGGTTTCTGTAGCGATAGGTTTTCAGAGTAGCAATAAATGTTCCTATGTAGGCTTTTCAGAGTAGCAATAAATGTTTCTATGTAGGCTTTTCAGAGTAGCAATAAATGTTCCTATGTAGGCTTTTCAGAGTAGCAATAAATGTTCATATGAAGGCTTTTCAGATCGTAGTCTTTATGTAGGCAGTTTAGCTGCCATGTGTTGTCATGTGACTGAGCAAAGCTGGCCCGATTTGTCATATCACTGCGTAAAGCTGGCATGTGTTGTCATCTCACCGAATAAAGCTGAGCGCTTTTGTCATGTCTCTGGGCAAAGCAGCCATCTTTTGTCTCGCCATTCGATATAAATAGCACGGTAGAGGTCCCATGAAGTTGTAGCCAGAAAACCCTGTAAATCGAACAAAGAACATACCATGGCGGAAGATGAGGGGCCAGTCGGATATGGGTCACCGAAGGAAGACCTTCCCTTGGAAAGGAGGGAGATGTTCGGACCACAGTACCGCTTGGTACCAAGCCGGCGTGCGCAACCAGCGTGGCCGAAATGCAGACACAATGAGTACGTGGTCGTGCAGGTCCTGGAGACGATGGCGGGCGCCGTTTCTTCCGATGCCCACGCTCCGGGGTACAAATTACTAATAGTACATTTTTTATTGCTTATGGACCCTCCATGTTTACTGTCATTTTTCGCAGATGGCGAAATACGACTTCTCCCGCTGGATCGACCCTCCTCATGAACGGTATATTGACCGTTATGTGGGTACTTTATGGGACCGAATAATGGACTTGGAGTACCGAATGGAGACTCTCAATGAGGAGAACAATGAGCTCCGGCAACAGATGCAACGCGAGAGGGGAAACGAGGAGGTTGTCAACATAGGAAGCTCTTATGATCCCACATGTTGCTGCGCGAACCCGAGCTGCATATGTGCGTGCCACTACCACGATGGCCAGCCCCGTCCGAGGCGGCCCCCTCAGCAGTTCTCCATGTGGGTGCCACGAGGCTCGTTTGGCATGTAGGCCACGAGGGTACCGAATGTGTTGATGCTGTGCCAGTAGGACTGTTGTGTTGACGTTTTGGGTGTAGAACTTTCCATAAATTCTGTCTGTATGTGCAATGTATGTGTTGTTTCTGTTGTAAGTGCATGACGCCTTCATTTTCTGTGACATTCATATTCTGTGCCCTCTTTCCATAACGATGTAATGTGCAACGTTGTTAAGCATGTGATGAATTGGTTGTTATGTACGTGGAGTTGTTATCACAAGGCAAAATAAATTGCAATACTTAAATGGTACATACTTAAATGACATTGTACATAAGTGCATTACAGAAAAGGGATGTAACATACAAGGTTTACAAATGGTACATGAAATTTAGCATGCAATACAACACCAACTACTGATCCGGACATGCATTGCATCGTCTAGCTGTGTGCCCCTCCTGACCGCATCGCCCACAACGTGCACCAGATGTTCCAGCTTGTGATTCGTCCATGTCATTTCTAATACGTCGGGTCTGTCGCCGACCCTTCCCACCCTTTAGCATGTTAATATCCGGAACCCAGGTCCTCGCTGAAATGTCCAACGTGGTGAAGTTTCCCACCGCCCTGAACCCCCGGAGCTCCCCACACCAAGCTTGCAGTATTGTCTCCTTAAAAAAGTACTCGGACACGAAGTTGGAAGGATCCATGCCCACGGTTCCGCATGCAGCGAGGACATGAGAGCATGGCTTGTGTAACAATTTAAGCTTGTTGCATGTGCAGTTAGGTTCGTTTGCATGATCTCCAAGGCATACCTCGTGAGTAATAAGTGAACGAGATGTCCCAAATCCGGCTCTGTCACGGAGTATCACCTCGAAACGATGCTCCCTGTTGCCCATGACATGCACTATGTGCAATTGACCCTTTTGTGCCTTCGTCTCCATGTACGTGGTAATTTTTGACGAATACAGGGCTCCGGGATTGGCCGCATGAAGTGCGGCACTCGCGTGCCTCTCCCTGAAGTAGCGGATTGTGCTGTGAAGAACACCTTCCACGATGGCGACGAGGGGCTGAGAACGGAGACCCCTGAGAACCCAATTGTACACCTCGGCAAGGTTACTTGTCATTATTCCGTACCTTGCGCCATCCGTGTCGTGCAACAACGACCACTTCTCCAATGGTTCCCCCTCGATCCACTGCGAGAAGCACTTGATGTTTCGCGCGCTCCTCCTTCTTGGACCACTTGGGTTAGACTCATCGATTGCTGCCAAGCATTGCGGTTGTGCCGCCCCAGGAATGACCGGCCCCTTGCTCCTCTCGTCGACGTTCTTCCTGGTGTGCTCATCCAACAACCCCCATAAAGCATCAAATTTTCTTTGCTGGTTCTGCCTAGCCAGCCTCTTGAATAGCTTCATCAAAGATTGTTTCGGGAATTGCTTGAAAAAGTTTGCCCCTAAGTGACGACTGCACCACCGGTTCCTCATGTCCGGCCAAGGAACGCTCTCCTCAGGGTCTTCTTGAAGTTTTCGTATCGTCTTTATAATCCCGGCGTGGCGATCATGGATTACGCACACACCAGGACGGCTGCCTACAACTCCAGCCTTCACATGTCTGAGAAACCACAGCCAGTTCTCATAATTCTCGCTCTCCACAAATGCAATAGCCAGCGGCAATATTTGATTGTTACCGTCAACGCCTATGGCCGTCAGGAGCTGCCCTTTGTATTTGCCTGTCAAGAAGGTCCCATCTACAGAGATCACTGGCAGCATGTGCTTGAATGCTTCAATGCTAGCACCAAATGCAAACAATGCTCTCTGCAACACTGCAAAACCCGGTGGACTTATGGACGGCTTCTCGTGCACGGCGATGTACGTGCCCGGGTTCCTTTGTTGCAACACCTTAAGCATACGAGGAAGGTTGTCGTACGCCGCCTCGAAAGTGCCAAAATGTTTTTCCAACGCTTTTTGCTTGGCACGCCACGCCTTCGCGTAGCTAATCTTATACTTGAATTTATTCTCGATAGCTACCACAATATGCGTTGCCGCAATATCTCTCTTCTCCACTATCTCCCCATACATCAAATTGGCTATAAATCCGGACGTCAGGTTACGATGCCTCGCCAAGACAGTGTTCAGAATGCAGGAGTGCGGCTCCACCTTGGACACAATCCAGTGAGTGTCATACTTCGGTCTACGTGCGTGCACCCTCCAAGGACAACCAGCCTGCTCGCACTTCACAGTGTACTGCTCCTGGCTTGATTTGACGACGCGAAATGTCCGTTGCATTGAGAGGGCCCAAAGCTTGATGGCATCCTGCAGCGCTTCCTTGTCAGCAAACGTAGCATGCACCCGAACCTCTGTCTCATGATACTCCCATGGTGATTCATGTTCATCATGGGCGGAAACACCCTCCGCATTAAACCGGTTCCATTCCTGGGGGATAGGAACTTCTTCATCATCCGAACTATCCTCCCCGTCGTCCTCTACAGCTTGCTCTTCATCACATGCCCTCTGGTCATCAGATTCCATCTGCTGCACGATATACTCATTATGCTCTCCTTCATCTGCTTGCCCAGTTCCGTCTCTATAGCTTGACAGCTGTAACTCTCCTCCATGTACCGCATTGCCTTCATCACGAGCAACTTCATCAGCTCCACCAACGTGCGGCCCGCCCGAGCTGCTAGCACCTCCCGAAGCATAGGCGGACGCACGAGCTTGCGCAGCTGCTTGTAGTGAGCACGGTTGCACAAGCAGGACACACTCGTATCCACGGCGCCGGCACCCTTGCACAAATCCCTTCCACGAAGCTGAGCGCACTAATGTCTTCAACTCCCATCTGATGTCAGTGGGAGACCGGCTCCAAAGCCCTTGCACAACGACGCTGCACACCTCGGGGTCCAATGAAAAACTCTCGGTCAGCCAATGCTGCACATCTGTCATTCCAGCATTCTCGTCATCAGGAAGTACGAGAGTGACTTGCGGAAAATCGCTTAAATCCACACCATTCGGACCTTCACGAATCATTCCAGCACCATAATACACTCTCAATGTAGTATTGGCCATTAATGATGTACACCTACATGTACGATTGAAATTTACGACATGTCAAATAACATCGTTCAACACTAAACTAAACTTTCCATACTAAAAAGGGTAGTCAAATTTCTATACTACAAAATATATACTACATCTACAATTTTTACTAACACCAATATTTCATCTAAACAATAGTGTAAATACAACCTAATTAACAAAAATACCTGGATCCAAATCGATGGAATAGCTTGGACTCCTTCTTCCGCCCTCACCTCCTCCTTCAACCCTGTCCTCCTCTCCTTCTCTTCTCCCCTCTCCTCCTTTTCTTCCCCTCCTCCCTCTTTTCTCCCCTTCCTCTTCCTCCTCTCTTCTTCTCTCTGGCTCTCTGCGCAGAATGGGGGAAATGAGGGAAAAGTGGTTGCTAGTGGGCGGCAGGCGGTGGAATAAGTGGTATCCACTCCTGTCGCCCTACGGTTGAGCGACTGCAATTTCAGTCGCTCAACCATACAGCGACTGAAATTACAGTCGCTCAACCGTAGAGCGACTGTATAAGTCGCCCAACGGTTCACACATTTCCTAACTGTCGCTTCACGGTTGGGCGAAAGGCAGAAGTCGCCCAATGGGGCGGCGACTGGAGACTATTTTTGTAAAAAAATTTCTCGCGGGTATATTTATGTATTTTCGAATAAAAAAGGGATTATCCGTACAAAAATTTCGTTGAATGGAACCTGTCCAATTTATGGATGAGGCCGGCACACAGAACAGAACGAACATGTTCAATTTAGTAGGTAACAGCACCTTCCCTATTCCACTGCAAAGTATCACAGTTCTTACATGCACCAGACCACACTATCCCAAGTTAACATACCAATGCATCTCCCATGGCATCACTGTTGAGGGAGTGGCTCTCACTTTATCCCAACCGGCCCACCAGGGTGAAGTCCAAATATACATGCAACTAAAAGCAGGCCCAGTAAATCTATACCAAAGAAATGACATGTTTGCCGTTATTAGTAAAGACCCCAAGAAGGCCATTTGTGTAAACACCATCTCTAATATCTATAAATATAGAGATCCGGTTCAGTACATTGAATTATCCTTAGCCGTTCAATACAACACATCTAACGATTCTGATGATGTTGACACCTCAAGTGCTTATGAGTGGTGTACAAGAGTGATACTAAGTGAAAAGGGCATACACGTCATTTCATCGTAGTGGTTAGAAGTCCCGACACACACCGCGTTATCTAGATCTGAATAATTTGGCCCCTCGTCGCCGAGATGCTCGACCGCGAGCTGCGCCGACCGTCGGTCTTCTCCCTCCCTTCCTCCTCCTCGCCCCTCGTCGCGGAGATGCTCGACCGCGAGCTACGCCGACCGTCGGTCTTCTCCCTCCCTTCCTCCTCAGCCGGCCAGTCGGGGCGCCGCCCTCTGGACCAACCTCCTCCGCACCTCCCTCTGGACCTTCTATGGCCTCCTCAAGCCCTACGGTCTCCTCACCGTCACCGTCAACGGCACGGACACCGCGTTGGAGGCCATCTACGTCGCACTCTACGTCATGTACGCCCCCAGGGAAACCAAGGTACAGCTAGCTCTTACAATCTCCTCAGCAATCTCATCAGATTGGCTGGATTCTTGGTGAAATCAATACATGAGGAAATCTGAGTGGCTGCAGGCGAAGATGGCGAAGTTAGTGCTGGCAGTGAACGTCAGGGTACTTGTCGCGGTTGTCGTGGTGACATTGCATGGTGGCGTCCGGCTGTTCGTGGTGGGCTTGCTCTGCGCCATGCTGATGACCGGGATGCATGCAACACTGATGGATGCAATGGTTAGTAAGACCACCCTTCACTCCTTCAGCTTGAATTCAGTAAAAACTATTGATTGCAAAAACAGTGTTAGTGTGTCACAATTGCTTTTTCCGGGGAAAGGTAACATCAACTTGGTTACTGGGATAAGTTTTATGCTCCACATATGAACTCTCTGTTTTGTGTGAGAAATATGCTAGCTGACATCTCTGGTGGGAGGCTACATAATCTCATATAATTATTGTCATGATAGAATGCAGAGGACTGCGGCTAACTAGTTTTATAGTAGGCAACAGCTATTAATGCATTTTTTGTTGAACTTTCCTATGTTGCTCTTTTAATTTGTTAGTGCAACACTTAGGCGAATCACATACATTTGTTAGTGCAGCTATTTTGTATGCATTTTAATAATATTTATACACTTATTGTGGTAAAGATATTGAACATATTCAGACTTTGCAATTATCTCTAGGGAAGTAGTCTCAACTGACCAGGTATACTTAACCTATGGAATATTTCTTGGCTTGATTTGTAAATCCAAACCTGATACCTTTTAGCCTTATTTCTCTCTGTTGCTGATTGAGATATGACACATAATTGCTTTAAATTACAGGGAAAGGCACAAGGATTCATTGCAATTGCGAATTCCACAGCTATACTATTGGCACCATTGTTTATGACCCCAAGACCTGTGAGAGAGATTATCTTCCATCTTCCAAATGTCGCCTATGCATCCTGCAGATTTCATATTGTACTCTGATTTTTTTCTCCTCTTTTCTGCAACTCTGTTCCAGCTTACTTCATATCAAAAGAAGCCCCCTTCAATTGTAAAGGTTTTAGTTTCCTAGTGGTAGGTTTCTTCTTGGTCAATCCTTCTCTTCCTCCAACTATGTTCACAAAATGAGTACATCGTCTATGACTGCACATATGAAAGCTGACGTTGGATTTGTATCAAAGTTTTAGGCTGTTAGCTAGCAGTCTAGCACTAGCTATAACTTATCAGATGTTGGTACTGTAGCATATCCGAGACGACATGTTTATCAATCCAAGGATTCTCTGTTGTAACACATTTTCTTTGGTGAGCCGTGAATATATTTCAATGTCCAATTGTGTGGATGGGCTTAGCATGAAATCTCCTTGGAAAAGAAGGGATGGAATCGATCATGTACATATGTATCTTAGCATTGTTCTGCAAATGCAGAAACGGAAGGCACTCCAATTGTGCAAAGAGATGTTTTGTATCAATTTAGTCAAACATAGATCGTGTTGTTACTTGTTAGCCTAATATTCTGCCATTGTATTGACAAAAATTGAGACATTTAAAAATACACATGTAAAAATAGAAACTGGCAACTCTCTACCATGTGGCACTGTTCACGTGTACAGCTACAGAGTCGTTGCACATTGGAGACTTTTATCACAAGGGTAGCAACTTTTCCTCACTTAAGCATCAAGGTACCTCTCCCCAGTTGAACTCCCTGCAAACCTCAAATCAAGGATTGGTTGCCGGTGGGGCTTGAGATCAGCAAATGTCTGAAATGAAGGCAGCTGCCAAATCCGAACTCCACATAGCCTCTCGTCACCATAGGCTAAGAGGTGCTAGTTGTCTCCACAGGGTATGATTGTAGATTTCGACATGCGCAATTGGCTTACATTACCATTGTAGATCTAGTCTTTAGCGAAGGACATGTTGCCTGTCCTCCTTATGAGGGCATGGTGCCCTAGCTTTCCTGAACTAGAGGGTGTCGGTGATTGTGATATAACCATTTGTGATGTGATGCCATCGTTCGACAACTGAACTTTCGGCCAGAAGGAAGCCACCAGGAGATCACCTGATGGAGGGGCGCGTGCCAGACAAATACAGACCCCTTGATTTTCCATTCCAGACATCAAATTTGGCCTGAGGAAAAAAAGAGCACAAACTTCAACAATGTGAACCACAAAGAACCAAACTAATTTCCAAATGCCATGAGCAGAAAATCAGTAAGAAGTGCGTAGTAAAATTTCAAACTGCTTCCTCGCAAAAATGACCTTTCTCGCAAATATCAAACGGCTACATACCTATTTTTTTGCAGCCATCTACATCCCAAATGCAGGGTCCTATGGAAGAAGCAGAAATGACCTTTCGGCGGCTGGCCGGCGGCTCCTCTGGATCCTAACGATGCGGTGCCTGACAAATGCCACAATCCTTCAATTTTTTGTGGGGAGATGGAAGGGAGTAGGATCCAAGGAGAAGATGCGAAATAGGACAGGACTCGAGACCACCTGGGAGCGGTGCAGTCGAGTTTTGGTTCGGTCCATCTGCGTGTTGACAGTTTACATTTGCGAAGAATGTGGAGTAATGGCTGACTAATAAATTATTCTCTAAAACTAGAAAAGAAGTGAAAGTACGATTATACCCCTATCTGATGGATGGTCAGATGTAGGCCCTGTTTGTTTAGGTTTAGGCTTTTTGGCTTATAGCTTAAAGCCAGCTTTTTGGCTTAAACAGCTTAAAAGCAGTTAGCTTTTAAGCCAAGTTAGACTATTTGGTATCCTAGATTTTTGATAGGTTGAATGGTGTGGCTTATTACCAGAAAGTCTGAAATGCCCTTATTATATGTATTGTTGCACTCAAGAGGAGGCCAACGGGGTCACCGGAGGACGGCAGATTTGTCGGAGGATGGCAGACAAGGCCGGCGGGGTCGCGGGTCGCCGGTCGCTGGCGGGGTTTGTCGGAGGACAACGGATGAGGCCAGCAGGGTCGCGGGTCGCCGGTGGGATTTGTCGGAGGCCGGTGGGGTCGTGAGTCGTCGATCGCTGGCGGGGTTTGTCGGAGGATGGCGGATGAGGCCAGCGAAGTCGCGGGTCACCGGCGGGATTTGTCGGAGGACGGCGGATGAGGCCAGCGGGGTCGCGGGTCGCCGGCGGGGTCTCGGGTCGCGGGAGGACGGTGGTGTCGCAGGTCGTCGGCGCCGCAACCCTAATCACACAATTCGGTTTGGGAGGGGATCGGGAGAGGTCTGCCGAACGGGATCGGGAGAGAACAGCCGAACGACCAACGGTTTATATACCAATGGCATTTGTGTGTAAATCTTTCGAAGTTCAGTGGCAAAACGTTATTTCTATTCCGCAAAAGCCAAAAAAAGCTCCTTTCAACTGGCTTTTGGCTTTTAGTTATACAGTGGCTTTTGGCTTTTTAAAAGCCCAGTACAAAAGCCAGCCGTTTGTTTAGGCTTAGGCTTTTTTGCTTATAAACCACTGAAAAAGCCAAAACAAATAGGGCCGTAGTGGAGGTGTCAGCACCTCCCACACCTCCAGATGGACCAAACCAGCCCTCATAAATATAACCCCTAGGGTACCATGGGGAGAGAAATATTTGCATAAGAAAAAAAGACTTGAGTTGAGATTAAGCACCATGTGTATACTCTACATCTCTCCCCTCTCTTGATTTTTAGGCTTCGGGTACTCCTCTTGGGCTTTCTGAAGCTCTGGCATCTGCTGTTTGGCCTATAGCCATAATAGCTAGCGCCATCCGTGGGGAGTGACATAGAAGCTATGAGCTGAAGCAAATACATCTAAGAAAAATGGCGCCAAAGATGACAATGATGTTGTCCTCGAAGTGAAAGAGTGCCACGACCGCGACGAGGAGAGAGTCGATGATCAAGGTCCCCTGCCCCCGTGGCAGCAGCGCACTGGTGTGGCCACAGTCATTGCCATGGCAGGTAATGAAGACAACCTCCTAGCGATGGCACGGGCTGCAGAGAGCGGGCGACTCGCCTCGGCGTACTCTATGAAGTCTAAAATAATGCGTGGAGGCCATTGACTGTGCTACTCTATGGAGTCTAAAGTAAACACCGAGCAGGCGACATGTCCCAGCGTACTTTATAGAGTCTAAAAGAATGCACGAAGGCCATTGCACCCTGTGCTACTCTACGAAGTCTAAAATAAATGCAGAGCGGGTGAATTGCCATGGCGTACGAAATGGAATCTAAAAGAATGAATGAAGGCCATAGTGCCCCGCACCACTCTACGGAGTATAAAATCAACATTGAGGGTGACGCGCCACAGCGTACTCTACAGAGCCTAAAAGAACCCGCGGAGAACATTGAGCCCCATGCCGCTCTATGGGGTCTACAATAAATGCCAAACGAGCACGTGCAACCCTACGAAGTCTATCGCCGTCTTCGATGACGCAATGGTAGGGGACGTACTACGAGCGATCCTACAAAGTCTACCACCTTCGTAGACGACACTCGTGGGATGAAGCATGTGCGACCCTACAAAGTCTACCATCATTTTTGACAACACTTGTTCTAAAGGTGAGGGAAAAAGCGCACACGAGCTTATGAAGTCTACCGCCATCTTCAACGACGTTCGTTTGAAGGGTGGGGGGTGGAGCGTGCGCTAGCCTACAATGTCTACTGTCGTCTTCTACAACACTTGTTCAAAAGGGTGGAGAGCGAAGCGCACACGAGCCTATGAAGTCTATTGCTGTCTTCAATGACGATCGTTCGAAGGGTGGAGGCCAAAGTGCACACGAGCCTATGAACTCTACCACTGTTTTCGATGATGTACATTCGAAGGGTGGGGGATGGAGCGGTGCGACCCTACAAAGTCTACCGTTGTCTTCAATGATGCTCATTTGAAGGGTGGAGGTGGAGCGCGCATGACCCAACAAAGTCTACCAGAGTGCGCGCGAGCCTACACTAAACCTGACACGATGTGAAGGCCACGAGCAGCTCAACCGAACAAAAAAGAGAGAAACACAAGAAATAAAGTTCGGGGAATATGGGTTAGTCCCTCTCGTTGGAGCTCTCTATCTTTGTATACTCAATGAGATGAACTTGTGGCCAATACCGAAAGCTTATCCAAAATGCCATGCAGTCTTCATGTTGATCCCAGTGGCAGAGCGGACGCCGGAGTAAGCGATCCATGAAGGGGACCTATCGAGAATAAAGATAGTAACGACGCAAGTAGACAACATACACACAAAGTGCACGAACACTATAAGTAAGTAAGTCTTCGCCAAAGCAGGCGTAACAATGTAAGGGTGGAGCAGACCTGCTTGCCGAACAAAAGAAAAACAAAAAATTACATAGTGGTAATGATGTAGTATTAACTGTTACCCTACATGCTTGCTGCTTCCAGATGCTTAAAGTCAAATCTACGTGAAAAAGGTACCTACAAGGGGTTCAACGGCTTCACTCATGTTGATCCCCCGCCTGGCTGGTGGACGCCACTGCGCCAACTCTGCTTCGTTGAGATATTCGCCTCAGCATCCCCGAGATAAGCCTAAATATTCTCGCGGAAGGAGCGGACAGACTTCTGCATCATGTGAAGAGCGCTCAGTATCGTTGCGGCTTTAGGCTGGGGGTCTACCAGGTCACCCACATGGTCGCAGCCGCAGGTATGAAGCATTCTTGGCAACTATGTAGTAAAATGTGAGTAGTGGTTGCCGTAAGCCTGCACGGAGGCATCGTGTATGCGTCGGATGCTACTGCCGAGGTCCTCCGGGCCGTGTGGCCTTGTAGGGACAAACAAGACTAGCTCGTCGAGCGTACCCTCCAACGCCTCCATGGACTCCCAGGTTGACAAGACCGCCTGGTTGTGAAGATAATGGCCCTTCGCAACATCCACCACCAGATGAGCCTTTTCCTGCTTGAGGGCAGTGATTTGCTATAGGAAGTTATGCCTCTCCTCTATCGCCCGGGTGCTGGCTCCAGTGCTATAACCTTCACTTCGGCAATGGTCTTCGCCCCCTCCATCTCGAGGAAGCAAATCCAATCCGCCGCTTGGCCGCGAGAGCAAACACCGCCTCCTCGACTTTCCGAACCACACCAAGCTGCTCCTACGCTCTTGCAGCCTCACAGTGGATCATTACCTGCAGTGCACGCAATAGAACCATTGTTTGAGAGAAAAAGGCACAATGTAAGGTGCCCAAACGCACAAAGAAAGGTACACAACTCAGTGAACACCTCAGTGAAGCCATTAAGGCCGTGTCCCTTGCCGGCACGGAAGAGCGCAGGGTGTGCGGTCCACCCCCATAGCATGACCTTTCGCCTCGCCTTTGAGGGCAGCCTTCGAGACGTCCACCTTGCGTGTCCCGTCATTGCTATCCTCGCTCTCACGTCCTCCCTTGCCGCATCACGTCATCCTCACCCCTGCTTACTTTCTCCACGCTGGCCTCTTCATGCTGACAAAACTGGAATCACGGCAATGGGGGCGGGCAAGTCTTTGTGGCCATCGAGATCTTCGCGACCACTATCGTCCTCACCATCGCTTCCTTGTGATCCGCGACCACCATTGGCAGAGGGGATAAGATTCTCAGCACCGGAGGGCCTCGCACATGCGATTGATGCGAGGACCATCCAAGGTGACGGCGGCCCGAAGGCTATGCCCCTTCGGGATGTATGGGCCCAGGAACATAGCTACGGCGAATTTTTTGTACGAATAATCTATTTTTATTCGAAATTACAGAAATATACCCGTGGGAAAATTTTTTACAAAAATAGACTCCAGTCGCCCAACCATTGGGCGACTGGAGCCTTTCGCCCAACCCAGCAGCGAAAACTAGAAAATCTCCCAACCGTTGGGCGATTAATTGCAGTCGCCCCACCGTTGGGCGACTTTAATCCAGTCGCCCTCCCATTGGGCGACTGCATGAAAGTCGCCCAATGGTTGGGCGACTGCACTCAGGTCCCCGAGAGAAAAAAGAGAGGAAAGAGTCTATTTTGCCGAAATTTGGAAAGTGCATCAAACCTTCGCCAAAAATAGTGAAAATTGGTGGAGCTGTTCTTCATACATCCAAAAGTCTCCAGAAAAAAATTTGAGCAATTTCGGCCATAGGATCAAAAGTTATAGCAGTTTCAATTGAGACCGAAACGAATTCGAGTCCGTTTCCGACACACCTTTAGTCTGTTTTTGGCCTTTTTCTTGTTCTTCCCTTTGGAATTTGGATTTTTCTTCAACTGACAAGTTGTAGATCTCGTCGAAACCTTTCAAATGAGTATATATAAGTCATATAGAACTTTGCCATTTTATCTTTTCAGACTAGTTGTTTATATTGCATCGGTATATAAAACGATCGGTACATACGGTTTTGTCGGCCCCTGAGTGTAGTCGCCCAACCATTGGGCGACTGCATGAAAGTCGCCCAATGGGAGGGCGACTAGATGCAGTCGCCCAATGGTTGGGCGACAGCTATTGTGTCGTCCGCTGGTTGGGCGAAAGGCTCCAGTCGCTCAACCATTGGGCGACTGGAGCTTATTTTTGTAAAAAATTTTCTCGCGGGTATATTTCTGTAATTTCGAATAAAAAATGGATTATTTGTACCAAAAAGCTACGGCCCTCTCGGCCTCCTCTAGTGACAACACTAAGAGCCTATTTGGGAGAGCTCCACCAGCTCCAGATCCACAAAAAACAGCTCCACTCCACGAAATTTTACCTAAACGCTCCAGCTCCGCGAAATCTGGATCCACCAAAATCCTAGATCTGAGGGGCAGATCCATGGATTTCATGGAGCTCCTCAAGGGATGCTCCACCGTGGAGTTGGGTGGTAATTACCCACCAATGCCACTGGTTACACACAAAAGTGGTCATTCCCACCAAAACCTCAATTTCGTGGATCTGGAGCCAAACACTCCATGGTGAGATCCCAGATTCACGGTGGAGCTGCTGCTCCAGATTCACGGTGGAGCTGCTGCCCCTTTGAAATGGAATCTGACCGCAAGCTTATAAAAAAAATCCATTTGTCGAACCTAAACAGTGCGCCAAAATTCACATTTGAGCTTATACCTGCGTCAAACTAAAATTTCAAGAATTCAAAACTTGCACAAAAGAGAGAGACTCGACATTTCAGCATGCCTACCCACACGGAAAGACCCAACTTTACAAATCTACTCAAATTAAGCGCATGCCCGCACTAATTTATGTGGTATTGTACAATTGGAAGGGGAATTCTTTCCCTCTTTCGTACCAATTCGTGCGAAAACTGTAATCCCTGAACATGCCTCCAAAATCGGGTAAACCCTAGATTCCGAAAGATCAAAATTTTCCGAAAGAAAATTGCGAAATCGATGTGCCTAAGCAATTTGAAGGCCACTTCGTGCAAGTACTAGCAAAGGACTGTCGCTTATCCTAAACCCTGGCATCGCACAAACTACCGATCTCCGTGAAAATTAGCGCAATCGAGGGAGGGGGACTCACCTCGACGTCGTCGTACGCTCCGATCAGCTGGACCTGGTCGCGATCATCCCCTCCTCCGGTTTGCGGCGCGCGTGAGAGCGCGAGACGAGAGGGGAGACGCGAAGACTCCGACGGAACCAAGCGGGTGGCATGGGAAGAGACGGTCCACTACCCTTTTATAAGCTGGCCCATGTCTACCGTGGCGTCCCCCCTCTCCAAGGTGGAAAAAAAAACGCCAGCTGTACCGCCCACATAGCAAAACCAGCATGCAAAACAGCCTGAAGGGGGTAAGCAAGAGTGGTTTTAGTACTTAGGCCCCGTTTGGCACAGCTCCACCACTGGCTTCAGGAGCTGTTTGGAGTCGTTTTGTGCCAAACGGGGTACAACAAAATAGCTCCACCCAAGGAGTCCCTTAAAACCTGCTGAGACAAAAGTAACTCCTTGGGTGGACCTGAAAAAAGTAGCTTCACCCAGCACCACTTGTGAAGTAAAAAAAACAGCTTTCACTTGTGAAGTGAAGCCATGCCAAACGGGGCCTTAAGGGGACACCACACCTGATATTGCAGGTCAGAGGTAAATACCCGAACTAAAAGGTAATGGCTTCTTCTGAGCCACGACTAATAGCTTTTGATTGTGTTTTTCGAAATAGTAATGAATGACGGAAATATTGATGCTGATGTCATACGTGTCGGCACGAAACGTCAGCTTAAAAAGTCGTTTAGAAAATCTATTATGTTTGCCTTCCGAAAGCACGGAAGCTAAAAGTGGAAACCGAAAGCCGGACTTTTTCCTGCCATTTACGCACGCACGCAAGGGATGGGCCACAAGGTAGCTGGTTTGCGCGCGGAACGCCCAAATAACACGCACGGGCCGCATGGCTCAGCAGCCCATGTAAGGGTTCTGCAGGCGGAAGCGACACCCACGGTGCGCGTGGCAGCCCAATCCGCGCGGATTGGGAAGTTGCTCGATCTGGCCTCCCGTCCCGCGTCGTGGCGCGCCTCGGCCTAGCCCGATCCCCGCGCAAGCGCATGTCAGCTGGGCGGTGGAGTCGTGGCCCGCCTCGCTGTCTTGCCGCCCCCACCTAGTCCCAGGTGGCCGAACAGACTGACTGGGCTGCAGGCGCAGTGAACAGGTGGCGCGGGCGAGCCGAGCCGAGCCGAGCCGAGCCGACGACACTTGGGCGGTTGCGTTCGCGCTCAGCCGCTACGGGTCTTCGCCTCTCTTCTCGCTTTCAGATTCCCTCTGATTGATTGAATACCGTGCAACCAAATACTTACTCTGGTCATAACTATCTATTATTTTAGATATCAATATAGTCTTTAAAACACAGCTTTAACAACTAATTTCTATTGTAATATATTTATAAAACTAATAATATTATAAAATATTTTTCGAGACAAATTTACTCTATGATTTTTATGTATCTAATTTAAATATTTAAAAAATATTGACAGTGAAAGTTTCAAAAGTTTGACTACACCCACATTCAAAACGATGAGTACTAAGTAAGCTTATTGTTGTATGGGTGGCCCAACCCTCCGTAACTGGGCCTTGTAACTGGCCCAATATGCAATAAGCCTAATAGTATAGAGAAATGTACCCATGTGCCCTCACATTTTGTAATTATTAAGGGGTTCCATCCCACCCTACTCATGTATATAAACCCTTAAAAGGGGTATGAAGGGGCCAAGTCCACTCATTCTGACCACTCTCTCTAGCTTTCTTGGTGTTATGTCTCCCATGGAGAAGGTTAGTCTGTATCCACTGTTGTAGCAACAACAGTTGGCACCGTTCGTAGTGACCGCGCAAGAAGCTGCGCAAGGGAAGGCGCTAGAGAAGGCTACCACTAGAGTACTCGTGCCGCGAGCACCCTAGATGCCGCCATATTCGGGGCTACTTCCGGCGGCTGTCCTATCGCACCTGTAGAGGTCAAGTGGCGTTTCTCATCATCGGACACCAGGGAGTCGCCCTCTGTGCGTAATTTAGATCGGCTCCGAGCTGCAGAGGTGGAGCGGCGTTTCTCATCGCTGGACATCAGGGAATATGCCTCTGTGTGCAATATAAATCGGCTCTGACCTGCAGAAGTGGAGTAGCGTCGTACTAAACAACCTTCTCAACAATGGTGTTTTGCTGCACCCGCTCGCACTTTAGTGATATCTGCAGCACACCTTAATCATCGGCCATCTTCGCATCGAGCCATCATGCCATCACCTCGAAACTAGGGAGTCGGCCTCCGCTCATGGCAAAGACAGGCTCCGGCCTCCACACATCCTCTGCGTGAGATCTCCGTATACATGAGTACAGTCGTTAGCCATAGCTTATCGAGCCTCTGTGACTCTGTCCGACCGTCTCGTGGTCGTAGACGTTCGTCTGGCCACCTCATGGTCGGAGACTTTGTCCGACCACTCCATAGTCATAGATGCTTAAGGCTTCATCTACGACCGCATCGTGATCAACTCTTCACCGACAGCTATGAACTTCTCGCGATAGAGACTTTGTCAATGCCAATCCAAAGCGTGGGGATGGATTGCCTGCTCTGAAGCCTTCGTCCCGCTGCCGACTTTGTCGACACCTATTGTACCTTCGGTGATGTCGTCCGACCCCGCGGGATCAATGCTTCGCTGACACTTGTCTAACTATCTCGTGGTCGTGACTTCATCGGCCCTCGATCGACTCCTTGTGGTCGTGTCCTCATCGACACCTGCCTCTGCCGGACTTCGCATGATCTTCGACAGACTTCACCGAACCTCCGCCGGACTTCGCTTAGCGTCGGACTCTACACGGCCTTCGTCAGACTCCGCATAATCTCCGCCAAACTCCACGTGGACATCACCTCCGTCGAACCTCGTGTGGCCTCTGTTGGCCTCCGCCGAGCCTTGCGTGGCCTCCACTGGACCTCAAGTTGTCTCTGCTGTCGGCCTTCGTGCCCTTCGGCCTCTATCGGTCTCGACTCCTCGCCTTTGACTTCATCGACCTCGGCTTCGCCAGACCTTGTGTGGCCTCCGCTGGCCTTTGCACCCTCCAGCCTTCGTTGGTCTCGGCTCCGTGCCTCTAACTTCATTAGCCTTGGTTTCGCTGGACTTTGCGTGGCCTCCGCTGGCCTTCGTTGAACATTGCGTTGCCTTCGCCGGTCTTCGCTTGCACCTCTAACTTCGTCAGTCTCAACTCCGTCGGACCTTGCATTGCCCCCGCTGGCCTCCGTCGGACATTGCGTTGCCTTCGCCGACCTTTGCGCCCTCCGGCCTCCATCGTCCTAGGCTCCGCACCTCTGACTTTATCAGCCTCGGCTCCGCTGGGTATTTTATAACCACTTCCTCGTCGTGACTTCATCGTCAATGACCGCCTGACCGCATGAGTAAGATGGCTTTAGATGTATTCTCACATATCAAAGCAAGTAAGGACACCGAAGAAATAAGCCAAAACCCCTCGGATCATGAAATTACTTGTTGAGACCAAAATCAAGCAAAAATTAGGTTTCTTCATGAACTTACTATCAAAGTAGCTAGATGGATGGAGACTGATTTTCAGAGGATATTTTCATCTCTTATACGTCCTTGGCACAGCAAAATCAAGAAGAGGGAAGAGAGGAGGAAAACCAATCAAGATAAAAGCAGATCAATCAACAAAAGAGAGTGTTGTGGTTACAGACCAAACAGAGAGAGTATGGTAGTGGAGAGTTAGGTGAGTAAATGGCTTAGGGTTTCTCCCCCTGGCCTGTGTTGTATATATACATCCATATGGGGAGTGCTTTTACAATTATACCCTTACATCTGAGTATTCCCCTCAAGGGTACTCATGTCATTATACATGTCCCATTCTGGGCCTTACATTCCTCTAACAGGCCTGCTGGGCTTAGGTGGGGGCCACCCCTACAACAGAGAGATTAGAGATAAACAAGACTGATGTATTACTACTTGGCGATGAACAATATTGATGTATTGTTACTTGGAGATGAATATTTTACAGCCACTCTATCTGAAGGACAAGAGAGCACACCACAACACTCAACATCTTTTAAACCCTAACACTTGTGAACTCTTGGTCTCAAGAGAGGATGGTTGGATAGTTAACAATAAGCCTCTATCCTAACCCATTAAATAGATAGGCTAGCCAACTACATTTAACCTATAGTGGATACTATCCACTTAGCACAATGGGGGGAAATCTGATAACCCTGTACACATGTTTTAACTAATTCACTACATTTGTGCACGTTTTTCAAAGTGCATAAGCCTGAATCTGATAAGTCCTTAGCCTTGATCCAACTTGACATTCTCAGCTTTTTCTTCACCTAAACTGCTCTCCTAAATGCCGTAGTTTTGCTTCAAGATAGTTTTCGGTATTTTGGTTAAACTACCAAAATATTCTTTCTTGACCCGGTCGTCTCCTCCCATTGCAAGCAGTCGCCATGCTTGATATATATAGGTGCACCACTAACTTGCCACACGTCAGTATGTCTTCCTTTCTGATTCCACCGGACTACACTTCACTTGAACAGATCAAACCATATGGACATCGTGCAACCTGCCGTTTGAACTTTCTTTCAATATTTTCCACCTTTCTCATACTATGCTTGAGTTCGCCATCTCACCTGATATCCTTAATCATTCTAGACCTCGGTTTCTCTATGAACGTAGTCCCTGATCCTCACCGTTGACTAACCAGGTGTCTATACCAGTTAGACCGCTGGCATGCCCGGGTCAAACAGGAAAATCCCATCGGTTCAACCGCTATGAAACAACACGTGCAAGCAATCATCTCTGTTGATTAGTTACTTCTGATAATCACCGACATCATCAGTACGACTCAAAAACATGCATGGCATGGTCAGATCCATTTACTAAAAACATGTACGGCCGGCTTTCATTTGACTAAAGTACAAGCATGACATCCAGTTCAATACTATAGCTCCACTATAACTAATATTTAATTACACTAATTTATCATAACAAAATTTAAGACCCTCTCGTATGGTCCTTTATAATCTACTATAACTTTGTGTTCGTAACTTGTGTGTTTGTCTTTTATTGTTCTTGCAATTTCTCTAGGATTATTTTGATTGAACGATCGTGGTTAATCTATCTGTGTGCTTGCCTTCGTGTTGGTTGTGTGGATTAGATCATTTGTAAGAGTTGTGGTGCAATTGCTATTGTTGCGACCGTGTGCTTGACACAAGACTGCTGCAATTTTAGATTGTTTTGTTACCCTCGAGTTATCCTTATTGTTCGTGTGTTCGTCGTCATTGCAAGATAGGGCCACCCTGTATCGGTAGAGGAGGGATATGGAGGGAGAGCCAGTGGAGAAGAGGAAGGAGGAAAGTGCGGCTATTTTGGAGGAGTGCCGGGTTAGCATGTCGAAGATGACGACAAGCAAGCAAAGATGAGAGATAGGGTGAACACCATACGAGAAAGATGGTTAGGTATAAAAATAATTACTTGCTATTTTTTAAAGCGAAAATACCTAATGTACCTTCTAAGTACTGCACCGGAAATGAATTGGCAATACAGTTCCCATTAATTACCACAGCCACTCCTTAATCCGTGCAGTGCAGCATATCTTTGCTTCAAGTCAACCGCATTGCATCACCTCCATTTTCTTCCACCACGGAACCACAGTGCACTGAAAACGGTACTCATGTCAGCTTGAGCTACCGCTCCTCGAACTCACGATGCTTCAGTTTCAGATGAAGCAGACGGAGAAAGAGAAAATCCCTTTGATCACCAATCACACCGCCTTTTCGCCAATAATTCAAACCCTAGTGGGATCAATGATCAATCACAGACGGGCCCGCCATTGCGAAGACGAGAGATTCCCAGAGCCCAATTTGGCCAGTTCCTGATTTCTGAGACGCGCGAGAGGACGACGTAGTTTGGCCATTCTCTGACGGCATGAGAGGGCATTGTATGTCTAGTCTCGTTGCACTATGGCATCCCGAACGAGTCAACAACGCACATGGCCTAGCGCCAAGCATCCATGTACCATGCACTGTCAAGTTAAACTAACAGACACCTGTCTACCGCACAGTACATTCGGCGTACGATGTTCATCTCTGCCTCTAGTTGTAAAGTTGGTACGCATGCGTGCGTGCCTGCGTCCTTGGAGTTTAGCTGTCCAACAATGTGTCATCGTCTTCCCCTCCACCTCTGTGGCCTGGGCTGGTTCAAGCGTGCTTTTCGCGCCTTTTGGGGTGCGGTTGATCAGGGCCTGGCATTGGTGTTGTGGTGGAGAACGCAGCGGCGGTGTGGCGCGAGCTGTGGATGCCAAACCCATCTTCGCACGCCGCGAGTGCGTGGAGTGGACATCAGTAGCAGCCGCACGTCTGGACCTACCGGAGGCAGGGGAGGAGGAGGAGGAGGGCCCAGGCCTTTTGTGACAGCAACTGCAGGAGCCTCTTGCACGCAGGAGAATCTATAACCGCTTCTGGAATGCAGAGAAACGATGTCACACTGACTAGATTGGTAAGGCCAATGGCCATTATTTCTTTGCTCCTTCTGACAAAACGGAAGGAATTCAGAGCCTGTTAGGCCTAGCAGCAACATCAGTTTGAGAAGTGAGGATGGACGTTCTTGTGATGGTGTCATGTAGTCATATACTTCGTTTCAAAGAGAAATTCCACTTCGTCGCTCAGTTCTTGAAAGCGACCTGTCAACGCATTCTTCTTCGGCTCGTTATAAATGTTCCAATTTTCAGCATATGGACGTGGAGGAAGAATGATGGCCATCGTGATGCGCTGTGATCTGATTCTGTTGGTAGAGCAAATAAACGAAAGCAGAAGCAAATCTCTGCATGAGGCTACTGCTATAGGTTGTTCAGATGAACAGGAAGCTGTTGCTGTGTGTCGACGCAAGGCACAGGAGTCGCCACTACACATTTCACCCTTTCTTGCTCAATTATGCAGCCGACAAACACAACTGAGTAGATGCAGGCATGCTAATGTGTGTCCAGATTCTGTTGCACGAGTGCACGACTGCATTGTACGATCTATAGAGCTGACCTCCGAATAAACCGGTGAACCTATCGCCTTCGGTGGACAACGTCATCTGCACTAGAAACCGTTCAATGGCCTGATCCCAGGCAACTGCAATAATGTATCCCAAAGGGGTGATTCATTCCTCGAGACCTGCAGTATTGTGGACCGTTACAGCCTTTACGACTGCCCTAGGATCTTTATGATCATTACCTAGCCGCTACGACTACCTCCTGTAGCCGTACGACCACGTTCAAGAGGCTATTACCACCTCCTGTGTCGCTACGACCGCTCTGCTGGATCTCTGACCACGCTGACAGTCGTTACGACTACGCTGTGACTCCTCCGATCACTCTTCTCTGCTCCGACCACAAGGTCGTAAACTTCAGCTGAAGTTACGACCACACTCACCGCTTCTCGCTGTGCTTCCTTCGACAACAGTAGATCACCATAGTCGTAACGCCTTACGACCTCGCAGTGACTTTGTCGACTGCTCGCTCTTCCTGCGAGGCCATGGTCGTAACTCCTTTACGACCACACTGTGGTCATAACTCCTTACGACCACATCCTTTGCTCCAGTGGACACCTCCGCTCGTCACCTTGGTCGTAACTCCTTTACAACTAGGCCTGCTGCTCCTGCGGACGCCCTCCGCCTGATCGCCGTGGTTGTAACTCCTTTACGACCACGTCTGCGATCCCCTTCTCGCCGTGGTCATAACTCCTTTACGACTATGTCTGTGAGCCTCTGTTTGCCGTGGTCGTAACTCCTTTATGACCACATCTGCGAACCCATGCGATCTCACCGACCGCCTCCGACCACACTGGCCGCACACACCGATCGCCTACGACCATGCTGATTGCCTACGACCACGCCGATCGCCTACTCCGACCACACTGGTCGCTCACACCGATCGCCTACGACCACGCCGGTCGCCCAGGCCAATCTCCTACGATCATGCCGGTCACCTCCTCCAACCACACTGGTCGCCTCTCTTCTCTGCGATCACGTTGATCACCCATGACTACGCTAGTTGCTCCAGCTCTACGGTCACGCTGACCGCCTATGTCCATGCCGGTCGCTTCAAGCTCTGCACCTCCTCTGCGACTACATCGCCTCCACTCGGTGCTCCTGCGACCACACCGGTTGCCCTCTTCTCGGCACCCCCTCTACGACTACATCTCGTCGACTTGGTGCCGCCACTACTCCTCTCGATATAATGGCCTGCCTTTTTATACCCTGCTCTTCGACCACAGGGCAGACTCAACTACGACTCGGACACATAGTCGCACTCGACTACGACTATGACTCCAACTCAGCTACGACTATGAAACAGACTCTTATACGACCACGACCAAACTCGTACATGACCACCAAGTCGTACACGACTACGACTTCTAAACTTAAAATAAGATTACAAACTCTTACATGGACTTTCAGCGATTATATATGCTGATATTCTGTTCAGTATATCTGAACAAAAAAATCTGTAGCATTTCTGCATGTTCGTTTCATTTCAAAATATCAATAGCATTTGAAAATAAGCGAACTCGGTTATGCAAAAGATTCTCCTCTGCTTTCCAGGAAAAAAAAATCATCGGAGAACTTCAGAAACCTACCATGAACACATGAAGGAAGAAGCTCTATATACTTCATAATAAAATACTAAAGATGGTGGATTTATATACTATATTATTAAAGCAATGAAAAAAGGAGCCACCGTGTTCACTTTGAAAGGATAGAAATTCACATGTTAATTGCTAGAAAAGAAGAAAGATCCACACCATTAATCATAGTGGGTTCAGATTATAACAGTCTATATTAAAATAAAGAGTCCATATCAAATACAATTCAAAAAATAACTAAAATTCAGAATACAAATAAAATAAAAATGGAAATTTGATTTCAATACGAATTCCAAAGTAAAATATCTAAATAATTGTAATTTAGAATAAAATTAAATAGAAGTTAGAATTGGATTTGTATACAAGTTCCAATAAAAACAATACTTGACATGCGGAACAAAAAATAAAAAAACAATTTGATTTCCATACATAGTCCAAGTAAACTCCCCAAATAAAAAATTAGAATAAATTAAATAAAATTGGCAATTTGATTTGTATATAACTTCAATAAAAATAAAATAAAATTAGCAATTTAATTTGGATACGAGTTCCAAAGTAAAATATCTAAATAAATGTAATTTGGAATAAAAAAATAACAATTGGATTTGTATACGAATTCCAACAAAAAATAATAGAATTTTAGAAAAAAAACAAAGAAAATTTGCAATTTGATTTCCATATGACTTCCAAAGTGAAATACCTAAATAACTAAAATTCAAAATAAAGTAAATAAAATTAGCATTTTGATTTATATACAAACTCTAATTAAAAATAACTAAAACTTTGAATAAAATTGAAAGTTATAATGTGGATAGTACGAATGGTGTAGGAAGAGACCACAAAAGAGTCCAAGGCATCGACCTGTCGTGCAAGAAGACATTGGCCCACAATAACGACAAAGATACCTATAAATTATATGTTTGTCACAACATGCAACTACTCCTCGATTCTGCGAAGACCAAAAATCCTCAGGTTTGTCAATCTTGCAATAATTATTTCATACTTATCAATTTATATATGTATGCATGACATTGATTTTCCTACTGACAGGTTGCGCCCATTGATACGACATCGTTGGAACAGGTCGACCTCAAACAAATTCGAAAATATTGTGCATACTTCTTGTTGTCTAGAGTCATAAAAGAAGATGGTGAGTTCCACAATGTAGAATAAATTTCACTACGATAAGATTAAGCTTAATTGCACATGTGTATATTTGTTCATAGATGGATAATTTTATTTCAATTAATTGATTTGTAAAATAGATGTTCTTGTTTCTGAAATGAATGAATTAAATTGGATGTATACCATTTTCTGAGACTAGCCAACAAACAGAAATAGATTTATGAATAGAAAAGAGTATCATATACAGTTATTAACTTGTAACCGTCTGTGATAGTGGACTATCATAGATGGTTTTTAGTAGAAACCGTCTGTGATAGTTGACTATCACAAACAATTTTTAGTTGAAACCATTTATAATACATCATATATCATAGGCGATTTCTACTAATGGCTTTTCTATTAAGATAGAACTACACCAAAGGTCAGCGTTGAGCTCATACATTTTTACCTTAGTGATGGACGAGGTCACACGGGGCATACAAGGAGATATCCCTTGGTGTATGCTTTTCGCTGATGATGTAGCGCTGGTTGATGAGAGTAGGATATGTGTTGATAAGAAACTCAAGTTGTGGAGGAAGACCTTAAAATTGAAGGGCTTTAGACTTAGTAAGACTAAAACTGAGTATATGAGATGTGATTTCAGTGGTGTTAGGGCAGATGATGGAGATGTTAAAAAGGACACGTTTCATTATTTGGGATCGATGCTATAGTGGAACGGTAAGATTGATGAAGATGTGAGCCACAAGATAAGAGCGGGCTGGGTGAAATGGTGCCAAGCATCTAGTGTTCTGTGTGACAAAAAAGTCAATCAAAAGTTAAAGGGAAAGTTATATAGAACAGCGATCAGACCCGCAATGCTATATGGAGCAGAATGTTGAGCGACTAAAAGACAACATATACAAAAAAATGAGTGTAGCAGAGATAAGGATACTGCGGTGGATCTGTGGTCACATAAGGCGGGATCGCATCCGCAATGATGATATATGTGATAAGGTAGGGGTAGTACCAATTGAAGAGAAGCTTGTCTAACATCGCTTGAGATGGTTTGGACATCTCCAACGAAGGGCTTCTGAGGCACCGGTACGTAGTAAAATTTTAAGACGTACTGAAAACGTAAGAAGAGGTAGAGGTTGACCAAGACTGACGTGGGAGGAAGCAGTTAAAGGAGACTTAAGAGATTAGAATGTATCTAAAAAATTAGCTTTGGATAGGAGCGTATGGAAGTTAGCGATCTACGTACCGGGAGCCATAAGAAAGTTAGAGACAGTATTTTAGACTCTGGACTCAGATAGCAGGATGTACGGCTTAGGGTTTTAGCATTGTATGTTTTATTTCAAAACTCTCATCTCTTTGATCTTGAGAAGGTTTGATTCCTAGCTCACCCTAATTTATTTGGAACAAAAAGTTTTGTTGTTGTTGTTGTTTGTTGTTATATGTGACCTATCTTTGTCATTGTTCTCGTTTCTTTCTTTCCTTTTGACCTGAGGAGGCAAAAGCTTCATTTATCCAACTGCAACCGGGGAAGGCTATACTCAGTATTCGAACACTACCTTCTCAAACTTTTCACTTTTCCATCCAGTGGAACATTCACTCAATGCTGATGTTTCATTTGAGGAGTCATTAGTCCAATTAGCTCAAACTGCACTCATCTAACCTTTTACCTGTTAAGTCATGCCAATCTATGTAGAATCTGAACGTGTAGTGGGGGAAAAACGGCTCCATTTGCTGATGGCTCTTCTCATCTGAAAAAACGGTGCACCCTAAAGACACCATTCGGCTAACTATGACATGATCTTTCGGGTGACCCGTCCATATGAAATTGAAAAGTACTAAGCCTGCACAAGAATATGTCTGAGGAGGGTTGTAACTTGTAAAGATAAAGGAACGTGGATAACCATATTGCTTACTGTTGTATGCTGATATTTTTCAGAGATAAATGCACTGAAAACCAGTCGTGTAAGGTAATCCACTGATGTAGCAGGATGTTCAAAGAATTTGTTTTTTCCTTTTTTTTTTACTATGACCAAAAACAATGTTCTATTGTTTACTACTACTTTTTTTAAGACTTATTGTCCGCTACATAAAAAATTTTGTAGTGTAATTTCTACTTCTTTCAGTTTCATCACTTGGCTGCAAAGGTGAGCCTTTATGGCACGCTTCCACCGAAGATTTTTATGCTCATTTTCATCACGTAAATTGACGAGCCCTGTAGTATGGAATTAGAAGCAATCCAGAAACGTTGTGTGACAGATACAGGACAACACATGCTGCACATCTCGCACCTTTAGCATTCCAGAATAGCCAAGAAACGGTCCTGCTTTCTTTTAGATTTTCTCTATTTTTTTCGCTCTTTTGACTTTTGTCTTTTGATTTCTCCGAAAATCGAAACAAATAAGACAATTTCTTGAAACAGATTCTCCAAATGACTTCCTGAGCACAAAACCATATGCTCCGTCTATGTTAGTATCTCCGCTGTCCACTGCCGTCTGAAAAAATATAGATAAAAGTCATCAGCCGTAGCCCAAAAGAACATGGATTTTGGTTTTTAGTTTATCCGAAAGTCAAAACAAACGAGGTGGCTTTTTGAAGTGGATTCTCTAAACGGCTTCTCGAGCCTAAACCATATGTCACTGCGTCGACATCTCTACCGTCCCTGCTATCTCAAAAAACGTAGCCATAGCGCAAAAACTTCACCTGGTATTCTTCATTTATACGATTTTAGTTCGCACCGCCACCTGTTGTTTCATGGATTTGAAAGAGTACCCCACTCTGCTCCTGCTCTCTATTCCGGAGGTTAACATGTGGACAGAAGAGTAAGTCTGTACATACAATACATTCTCTGAACTGAATATCTGAATTAAAGTATCCCATCTTTTCGGTTCAGAAAGCCAAAAATAACGCAACAACCAGATGCGCCTTCGCGTATTTTCAGCCACAAACATCTCCAACAATTCGTATCGCAAATTGACATCTACTCGCAACACGGCGAGGCAAGAATCTATGCACCCGTGTCTAGTGAAGTGAACCTGACAGGCACAACACGAAGAACATAATAATCTACCAAAGTGGAGAAGCGCAATGGCAGGAGAACACTCGTCGATGATCCACACAGAGAAAGTGCACAAGAATCCCATATTGTGTTGCGCTTATATCGCTATCTCGATGACTCAATTCGTTCATACATACCACATGCTCCCACTCATAAAATACAGTAAGCAAAGTAGCGCACACTCGTGGAGACGTGAACCTGCACCTAGCACACACTCGTGGAGACGTGAACCTGCACTTTCTTTTAAGACCTGCCTGCAAATTGCGATTCAGATATGCTTGAATATTACACCACTTTAAATTGCGCCATGCTGTTTATCCAAGAGATGTGTTGATTTCAGAATGCTTCTTCTTGTCCTACGTTGCATGGAGGAGAATATTTTGTGGGCCTTCTAAATAGGGTACGAAAATGATGGGCAAACCAAAATTTCTGTTTAAGCTCGACAGGAAGATTGGATCGAAGATGGCGTGCTTTCGCGTGCCAGGGACAACTTTGAATTTTTCTAAAACACAAGAGTTTGACTCTACAATACAGTTTTGGTTCTACAACGAATGCTGAGCGATGTGAGTTCATCATCCAAACAAGAACTGCTTTTTTCTGACATGTCCTATCAAATTGAACACGTACTAGTACAAATGAGATCCGTGGAACTGAAGACGACACCGTGCCTATCAGTCATTGTATTAAGAAACCCTATTTACATGTTTGGACCAAGGTTTTAATCCCATGTGTTGAAGTACTTGCTTAGCTTTTGAATAAACTAATTAATGTATGTAATTGAATATGATATCAGAGTTAAAAGATCATAAGTTTAAGACCCAGCTTATACAATGTTAAAATAATTAATTATGGCATATTTCTAGTCCATGTGTTAGTGTTGAATTATAAGTGAATTGTTGTTTTTCCTTATTAGCTTAGTTTTTAGGTGAATTGGTTGTTACATGCAATTCAATACTTAGATCTAATGGAGCTCAGATATGAGAATTCGGTTTAATTTTTAGATAAACTAATTGGTATATACAAGATTGTTACTTTTGTTTCAGGAGAAAACGCACACATTGCAAATAAATTGAGAGAACACAGGAGAATTTCTGAATTTCTCTATTCTCTTATTTACTCCCTCTAATCTAACTGGTTACAAGTCTTCTCAATATATAGGCTAATACTCTTCTACTAGCATACGTATTTGGACTTCAAGTTAGACACAACTTCAACTTAAGTTACACACAGACACGGACTCTACTACGTCTTGGACTCGAAGTCAAGATTATTTCTAATAGTCTCCCCCTAATCTTGACTTGACATACTTTAGTTTTAGTCTCAATGCATTATGAACTACCAGTCACGCCTCCACATAAAGCGTTCTACATGTAAGCTATATGTAAGAACTCAACTCAACCGGTACGGGTCATCCAGATGCAAAGATTCTAAAATATTGAGGCAGTCAGTCTCAACTACGACTTATTAAACTCATACTTGATACATAATAGTGGAACATCTCCTCAATGTTTTGATTTCTTTTCACCATATTTGAGTTTGGACGGTGACACATCTTCTCAACGTCTCTGACTCAACTCATCATCAGAGTAGTGTTGTTTCATCATCGCTGAGCGCTTCAGTAAGAAATGCTTTCTTCATCCTCGGCTTGTGGCATTCTGAAGCAAAGTGCCTATAATCGTTACAATTATAATACTTCACTTTTGCCTTATCAAACTTCTGATTCTGACGCTTTTGGCCACCACCGCTGGAAGTGTTCTTGCCTTCACGCTTCGATGATCGAATCTCCCACTTAGCGTGGGTCAACAAGACCTGTCCATCACTGTTGTTACTATTGTTGCGGATGCGTTCCTAATATGCCTTAAGATGACTGATGACCTCTCCTATTGTCATTGTCTTCAGGTCTCCAAATTACTCTATGATCGAGGAAATCGGGAGAAACTGTGAGGAAATAGCACGAAAAAATTTCTTCACTACGCACAACCCTTTCACCTTCTCGCCAAGGGCCTGAATCTTGTTGGTGATGATCGTCAACCGGACGGCAAAGTCATTGATTGATTTTGTTTCCTTCATGCGCAGCACCTCGAACTCGGTTTTGAGAGTTTGTACCTTTGCTTCCTTTACACAATCAGCGTCAACATGCATCGTCTTCAACGCCTCCCACACGACTTTGGTCGGTCTCCTTTTTGGCCAGTAAGAATAGCGTCTCCTCTGGGATGCCTTGATAGATGGCCGCCAATGCCATCTGATCCTTGTGCACATCGATATTGACATTCTCGATCGTGTCCCACACTCCTTGAGCCCTCATGTACACCTTCATCTTGATTGCCCAGGCTGCATAATTGCTCATCGTGAGCATCGGATAATACAGTAAAATAGCGAAACTCTCCTTCGCTATCATACTGGATGATGCTTCATCACCGGTGGCACTACTTCCTGAAGAACGCGACTTGATCTTAAGCACGGATCAAGAACTCAGGCTACTTTGAAGTGGCTCTTGAACTGAGAGAACCTGAGAAAAAATACGCTTCGCAACTCTATGCTGCTGCGCTTCACCTCGTGTAGAACAAGATCCAAAGAGCTACTCGGTGTTTATGACGTCTTGCGCTTTGGCCTTGGCATGGCTTTTATTGCGCGTCTTGCTATGTCCAGCATGGAGATGAAGTAAAAACGACTTTGGCTTTCTTTTTCTTGTTGCCTTGCGTGCATGCAGAAGATCGAGTGGAACACGACCGAAACATGTGGCCAAATCAGAGACGTGTGTGTGGATCCTCTGTCCTAACATCTGCGGCCTGCCTTCTGAAGCAACAAAGGAACCAAACTTTCCTTCTTTGCCTTCTGAAGGAACAAAGGAACCAAACTTTTCTTCTTTCCTCGGGTTGTGCTTGGAGAAGGGATCGTCTTCTCTCTCCATGTCTTGTCGATGCAGGCCTCCGATTGACCGGAGCGAAGGTCGCCTCGGGATGCGTCGGAACTTGAGTACGCGCCGCGCAAAGGCTTCGGGAGCGCTGTGCGAATGGAGATGTGTCGAAACGGAAATAGCCGAGACGTTTTTTCAGCACTCAGTTCTCGTTTAGGCTTTGATACCACTTGTTAACTTTGTTCCAAAAGAAAACGTACACATTGCAAATGAACTGAGAGAATACATGAGAATTTCTGAATTTCTCTATTCTCTTACTTGCTCCCCCTAATTTAACTGGTTACAAGTCTTCTCAATATATAGGTTAATACTCTTCTACTAGCTAGCATATGTATTCGGATTTCAAGTTGAACACAACTTCAACTTGAGTTACACACGAAAATAGACTCTATTATGTCTTAGACTCAAAGTCGAGATTATTTTTAACACATTTGCAATCAGTGAAGAGTTTGGATTTGCAGTCGTGTCCATTGGACGAGTCCTCAGGATTTTGACGCTACCGTGTGCAGTGCCGTTCTACACTTAACGACCCAACAACATTGGCGGATCTAATAGAGGTCAAGGGTGTTCAGCTGAACACCCAAATTTTTTTTATAAAATACTAGGTATATAATAGATATATTAGATATATATACTGTTAGTGGGTTAAAACTATATTTTATGCCTACAAATAAATTCAGCCTACACTCTTTATATATCGTGCGCAGCCCATGTAATATATTAGATCCATTTTTCTTTCCACCTCGCCCTCCTCACATAGGCCCAAAGAGGTAAAGATATAAACAAAATCTTAACCTTTGTTCTATTTCTTATCTTGTGGCTGTCTATGTGGGAAGCGGCTCCGGCTTTCGAGTGGCGAGCGGGCGAAGGTGCAAACTGCGGAGGCGAGTGACAACCGGCGGACGTGGACGTGGCGCCATGACGTGACGACAATCATGAATGAGGCGGTGCGGGGTGCAAGGTGAGTGTGTGGCAACGCGGGCGAGTAGAGAGGTGTCACAAGCAAGCGGGCAGTGGCACAGCGAACATGGAGGTAGGGAACGGGCGGCAAGAAGGGAGCAGTGCGGTAGTCGGGAGAGAGCGTGGCATCGGAAAGTGAGCAGCACGTCCAACTTATCGTCATCGTCTTCTCTTCAGATCTAGATGTGCTCCGCCTCACTTCACTTATTTTCTTTCTTAATTCGTTTTGCTCTACACTGCTCTGTTCTTGCTCCGATTATTTCTGGAGCTTAGCATTTGGTTTCTTTGTTTTTTTTCTAATAAGATGTTGTATAAAAATACGATCTTTACCTTAGGCAATGAGCAACTGGTTGGACCCTTATTGCTTTTGTTTACATGCTAATTTTTGCTATGTTTTACTCCATGGAAGGAACATACAATTTTCTCTTAGATGGACGGTTCTTGCTGACAGAGAAAGAGCAAAAAAAGGCAGGATCAATAAGATATACAACTGTCATTAATCTCTATAATGTGTTGTTTAATTCATGTCATTATACTCGTCTTATGTCACCCATTTTCTCACAAGAAATCATTAATTTCTATAAGTTATGTATTTTTATTATATCTATATACACGTATCGTTGTATCGGTGTTTTAGAGGAAACGGTGCATTGCAGTATAGACGTATTCGAGCAACTTAGCTCCGAAATCCGAACACCCATCCTAAAAATCCTAGATCCGCCACTGCCCAACAAAGGTACGTAGTTCAGCAGTGCCCCGTTGCTTCTGGCACACCTACCGCTGTGCCAACACTTGTACCCATGTCGTGTCAAACAGAGTTAACACCCTTGATCTGGATTCTGGAAGCCTGGGTTGATTCCGTGTTTGGTATTCAAAAGTATGAACGGAGGAAACCGGTCACTATATGATTAGTTCAGGAATCTTTTTCTTGTGCACTTGTTATAAAGTTGCTGCAAGCCTAAAGTTGCACTTGTTATCAAGTCACTATATGATTAGTTCAGGAATCTACCAGCTGCAAGCCTAAAGTTAGCATATTGGAAGGTAAAAGTATATCTGAAAGTAGCCAAGGTTGGCAAGGGAAAGCAAATCCATATATGCAGTAGATTATTATGTGATTAGGCTCTGCGCGACCAAGTCAATCACATCATGATACATCTTTGTCTAGCTAGGCACCGTTCTAAGTTCTGAATTTCATATTAAGGTGCCTGAAAATTAGAACCACCTGTGTCCGGATATATCCAAAGAAAATCACCTTTTGATTAGTTGAATTGTTATCGTGTAGACGCTTACCTTCTGACATACTATATGCGGAAGCGCTGCGCTACGTCGTGCTAGTTACTATATGGAACAAAAAAGTAGATAATTCATAAAGAGGATTTTTTTGTAAAACTTAAGGCTTAATTATATAAACGGAGGCGTTTTACGAAAAAAATCAAGAACCAATGCATAATTCTGAGAAAACTGTGGGGTTTTATTCCGTGATGGGCCAATGTGTTGGAATCTTGGTGGTTGATAAATGTGGTCGGAACATCGTGGTTGATCAACATGGTCGAAATATCATGGTCGAACCATCATACTCAAAATCACGTGATCGGTTTAACATGTTGTCACAACGCGGTCGAAACATCGTAGTCGAAAAACACGGTCGAAGGAATGTGGCCAAAATGTTGTAGTCGATCCACGTGCTCAAACTAACGAGGTCGAAACATCATAATTGAAACCTTGTAGTTAAATCGAAGTGGTCGAAACATCATGGCCGAAAATATCTGGTCGAAACATCGTGATTGCCACAACGTAGTCGACCAAAGTGGTCAAAATATGGTGGTCGAAACATCGTGATCGACACAACGTAGTCAAAACATGGTGGTCAAAACAGCATGGTCGACATAACGTGGTTGAAACAAGGTGGTCGAAACAGCGTGGTTGAACCAAAGTGGTGGGAACACCATGGTTGACAAATGTAGTCAAAACAATCGTGGTCAAAACATCGTTGTTAAAACAATCATGGTCAAAACACCGTGCTCGACACAACATGATCAAAACACAATGGTTGAAACACTGTGGTCGAACAAATGTGGTTGAAACATCTAGTCGAAACCTCGTGGTTGACCGAAGTGGTCAAAAACATTGCAGTCAAACAACCGTTGTCAACCGAAGTGGTCGAAACCATCATGATCGAAACCTCGTGGTCGACCAAAGTGGTCGAAACCATCATGGTCGAACAACCATGGTCGAAACAATATGGTCGAAACATCTTGGTCGAAAAAATCATGGTTGAACCAGCGTAGTCGACATAACGTGGTCGACCAAAGTTTAAAACATGGTGGTCAAAACCTTGTGGTCAAAAATATCATGGTTAACACGTCGTGGTCAAAACAACATTGTTAAACATATCGTGCTTGAAACATCATGCTCAAAACCTCATGGTCAAACCAAAGTGGTCAAAACATTCTGTTCGAAACTATCATGGTCGAACCACCATGGTAGAAACATCGTGGTCGGCACAATATGGTTGAGCAAACATGGTCAAAACATTGTGGTCAGCATAATGTGGTCAACCTAATGTGGTGAAAATAACCTGGTCGAACTATCGTGGTCATTACAACTTGGTCGAACCAACGTAGTCAAAACATCATGGTTGAAACCTCATGGTAAAAAATATCGTGGTTGAACCAACGTGATCAACCCAAGTGATCGAAACATAGTGATCAAAACATCATGATCGAAAATAGCATGGTCAAACCAGTATGATCGACCCAAGTGGTAGAAATAGGGTGATGGAAACACCTTGGTCGACCAACGTGGTCGACACAATATGGTTGGAACATGGTAGTCAAAACAATATGGTCAAAATAAAGTGGTCGAATGTATCATGATCAAAACATCATGGTAAAAAATATCATGGTCAAACCGAAGTGGTCGAAAGAATACCATTGTAAATGCAGACCAGAGTGTGAAGTTGACACTCCCCAGGTTGGAGTACTCGCCCTCGGTGACCTTCTTCGGTTGGCATCGGACATCATGGAGGAAGACAAATAATGCCAGGCTTGGCCACACCACCTTTGCCTGTGCGGCTCAACTGTAGATGGCCAGCCGGATGATAGAATTAGGCATCAGTTGCACAAGTTCTAGGTCGTACAGCCGAAGGACTTCATTGACGAAGGTTGCCATAGGGATTTAGACCCCGGTTTCAAAGTACACAGCGAAGACAACTGTTTTGACTCCGTTGGCTAGGCCTCTATCTCGCCGACAGGGGACAGGCGAACCGCTTTGCGTCCCGAGATCTTCCCATCGCACACCAGCAACTAAATCAACTCTTTTGTTGCCGTAGTCAGCCCCAATGTGTTCATGCAGATGTCGTTCACTTTCTTCACTGCACTCCACCGCTTGTTGGCTGTTGACGCATCGTGTTCCACCAGCTCGTACTCCACCTCCATGGATGAAGAACTCCCATGGCCAGTGAGCCTCCACGACTAGACAAAGCGCTTGCAGCCCTACGTCAAGAGCGCTGATCGCCACCGCAGACCATTCTCACAGCAGACACGAACGCGAACTGATGGTGGTGGGCCTGTGTGGCGGCGGTGTGAGGGTGGCGCAAGATACACTGTAAAGGCGGGTGAGGCAGTGGCTACACAGAATGACATGATCGACAGTAATGGCTGGCACTCAGGAAGCGCAAGAGGAATGGGCACTGGTGGGTTATCTCGACAAGGACATTAGTGAAGGCATACGCCTTTTTGGGCATGTCTCGAGAACCAACGTCCGAGCGAACAACGCATGACGCGCCAACCACCCTCTACCGCGTGTCCTGCACAACAGCACAACTACCTGACCTTGGTCATCATCGTACAACCCATGGACCAATCGCTCAACAGGTCGAAGGGACGGAGGGGGCCAAAAGGCCTGGCGACATGGTTTCAACCTGCACAAGATGAAGCATGTTGGTGTTTTAATATCGATCTTACGTATGATTTCTTAGATTCGGGGGAAACTCTTAAAGACCTGGACTACGATCACATAGAGGAGAGACACATAAATTTTTATACAGGTTCGGGCCTTCTCCTGGGAGAATGACAACCCTATGTCCTATGTGGCTATTGCTCAGCGAATTGATTACAACTGAGAGAGTAATGTGAAATGCCTTGTACTATGTCTATCTTGGACTATGTCCGATTTGATCTCTCTCGGTTTGTCTCCTATTGCCTCTTCTTCTTTTCGACGTCAACCTTTGTATAGTTGGCGAAGCGATGGCCGTTGTTCTACACCAAAAGACGTCTTAATTCTTCGGATGATAATCGTTCGATAGGAGTTATTGTTAGAGAGACGTGATAGCCCGTTCGTCATGCGACGATTATTATCAGAAAGAGATCATGTGCGGTTATTAAGAATAAATGTACGTTCTAACCGCCTTGTCAGACGGACCCATGATGTAGTAGGTCGTCGTAGACAAGCTGGTTAGAGGTAGATTGGTTGCAAGAAGATCCATGATCATGATGTGGTCGTAGAATAACTTACAACCATATGTTCGTAGAAGGGCTTACGACAATGAGGTAGTCATAGAAGAACTTATGGCTATAAAGTAGTAGAAAATATTACGACTGAGAAGTGGTCGTGAAAAGGCTTACGACTGAGAAGTGGCCATAAAAAGACTTACGACAATAAGGTAGTAGAAAAACTTACGACTGAGAAGTGGTCGTGGGACAACTCATGACTATGTGGTCGTAGAAAATCTTACAATCAACTGTGAAATCTCCCCCTTATCGATAAAGGTATATTCAAAGAATGTAATAACGTAATAATTTGAGAATTATTATTTCCTTGTCAAAATTATTTACCATGAGATACTATTTTTGTAGGGGTGCTCCCCACCTACATCTATTCGGTCTGTTGGGCCAAGAGACTCAATAAGATATATAAAAAGACACATATATCTCTGGTATAATAGGCCACTGTGGGATATCATTGTGATGAGACCTTATAACTACATATAGCCTTGGCAAAAAAGAGAGCTAAGCCAGCTTACTTTTTATATATACTTGATTAGTTTTCTTATATACTGTTGAGCTGGTATCCACTACAAGTAGTCCTCGTATCTTTTTCTTGCTCAGGACTGAATCACTCCCACGATACTAATTTGGCATTTTTAAAGCATGCAGCAGGCCTATGCATGAGATGACGTCATCGCACGCCACTGATTCGTTCTATATTTCTATGATTCTATCTCTTGAAAGGGCAGTACGCTGCCAAGAAACCCCATCCGCACACATGGCAACAAGGGAGGCCTACTAAGCACACGCGTGCAAATCGAGGAAGTCGAGAACTGAACTCTCGTCGCAGCATCTGCATGCACGCACATGCGAGCGAGCATGCTGATCCATTCGTAAGATCTCTTTCACCGAGCCTACGCTCGGATGAAAATCACCACACATATATAACCAATTCACAGGAGATTAGTTGTGTCTATGAAAACTTAGATAGAGACGATAACACGTCATACCCGCATGAATATACATGTCGAACACGTACGGGAACACGTCCGCGTCTCGCAGGACGCAGAGACAGCAATATCTCGGGATCGATCGGGACTAACCGCGATACCACGGCGATATCACGATGGAAAACTACGTTTGCCCGTGCGCGCTGGCCTGGGGCGTAACCTAATCAGGCAGGCGGACACACGGAGATCTACCGAGCGGCGCGCGCGGGCGCGCTCGTCCGCGACAGGAGCCGAATCGAGGGAATCGCCTTGCGCCGACGGCAACCTGGACGTATGAAGCGAGGGGTGCCGTGTCCCGTCGCACAGCCGCCCGCTTCCGCTTCCGCTTCCGCATGCTCCACGTATGCACCACCGCCCCCTGCTAAGTGGGACCCAGACCCCGCTGGGCCCGTCTCCCAGGCTCACATGCTCGTACCCGAAAAGACACCGAGCTTGCCGGCCGGGCCCACCCCAAATCGCACCGGAATCACTCGCACCGCATCAGACCAGACACCGAATTGGGGTCCTCTGAATTTGCACAGGCAAAGTCACTCTGACTTTGCGCGATCTGAGCCGTCCGACGGAAAAAGAACGACCCAGATCAGCTGTTACTATAGTGTTTTTACTGTAGCTACAGACTTTGCCTGTGCAAAGTCAGAGGATTCGATTCCCCAGACACCACCCAAAGGCTCCCCTCGCTTGGCCGAATTTCTAGCTTCCGATTTATTTTTTTTTATTTTTAAATTTTATTTTTTTCATATTTTTTGGATTATTTTTGAGCTTTTTGCCGGTTTTTTCTATATTTGTTTGTATTATACGTGCTAGGCTAACCCGTTTTTCTATTTTTATTTTTTTAAATTTAATTATGCTAAATAAGTCACCATCAATTACAGTGTAATTTCAACCAGTTACAGTAAAAATTTAGTCATAAACCATAAAAAATAAATCTAACTGAGCACACTATAAATCCGACAACGGCTCGTAGCTCGGATGGCAATGACTCCCTGCCGACTCGTGTGTTCGCGCTCGGCCTCGTATTTTTATAAGAAATGTTAACATATGTAGTGAACACACATCGTGTATACATATAAATATTATGAACAGTGTGAGTTGAGCGTGCGTTCTTGTAACCTCTCGGAAAAAATACCTCCCTAATCCAACTCCTCTCTATATATACCCCACCGTGACACTGCCTGTGAAGGCAGCATAAATTAGCTACTTATCCTGGGCTCTTTCTTCTTCTCCCTCAAATTTTGTACACACCTCGAGTTCGCTAGCACGTACAGCACGAGCTAGAGAGATGGGCGGCAGCGCGGAGGTGGGGAACGGCGGCGGCGCGGACCGGGCGGTGCCGCGGGTGCCGGTGCCGGCGGCGCGGCCGTTCCTGGACACGTTCCGGGGGAATCTCAAGGAGACGCTCTTCCCGGACGACCCGTTCCGCGGCGTGGCGCGGGAGCAGGGCGCGGGGCGGCGCGCGGTGGCGGCGCTGCGCTACTTCTTCCCGTTCATGGAGTGGCTGCCAGCGTACACGCTCGGCACGCTCAAGTCCGACCTCATTGCCGGCATCACCATTGCCAGCCTCGCCATCCCGCAGGGCATCAGCTACGCCAAGCTCGCCAACCTGCCACCAATCCTCGGCCTCTGTAAGCACGCATCTGCATGCACGTACAGTCCTGCTTATCAACGTACGTAAGTAGCATTGTAAAATGTTATATACGTTTGCTGTTTAGACTCGAGCTTTGTGCCGCCGCTGGTGTACGCGATGATGGGGAGCTCCAAGGACCTGGCGGTGGGGACGGTGGCGGTGGCGTCGCTGCTCATCGGGTCCATGCTCGGGGCGGAGGTGCCGGCGGCGGAGAACCCGGCGCTCTACCTCCACCTCGCCTTCACCGCCACCTTCTTCGCCGGCGTCTTCCAGGCCTCGCTTGGCCTGCTGAGGTACGTACTAGCTTAGCTAGCTCCCTACTCCATCAATATAATCACACAAAATTCTCGTGGGTTAAGCCACCACGAGTAGGGTGGTTGGTAAAAAGACAAAATTAATTAAAGGAATCAGTATACTCTACCCTTAACTCTTATGTTTATTTAACTTTTAATCTGTAAATATAAAACTAGATATTTTTCAACTTCTAATTATCAAAACCAAGCAACATATCCCTCAAACATTTCACCCCTATTTTTAATCCTACCTGGCACCCATATGACGGTGGTTTTGACACAAGTCAAATTATGTAACGCCCTAGATCTAAATCGGCTTAGGCCTAACCTTATTCTGAATAGGCCACGCACACGTAGCAATCCGCTTGTATTTTCGTCATCGCTTCGCACAAAACAGTTAACCAAGGATGTTACCATTGGAACTCCTAGGCTTATATGTAAGTGCTTCTCAAGCTAAGCTAGTAAGGTGGGACTAATCCTAAAGGGGAGGTTGCCTATCAGCTAGAGTTACATGTGTCTCTCAGTGGGATACATAATGTCTTCCATGTGTCTTAGTTAAAGAAATGTTTGAGAGTACCAAAAAAGACAGTGTCAGTGGAGGCCATTGATCTTTAAGAGGATCTGATTTACAAGGAGCACCCTGAAAATTTTTTGGAAGTGTTAGAATGTGTGACCACCCTTATGTGCACACACACATATGGGCCATCATGGGCCGAGGTGTCACAAATTCTTTCTCCCATTTATTGTACAAGTCAGTAGAATAAAATTAAATTAAAGAAAAGGACCACATGCCTAGCTCCAATGATCCTTCTTCCACTCTCTTCTTCTCCTCCCTCATCTCTCTCTCCCCCTCCCTCCTTTATGCACCAATTCAAATTGTTGTTAGGCCCTTATCGCCAGTGACCACCAACCATAGTAGATCAGGGAGGCGGCTAGAGCATGTGGGAGGATGCTAAGAATGGCAGGCAAAGTTGAGAAAGGAGGTTGAGAGTGACAACCAGAGTCGAGTGGATGATGCCATGGGCCGCCAACATTGCCATCCACGAGGTGACGATGGCAATGTTGGCATCGGTGACGACGTGCACCAGGAAGATAGCGATAGTCGCTAGCTCCATGGCGATAGACCGATGGCGAAGCGGTTAAAGCAGTGGACCGTGGTGGAGAAATGGCGGTGGCGACCAGAGCCAAGGAGGAGGTCGAGAGCAGCAGCTTGATCTGGGTGAGAGGAAGGGGGGTCTGGACAGAGGCGAGAGGAAGAGGGATCTGGACTGGTGTCTCCCTCTTCCTCTTCTCTTTGTCCTCCAACGAGAGGATCGGAACGGAGGTGTGTCGATGACGGTGTCTATGGGGCTCCAATCCTCAGCCGCGACCCCCATGGAGCCGTCGAGGCTGATGCGGGCCACAATTGGCAACAGAGGCGGACGATGGCGATGGGCCATGACCAACGGTAGATGTAGAGTAGGGCGATGGTGGCAAGACACGCCCAACAGCCGAGTTGGGCGGTGGTGGTTGAAGCGCCTATGTCGTCGAGCAGTCACCCATAGTGTTTCCTTAGAGAGAGGGGAGGAAGATAGAGAGGAGGAAAAAGGTGGTATGTTAGAACGACATGTGGGTCCTACTATTTTTATTTATTCATTCATTTTATTGACTGGACTGCCATGTGTCAAAACCATAAACCGAAAACCAACTTACTAGTCAAAAACATCTGCCACGTTGCATCACCTCAGAGCAAAATTGCCTTCAATAGGTTTTAGGGAGTAAAATAAACAATGTTGATATTTAAGGGGAGGGTGAAACATCGTATTTTGCGGTTTGAGATTGAAACTTAAATTTTCACAAAAATTCATGGGGGGTAAAACAGACTTATTCCTTAATTAAAGCATTGATACTTTTTACTCCCTCCAGTCACAAATATACACCATTTTGAAATATGTGCAGGTAAACTTTCGAAACTATGACTAGTGATATCTTTTTAAATATTTAGATCAAAACATGAAAATCACATTCATATATATATATATATATATATATATATATATATATATATATATATATATATATATATATATATATATATCGAAAAGTATTTCTATAGTACTATAATTTTATTGGATTTTATAAATATATTATAATAAATTAGTGGTTAAGATTAAGTTTTCATGATTGTGCCGATGTCTAATACAGTTTATATTTGTTGACTTGACGTACTAACTTGTCAAAAGTTTCTAGACTAGTAACTATACTACCTACTCCTATGTATGTTTGTATATCAAGTGTCAAGTCGACTCATGAGAGCAATTCAAGCTTTGATTTGGACGTTTAGGTATAACTGCTACGTTGTTTGGGTGGTTTTAACTTTTACTGATGTGCCGTAGGCTGGGTTTCATCGTGGACTTCTTGTCGCACGCGACGATCGTGGGGTTCATGGGCGGGGCGGCGACGGTGGTGTGCCTGCAGCAGCTCAGGGGCATGCTCGGCCTCGACCACTTCACCACCTCCACCGACCTCGTCTCCGTCATGCGCTCCGTCTTCTCGCAGACGCACCAGGTTAATTAAGACCTACTTAACACTGATGCCGATCGATACCTGCAAAATAATGCATAATGCATCCATGGATGTATGGATTATACGCATGATGACACCATGCATGGGTGACACGTTCTTGAGGGCACAACCGCCCGAGCCTCTGGAACGAGCTAGCTAGCTAGACCTGCACTGCAGTGTACTGCCGCTGGCACGTGACGGCCATGGCCGGGAAGGACAGGAGAGGGTCGAGATCGAGGACCTGCAACTGTGACAGGGACATGACCCTGGTCTCCTATTGCTTCTCTGGCCGGCCGGTCATTCATACCTGCAGTTGCAGCTTGGTACCGTAGCTTGCTGTTGCTGGACACATGCATGGACGAGACTGATTGATGATTGAGTTAAATGTTGATTTGATTTCGTTCCTACCGATGCATGTTTTGCCTAATAAATCAATTCCGTGTTCCTGACGGTGTCAATGGGGTGCCGTGTCACCGTGATTGGATTGCAGTGGCGATGGGAGAGCGTCCTGCTCGGCGGCGGCTTCCTCTTCTTCCTCCTCCTCACCCGCTTCATTGTAAGTAGCACACTATTATTGCTTTCGTTTCATTTTACTTATTACTGCTTTCTAAAATCTAATTCCATATAAAATTTTACTTGAGAAATCTTCTTCTGGAATCAAGATGAGAAGAGGGATTAATTAGTAGCCTCCTCTTACTTTGCCTCTCAAGTGTGTGAGGGATAGATACACTTAGTGGTAGAAAAAGTAGCATGAGGTATACGAATTTCCTGTAAATGACTGGTCCAATCATACTAAAAGGAGTATATGTGAGAACCACAAGAGAATCGATCGACCAATCATTGGGCTTTTTTGATGGCACAATATATGGGATAATTGCGACAAGATTCCATTATGCATACGTGTAGTCATCCAAAAGATAAATAGATAGATAGAGAGAGAGATATATGTAGATAGATAGAGACTTGGGACAGGAAAACCGATGGGAACGATTGCGCGATCCAACTTGAACTAGAACTCACACGAAAAATTGAACAAAAAAGTACAAATGTTGTTAGAATGTCCGTTTTGTTGGGCTAGACGAATCCAATTAAAATGGTTGCTAAAATGTGCAATACTAACAAGTTATAGTTGAGAAGCAAGTAGTATCTTCTATTTGTGATTGAAGTGAATAACAAGAATGTTCCATGGTATAGTGCCATGCTTGTATTGACTTTTAAAAGTTGATTTTCTACGGTAAATAGATTTTTTTACAGTACATAATTTTCAAACGGAGTATTTTTTTAAGACGAGGTCTACTAATCGATTGTAGTACACACTGTAGTGATTTCATTTATATCGACAAAAATCACATACGAGTATCTCTTTCTCTATAATTTTCTCTACAAACTGTTATTATTTATGAGCTAAAGTCAAAAGCCAATAATGGTTACTTGCAACTACTGCCGGGTCACATGTCCCCTCGAGATGCAAGAAAAAGAATTTGCCATGTAATGTTTTGGAGCCATATGTATATAAGGACACAAGCTCGTGAGGCCATTGGTGGGACAAAGGAATCGACCCATTGGTCCCTTTTTGGATAGCTTACATATGCATAATCTGCCTCTCCCGTTTGGTTTCCATTGTCATCTTCCTAGCCTCTGAATATTCTCAGTATGCAACTTTGCTCAATCCAATTTGATCCCTCTGTTAGTTTCTCTTGTGTCTGAAGAAGAAAAACACTTGTCTTGTTCGAGATGCTAATGATGGAGGAACAGAATTTTAGGCTTGCAAGTTTATTAATTTGCGTCAGATAGGTGAATTGCATCATGTCGTATTTTGTCAGTAGAACGTTTTTACTTGCTGCCTTGCTGGGAATCAGTTTCATACTTTCATATTGACGAAAAGGGATCGAATCCAACATCGTGGGTACTGAAAAGAATGGACCAATAATTGCGAAAGGCAAAAGGTCCACCAACCACTGGGGTAGAATCAACTTTTCCAAATAAGATCCGTGAGCAAGCCTCCATGGAGAAAATAGGGCCCGCTTCCTTTTTTTCCCCAATCAGAAATTGTTTATCGGCCGATTATTCCAAGTTTCTCGCCCTATTTCTTGGCGCAATCGACAATTATTTTACATGTGCAAGAATGAATATAATTCGTATGCAGTTTAGCTGTGATAAGAGATTCCTAATTTATGTCTGAAATTGTTCCAGTGGTAGTCGTTGGTCTGAATTCTGAGGCTCTGATCCAAGTGGCATCTAAAATTACAAACCATTTATTGCATGTTCCACACAGGACTGTCAAGCTATTATATATCATGTAATATATCTTCTTTTGACAGAGCAAGCGGCGGCCGAAGTTGTTCTGGATATCCGCCGCCGCGCCATTGACGTCGGTCATCCTTGGAAGCCTTCTGGTGTACCTCACTCACGCTGAAAACCATGGCATTCAAGTGGTGAGCACAACAACTGATAAAATTGACAAGTTTCCATCAACATACACATAAACATTCAGTAAAAACATGGAGTACTAATCGACGCCATTTTTTCCGGACATTCTAGATTGGTTACCTCAAGAAGGGTCTGAATCCACCATCTGTTACAAGTCTGAACTTCTCGTCGCCGTACATGATGCTCGCCTTGAAGACCGGAATCATCACCGGCGTCATTGCCCTCGCCGTAAGCCTAACATCCTTGTCTCACTCACTAGTTATATACATTTCAGTACCTGTTCTTTCGGGGGGGGGGGGGGGGGGGGGGGGGGGGGGGGATTTCGGTACTGTATATATTGTAGCTACCGGCAAAAAGATTCAGTAAAATACTTACAGCGGTGCTCATGCTTCTGTCACATGCAGGAAGGTATTGCCGTAGGAAGGAGCTTCGCCATGTTCAAGAACTACCACATCGACGGCAACAAGGAGATGATTGCCTTTGGAACGATGAACATCATTGGGTCATTCACATCCTGCTACCTCACCACCGGTATACATTCCTATCTCCAACACACGAACATGAGTGAGATGGTCAGGTCTCGAATTCAGGATCTCTCGCTACAACCATTTTCGTTCTGTATATGCCAGGCCCGTTTTCGCGGTCGGCCGTCAACTACAACGCCGGTTGCAAGACGGCCATGTCGAACGTGATCATGTCGCTGGCGGTGATGATCACGCTCCTCTTCCTGACGCCGCTCTTCCACTACACACCCCTGGTGGTGCTCTCGGCGATCATCATGTCGGCGATGCTCGGCCTGATCGACTACCCTGCCGCCATCCACCTCTGGCAGGTCGACAAGGTCGACTTCTGCGTGTGCCTCGGCGCCTACCTCGGCGTCGTCTTCGGCAGCGTCGAGATCGGGCTGGTCGTCGCGGTACGTTGCAACGTTGCACGCTGCCTGATCGTTGTACTTCTCTTTTGCATACTACTAGTTCTGAACAGCGGCCATATCTGATCTGTTTCTTGGCGCTGTGCGGTTTCAGGTTGCGATATCGATTCTGCGAGTCCTGCTGTTCATTGCGCGGCCGAGGACGACGGTGCTCGGGAACATACCCAACTCGATGATCTACCGAAGGATGGACCAGTACACCATGGCACAGGCGGTGCCCGGCGTGCTCGTTCTGCGCGTCGACTCGCCTATCTACTTCGCCAACGCGAGCTACCTGCGAGAAAGGTGAGCAAAAGCAGTTCAGCACGCACGGCACACTAGACCATCAACGGCGTGTGATTTAGACATCTTACGATGATCAAACTTGTGCTGTGATGCTCAGGATCTCGCGGTGGATCGACGACGAGGAGGACCGGGCCAAGGCCAAGGGCGAGATGGGCGTGCAGTATGTGGTCCTTGACATGGGTGGTAAGTTCTTGACTTGTGTCTGAATTACACTGCACCTGACTATCTGAGACAGAGACGGAGCAGTACATTATCAGTTTTATCATGCATTCGTGCTTCATCTGGAACAATTGGTCTCTATCCAATTACACGATACACACACCAGAAGCATCGTATGTGAAACTGTATCGTTAAGTCTGATGTCTGTTCGCTCTCCTTGCAGCCGTCGGTAGCATCGACACTAGCGGGACAAGCATGCTGGATGAACTCAAGAAGACGCTGGACAGAAGAAGCCTTCAGGTAAGAAGAGAGCAACAGCATTGCCATTCTGCTGACAAATGCTTTGGTTTGAAGTGTTCTGCGTCGTGAACCCTGGCTGACTGGCTCATTCACTTTGCTGCTGTTGTGTTATTCATTTTCAGATTGTATTGGCGAACCCGGGGAGCGAGATCATGAAGAAACTGGACAGCTCGAAGGTGCTCGAGTTGATCGGCCACGAGTGGATCTTCCCGACAGTGGGCGAGGCGGTGGCGGAGTGCGACTACGTGCTGCACTCGCACAAACCAGGCATGGTCATGGACAGTGCAGCAGCCCATGAGAACATGGTCTGATTGGAGAATTGGTGTAGTGTATGGTTGGGTATGACCTGAGTTGTCAACAGGAAAGCCGAGATAAATATAAACATCTCGAGTATTGTAATACATTGTCAAGGAAATTCACAGAAAAAATCCCTTTTGTTGGGTGAAGCAAAAGCTAAGCCTGTGCAGATGCACTAGAGTTACTACTAATCTGAACACGAGACGAGACTAACCTTCCCAAACATCCACTACGTGTTATGTACTTATGTTGAATAAGTACCTGCATGACAGGATGGAAAATCATCAGGTGCCAGTTCATTCACAAAACGTTCATTGCTAAAAAATTCAGAATTCATATATCATAAATACATTTTCAACATACAAGGCATTGAGCTTAGTAATAACCAAATCTGTGTCCAATCCCAGAAAAATAAGGGATACCACACCCAAGGGGCAAGAAAACTCATATTCCTGTTTTTTTTTATCAGAACACAAAAGTGCAGGCATCTGCATCTCTTTCCTCCACTCCTCAACACCTGATCTGGACTGAACAGAGAATCAACTGTAGATATTAACTACCAAGTACCAACATGAAAGACAAAATTGTATCTATCTTTACTATTATAAAAATATGAGTTGGTGGTCGTCGGTCCGTTCTTCCTCTCTCTACGGCCGTCCGATCTAAATAATAAGATCTTGACCATCTGTCTCGTCATTCTCCCCACCACCATCTCTCTCGCGTAACTGCCCCTCTCCTCCATTTCTAGCTTCAGTTACGATCCCTTCCAGGGGCGGACCTGCCCTTCGGGCGAGCCCAGGCGGCCGCCCGAGCTAACCTCGCCGGCCACCCCCCCCCCCCCCGCGGGGTACTGCAAACATTGCATGTCTTTGGCTTTCCCTGTTTCTATTATGTTGTTTGGTTACTTGTTATAGTGAAGGAAGAACCAAAGAAGCACAGAAAATGCCATGTCTTTCTCAGAAATATTTGTGTGCTCATTAGAACAAAGGCTAAGGTTTGTGTGTGAATATATACATGCCATCTTTTGGTGACAATGTAGCATAGGTCCAACAGTCAGCTTTCTTTCCAGATGGTATACACACACAAATTAGGAAGTGCACGACTAACTAGATCCTTTGTTGCTTAGCACAATCTTGGTATGCGAGTATTATGAGCTGGTTAATGAATTGGACATCCTTTCTTGATCAATCCACTTTTGGAGACAGATGACATCAATGGTGGCAACAATTTGATGATTTTTTTATTGGTACTTTTAGTTTTAAAGCGTTTGTTTAGTTTGTGATGATGTATCCAATTGGGCTAATCGATCTGTTAAGGAAATAGTTTAGTGCATTAATGCTTTAGAATGGTAAATTAAGATGAAGCTTCAGAGAGATGTGATTTTTACTGCTTAATTTCATCTGCATGCCTTGAAGTTGTTGTAGTCGATTACACGGAGGTTATCGAAATATAAAGCTTTGTCATCATCGAGTTAGCATTGCTACTACCGGTGGCGACAGCATCGGTTGAAAGAGTCTTCTCGGATATGAATATTATCAAGACCGATTTGCGTAATAAGATGTCTGATGATTGGCTTAATGACTTGATGGTGTGCTATATCGAGCGAGAGATATTCAAAGAACTTGATCGTGAAAAAAAAATCAAGAAATGATTTTAAGACATGCAAACTCGAAGAATGAAAATGCCTCGTTCTCCTAGACGTACTTAGTTATTTACTGGTATATTTTTTGTCTTCTTTTATATTGCATCTTTTATATTCTATTATTGAATTGTGACGCTACTGATTTATCTATCTTTCGCAATTGACAGGTTGTTTCTTTTACAGCTCATCTACAATTGTGGATTAAGCTTCATTAGTGAGGTATTTTTCATTGTCCTTCAGTTATCTACATATGTTAACATGCGAATTGTAGTTATTGTTTCTATTTCGTATCACATACTTTTATTAGTGTGATTGCAACATAGTTTGATCATGGATTGTTTTGCTTTTGGGTACTACTGTTTATTTCACGCTTCCGACTTCAGCCTACCTAGTTTTTTTTCCTGGGTCCGCCACTGGACTTCGCCCTACCTAGATTTTTTTTCCTGGTCCGCCACTGATCCCTTCCCCTGTGTCGTCCCCTCCTCCTCCACACTGATGCTCCGCCCTTCCCCCGAGTCATCCCCTCCTCCTTCACACCGATGCCTCCCCCTGCCCTACACCACCGTTTTCCCCTGGCTGGGCTTCCCTTCCCCTCGACGCCAGCTCCTTCTCTAGCCGCCTCCCCTCCCCATGATGCATAGTCTCCCCTATCCTCATCCCCTATCCATGCTGTCTCTCCGCTGTCGGTTCTTGAAATCCGTTATACCTGGTCCACCTTGACGCCGCCGCCGGTGCCTCTATGCCCCGCAATGCTACCCTTCCTGCATTACATTGTGGATGACCCACAAGCTGGGGCCATCGTCCGCTGCGAATGTGCTATCGGCGAAGCGCCTGCTGGTGCTCGCCGCCGTTGTCCTTCTCAGCATCATCCTCATCGCCGACTTCCTCTGGGCCTTGTCCTCCTCCTCGTCCATGTCAACTGGGTGGACAGTCAGGCACAACTTCTCCACCCATGGCATGGCGACGCTGCCGAAGAAGGTGAGGCCTTCGATTTCACGTTCTCCCGCCCGCTTTGCGGAGTTCCGCTCTGATATCACAACCTTCCCCTTTATCCCTTTCGTGTATCGTTAGGCTTCATACTTTCCTAGCACTAGAGGGGGTGATTGAATACGTACATTATTGGCATGACCTTATTGGATTACCAATTAGAAGAAAGCCATGATTTGTTCAAGCAAAGTGTATGTAGGAACATAGTCAATTACTCGGTTTGGAGGTCAAGTGTGTCTTCACCCCATGCCACCATCAAATCACAATTTTTGGTAAAAGGAAGCCTTGCTACAACTTACTTGAGACAATTTACCTACCGCATTAGTCATTACCAGATGTTTTATGCTACTGATAGCTATACAGTATAGACATTAGCTAGTCTCTATTACTATCACCCACCAGTGAAATGATTACCAATTCTAAAATAGTATTACTTAGTATTTGACATAAATAACGACTTTCAGTGATGAAACATAAATAACGGCTAATAACATCTATTGTGCGATTTTTGCAAGCATCATTATCCCCTGTTTTGGTTCTTTAGTGTATGTGTGTCAATATGCTTGTTAGCTTGTGCACCATGTAGCAAGCATATCATTATGTGTTACGATGTGTGTGCGTGCTGTGGTCATAGCTAGTGGTCGAAGACTGTGGTCGTAGCCAGTAGTCGAAGGCAGTTGTCGTAGCTAATGGTCGAAAACTGTGGACGTAGCCAGTTGTCGAAGACTGTGGTCGTAGCCTATGGTCGTGGCCAGTGGTTGTAGCCTATGGTCGTAGCCAGTGGTCATAGCCTGTGGTCGTAGATGGTGGTCGTGGACAGTGGTTGAACACTGCGGTCGTAGCTAGTGATCGTAGCCCGTGGTCGTAGACTGTGGTCATACCTAGTGGTCGTAGCCTGTGGTCCAACACTACGGTCGTAGCCTGTGGTCGAACACCGTGGTCGTAGCCAATGGTCGTAGCTCGTGGTCATAGCTTGTGGTCATAGCCTGCGGTCGTAGCCAGTGGTCGAACACTGCGATTGTAGCCAGCAGTTGTAGCCCGTGGTTATAGCCTGTGGTCGAACACCGTGGTCCTAACCAGTGGTCGTAGCTCGTGGTCGTAACCTGTGGTCGTAGCGCGTGGTCATAGCCAGTGGTCGTAGCCTATGGTTGTAGCCAGTGGTCATAGCTCGTGGTCGTAGCTCGTGGTCATAGCCCGTGGTCGTAGCGCGTGGTCGTAGCCAGTGGTCGTAGCTCGTTGTCGTAGCTTATGGTGGTAGCCCGTGGTCATAACCAGTGGTCGTAGCCTGTGATCGAAGCCAGTGGTCGTAGCCATAGTGGTTGTAGCCCGTGGTCGTAACCTGTGGTCGAGGACGGTTGTCGTAGCCAGTGGTCGAAGACTATGGTCGTAGTGTGTGGTCGTAGCTTGTGGTCATAGCTAATGGTCGTAGCCCGTGGTCGAACACTGCGGTCGTAGCCCGTAGTCATAGCCCGCGGTCGTAGCTAGTGGTAGTAGGGCATGGTCGAAGACGATGGTCGTAGCGAGTGGTCGTAGCCTGTGGTCGTAGCGCGTGGTCGAAGATGGTGGTCGTAGTAAGTGGTCGTAGCACGTGGTCATAGCTTGTGGTCGTAGCGAGTGGTCATTGCCTATGGTCATAGCTCGTGGTCGTAGCCTGTGGTTGTAGCTAATGGTTGTAGTCAGTAGTTGTAGCGCATGGTCGTAGCCTGTGGTCGTAGGGCATGGTCGAAGACAGTGGTCGTAGCCCATGGTCGTCACCAGTGGGCGTAGCCTGTGGTCGTAACTCGTGGTCGTAGCCTATGGTCGTAGCGCGTGGTCGAAGACGGTGGTCGTAGTCTGTGGTATTGGCAATGACAGCTTCCTGTTAAGCGAATATTGCTACGGATGATGGTGATATGATGTTTATTTGTATCATAATATGCTGAGCACTTCCAGTTCCATTGACTCTTTTGCTGCTGCTGCTGTTGTAGCTATATTTGTTTGGTTTTCTCTAGAGTATGCTGTGAACTGGTATTTTTAGAGCAAGACATACATGTTAAAAGAGTTAGGATGAACATACTGAAGTTATGACTTACCTCTATCTTCTTTTAATAAAAAAAATTGGGAGGCTAAAACAATGTTTTTTTCGTTTCTTAAAAATTGGTCCACCATCAAATGTTTTACTTTGTTAATATTTCATGAACTGTCAGACATGTGTTTCTCCTATATATCTATATCTATTGAATGTTTTTGTAGCAACGCACGGGCACTCAACTAGTATACAGTAAAAAGAGAGTGAGCACCAGGGTTCAAAATCCCGGCGGTTACCAGCCAGTAACCGTCAGTTACCGTTTCTACCAGTGGAGACCGGTAACCGAAAAAATCTGCCGATACCAATTTTTGATTTTCAAATTTTGGCCGGTTTTTTCAGTTTTTCCAGTTACCGGCCGGTTTTTCCAATTACCGGTTTTAAAACATTCCAAAATTCAAGTTTTGATTTTCAAATTGTGACCGGTTTTTTGCCAGTTTTTCTAGTAGCCAGACGGCTTGGATTTCTCCCGGTTCCAGGTTTTGGAACCTTGGTGAGAACTACGTGCCCAAAGGTAGCATTATCTTGGTATCTTCATGGCAGATATAGAAGCAACACATGAGGAATTACAAATACACAAAGCCTCGATTCATAACGTTATCAGTAAGATTAACTCATTAAACTATCCAATATTGCCTCATTACTGGATAAGAAAGACAAAACTTTGAATACATGGGCTTCTTGTTAATATTATCGTGCTAATTCATTACAGAAGATATCCTAAAACATCACTTTCTGTCCAAAGCAGCAAGAACGTCAGCCTATTTGGGCTGATATCTAGAGCTTATTCCTCCTGCTACCTACAGAGCAAAATGGTTATGGTTCAGTTCTTGTTTTAAGACGCACACAACCACAGAAAAGTACCCTCTTCTTTTTCTTCTGCCCGGCATCATTTTTGTCCTTCCTTCCATACACATAATCCCTCAAAAGCACTCGTGATCTCTTCTCAGAGACTTTAACCCTTTTGTACTCATGCTCTTCCTCGAGTTTCAGCAAGACATATTGTATCTTCTGAAGTTCCAGTTCCAACCTCGCAACCTTTTCCGATCCTTTCTGCACCTGCTCTGATATTTTCCTTCTGCTGGAATAGCCTTCTAGCTCAGAATTTACCTCCAATGCAGGATAATTCTCAGCCTTCTTTGTCAAATTGTTGTTGAAATCTATCTGTTCCAAGACAAAACCCTCGATCTCCTGCAGTTGAGCTCTGATGCTGCTGTATTCAGAGCTCATGGGAGATTTTCCCTTAGAGGTGCCCTCCATTTTCTGCTTCACTTCATCGATGCTTGCTTGAATAGTTGACAGCCTATGAGCATCGGAAGTGAGCTTCTCAAGGACATTCTTGCGCCATAATTGATGAGGTTCCAGGGACACTGTTGATATCTCGAGTCTGTCAATTCCTAGGTCTCTTCCCCTTGCTAGTTCAAAGGAAGGGTACTCACTCTTCACCTCCTCCACCGCTTGTATGTCATGCTCAGATGATGAAGATTTGGCTGTTTGGTTCTTGCAATCCTTCTCGGCAGTCTCCCACAGTTGAAGCATCTCATCATCAAGCTCCGCATTTGCATCACTACCAAGAGGGTAGACGGTGGCTCCAGTGCCATATGGTGAACAAGTAGATACCTGATCAAGTTCGATATCTTTCATGATCTGTACTTGCTTCCCTTTTGAGTTATCGGCGTCATATTTTTGCCTATCATCCTCCATGTACTGTTCCACGCATCCAGTGCATGAGCCTTTACTTGTTTTAAACTCTTGAATTTTTACATTCGCCGCTTCCAATTTGGCAGTAGATTCAATCAACTCCTTATCTCGGCGGTCCTTGGCATCTAATATTACAACTCGGAGTGCTTCAACTCTTGCAATTAAACTTTGCAACTCCAAAGCTCCTGATGGGTTGTCTTGGGATTCTGAACTACGTCTGCTCTCTTGCACAAATTCCTGAAGAAGCAAAAGATTAGACAAGTAATGAAGAATATCTTTGTTGCGGATGCAACTACATATGTTAGAACTATCTAGTTTTCAACCTGACATAATGCTAATTGTCAAGGAGAATGAAGAATAGAAGATTACATTTACATGAAGAATAGAAAATGTTCCCTAGTTACCTAGAAGTCTAGGACAGATGAGGCAGCTTACCAATTTGCCATCTTTATTAAGTTCTGACAGTAAAAGAGTGCCTTCTTCCAGCACGCTTATCTGATCAGACAATGATGCTACAAGTGGCAGATATGTGCTCAACTCTGCCTTTAGTTCTGCATTTTCTCCTCCCATGCTGGCAATCCTTTTGTGCAGCTCAACAACATAAGCATTCCTCGAAGAGATTTCTTTCATTAGCATTTCCCTTTCAGTAATCATTCTAATCTCAAAAGCCTCGCATTCCATCATCAGCTCAAGTACTTGTTCCTCATAGATCATGACATTCACTGAACAGATGATCATATCACTCACCAGCGCAACAATTTCCCTTTCATGTTGCTCAGCCTCTTTTGTTACCATCTCAAGTGTAGATGTCAAACTCTCTTCCTTTTGTTTATGAATGCCAACCTCCCCTTGCAACGCCATGTTCGTTTTGCAAAGAAGAAAATTTTTATTGTCCCTTATAGCACCCTGTTCAGTTAGTGTTGTGATCTTCTTCTCAAGTTCTCCGTTTACCTCTTTTGCATCTTCCACAATAGCCTCAAGATCCCTGAGAACTCTGCATAATTCCTGGTTTGTCTCTTGCAAAAATCGAACCTTCTCATCCGCCTTGTGTAGCTCATCATCCTTCTGCATCAACTGTGCCATGCCACTTTTGTGTTCAATGGCCAATTCCTGGCAGATGCTTTTGCATGTGTTAGAATCAAACTCTGAAAGGACTAAGCGAGTTCCCAGAACATCCACCAAGTTCTCTATAGTGTTTTTGAGGTGCTCACAGTCCACTTCAAGAATCTTAGCTCTTCTGCTCAGCACTTTAACATCATGATCAAGTTCATGCTTGGCCAAACCCAGTGTAGCCATATCATTGTTAAGAGAAGCCAATGCGGATGCTGACTCATTGCTACGATCACTAAAGCACAAACACAAGTGGTCAAGCATTATGCATTCTGCAAGAACATCAGCATTATCATCATCCAAGGCATTGTACTTCTCAACCAAAAGCTCGTATTCCTGAAATAAGGACTCATATTTCTCAGTTAGGTTGCAAATTTCGTTTTGTGAAGTATTGTAAGATTTCCTCAAGCCTGATATCTCATCATATAAAGCCAGCATTTCAATCTTCAATGTCTCCTCCCTTTTGCTACCTTGCTGCAAACTTTGCCTAAACTGTTCATTCAACTCAAAAAGCTCGTGATTTTTGTTTTGCAAAAAAAGCAATTCTGCTGCTCCTGTCTCCACTGCTTTTGCAAGTTCACACTTCTGCAAATGCAGATCTCTGAAGTCAATTACTATTTGTGTCATAATTGTTCCAAGAACCGATAGCTCAGCATCCATGAAGACATTTCTATCTTCGCTTTCCTCTTTATGCTTTACATGGTTGTAAGTTTCATGAGCCATAGTTTGCAGCATAATTTCATCATGAACCACATCAGGAGGTCCTAAATCCTTACAGATATTGAGGACCTTAATTTGCTGTGAGATTCCATCCCTTAGTTTCTTATTACACTGCAACAATGCTTTCTTCTCCTCTTCTTCATTTTTGGCTTCCTCCTTGAGCCGTGCGATTAGTACCTCTGCAGAATGAGTGACCTCTATTAACTTCTGGCATTCATTGAAGAGAGCAAAATTTTTGTCTTCCGCATCAACCAAACTGTTCTTCAAGATCAATGTGCTGATAGAAGCATTTGTACATTTTTGCTGCTCTTGTTCAAGCATCTGATCCATATGACGGATTTTCTCTTGCAGAGAAGAAATTATCTCTTCAAAATCATTTACCTGTATTTGGTGCAACTTGAGCAGAGCTTCATTCTGTTCATTTTTAATTCCCAACTGATCTTGTAGATTCCTAAGTTGACTAAATAAAATATCCTTCTCTGCTATCAAAGATGAGTGCTTGTCTCCCAGATCAGCATGCTTCTCCTCCAGGGATTTCATAGCCAGTGTAGTGCTCTCCAGCTGACAGCCAAGAAGATGTGAGCCAGATAGGTACAAGACTGATCAAGCAGCTCACGGATAAAGAAAATTATGAGTTGTACTAAAAAGGAACTTAAGAGGGAAGGTATACTTAAGTAATACCTGAGAGAGAATATTGTCCTTTTCAGCAAGAAGAGCAGAGTTATTGGCAAGATAAGACCGAGAGGATTCTTCTGAATCTTTCAACTTTACTTTCAGCTCTTCAAGCTCAGAATTCATGTTAGAGAGTGAAGTCTCCAAAATGGACCTTTTCTTTGAAATATCGGCATATTTTTTACCAAGGATCTCTAGTTCTAATGCCAGAGCTCCCTTCTCAGAACTGTGCAAGGAAATATTATATTTCAGAGAGCTTTCTGAAACTTCTAGTTCTTTTACGATCTCCTTCAGGGCTTCCATTTCAACAATTGCATTTGAAAATGATTCCTTCAAGATTGAATACTCTTTTGACAGCTTCTCCATGTCACAAACTTTTTCCAAGAGGAGTGCCTTTTCAATGTCATGCACTGTGCATGCCTCCTTCAATTCAAGGTTTTTATTCTGCAATTCATCAAGTAACTGCTGGAGTGTTGCTGCTCTTCTGTTTACTGCCTTCATCTCATGTTCCAGAGAACAGTGCTGATTGTCCAGAATTTCCTTATCTTCTTTTTGACGGGCCAAGTCTCGTTGAAGCACTTTCTTCTCATCAATGTGGAGCCCCAGTTCATTCTGAAGATTCACTTTCATTTCCTTTAACATATCCAATTCATCATGAAGACCTCTGATAGTTAACTTAGCAGAAAGATTTTGTTCACCAAGGAGATGGATGTCCTCTGCATGCTTGGATATCATGTTCTCAAGGACCGCATTACTGTTCTCCATCTCATTCAAGTTGTCATTCAACTTCTCAATCTTCAAAACCAACCTACTCACTTCTTGCTGAGATTGGGAATGCAGATTTGTCATTGCAAGAAGAGCTGCTTCACCCTCAATGCGCTTCCAGGCTTCATCTTCCAGGCTAGTCTGCAAGGTATCCACCTCTTCTCCCTTCTGTTTGAGTTCTTTATCCAGCATTTGCACTTTTTGTTCAGCATTATCTAGTTCAGCCCGCACTTCGGAGAGTTCAGATTCCAGATCAGATACTATCACCAAGGACTGCTTGTGCTGAAGAAGAGTCGTCTCCTTCTCGGAATTCAGCAGCAAGATGGTGTTCTTAAGCTCGGAAGACACGTTTTCCACTTCATTCAACTTCCTGTTAAAAGTGTCAATCTCTAGGACCAACCTATTCACTTCTTCCTGAGATTGAGAATGAAGATTAGTCATCATGAGAAGAGCTGCTTCACCCTCAATACGCTTCTGGGCTTCATCTTGCAGGCTAGTCTGCAAGCAATCCACCTCTTCTCTCTTCTGTTTGAGTTCTTTATCCAGCATTTGCACTTTCTGTTCAGCATTCTCTAGTTCAGCCCGCACCTCAGAGAGTTTAGATTCCAGATCAGATGTTCTTACCAAGGACAAATTATGCTGAAGAATAATTGTGTCTTTCTTGGAATTCAGAAGCAAGATGGTGTTGTTAAGCTCGGAAGACAGGTTCTCCAGCTCATTCAACTTTCTGTTCAGCACCTCAATCTCCAAGGCCAACCTATTCACTTCTTCCTGCGATTGAGAGTACAAATTCTCAGCTGAAATGAGCGCTGTCTCAGCTTGCACATGTTTCTTGCTCTCATCTTGCAAACTTGACTGCAGAAAATCCACCATTCCATTCTTCTGTGCAAGTTCTTGCTCCTGCATCTGCAACTTCTGCTCAGTCTTCTCCAGCTCCAACTGCGTCTTTGAGACTTGTGACTTCAGATCGGATACTTTTTCCAAGGACAGCTGCTGTTGAAGAAGTGCTGCATCTTTCTCAGTATTCAGAAGGGAGATGGTGTTCCTAAGCTCACATGATAATTCCTCCATGCTCAGCTTGCTGTTCTGCACTTCAATTAACTCATTGTTTAACTTTTCAAGGTCCATAACAAGCTTAGCCACTTCTTCCTGAGATTTCGAGTGCAGGTTTTCCGCCATGACAAGGGCTGCTTCCGCATGCATCCGTTTATGGCATTCCTCTTCCAAATTATTTTGGAGGCCATCCACCTCCTCATTCTTGTGTTTGAGTTCTTGCTCCAGGAACAGGACTTTCTGCTTATTTTTCTCGAGTTCTGACTGTATGCCGAAAACTTGAACCTCTAAATAAGATACTCTCTCCAAGGACTGCTGCTGTTGAAGTAGCGCTGCATCTTTCTCAGAATTCATCTCTGAAATAGTGTTCTGGAGTTCTCGTGAAATATTCTGCAGGTCCAGCTTATCATTTTCAACCTCACTAAGCCTCTTGCTTAAGCTTTCAAGGTTTTGTGCCAGTGTTTTGGCTTCTTCCTGCGACCGTGAATGTAGGTGTTCCACTCTTAGAAGAGCTGTTTCGGCAAGCATGCACTTCTGGCCTTCCTTTTGCAAACTGCTTTGAAGTTTACCCACCTCTTTGTTCTTGTGCTCAAGTTCTTGCTCCAACATCTGAGCTTTCTGTACAATCTTCTCCATTTCCGACTGTGCCAGCAAAAGGTGGGCTTCCAAACACGATACTCTCTCCAAGGACTTTTGCTGTTGAAGAAGTGCTGCATCTTTCTTAGAATTCAACTCTGAAACGATCTTCTCAAGTCCTTGCGACACGTCATGCAATTTCAAGTTCTTATTTTCCAGTTCACTCAACCTCTTGTTTGAGTTTTCAAGATCTTGCGCCAGCTTTTTAGCCTCTTCCTGAGACTGGGAATGTAGGTTTTCCATTGCAAGAAGGGCTGCTTCCTTTTGCATGTGATTGAAGTGTTCATCTCGCAGCTGAGCATTTACTGCATCAGCCTCTTCTCTCTTCTGTTCAAGTTCTTGCATCAGCATCTGTACCTTCTGTTCAATCTTCTCCCGCTCTGACTGTGCCTTCAAGAGCTTGGACTCCAGATCAGACACCTCCTCAATACACTGTCGGTGTTGAAGTAGAGCCACATCTTTTTCGATATTTATTTGTGAGATAGTGTGCCTAAGGGCTTGGATTTCACTCTCAACTTTGCTTTTCGAATCCACCAGAGAGTTTATGTCACCACGAAGCTCTTCCATTAAAAGCTCAGAAAATTGATTTTGTTCAGTAAGTCTCACAACTTCTTTCTTCAGCTCGCAGACTGTGTTCTCCAGATTGAGTTTCACCTGCTTGAACCCACTCAACTTATCGTTTGCTGCCTCCATCTCTAGAGACAACCTATTTGCCTCTTCCTGAGATTGAGTGTACTGCTTCTCTATGGTGGATAGAGCATCTTCAGCCTGTTTGCGCTTGGCACTTTCATCCTGTAGACTAAAGTGGAAGTCTTCCATCTGCTTTCTACTTTGTGCAAGTTGTTGCTCCTGCATCTTAGCCTTCTGGACCAGAGTCTCAAGCTCAGATTGCATTGCAATGTTACGTGATTCGGCACAGTTTAGCTTCTCAACTTCCATGGCCATATAATCAGAAAGTTTCTTGAGTTCGCTACGTGCCTTAGAGTGCTCAGACTCTAAAGCAGACAATCTTTTGGTGGATTCACTGTATTGCATAATGGCCATGTCTTTCTCAGAAATCAAACATGAGATGCTGTCCTTAAGGATTTGGATTTCACTCTCAGCATTGTTTGCCCGCTGAGACTCTGACGAAATTTGCTCTTTCAGACTTTGGCTCTCTGCTAATAATTTGGAAATTTCATGTTGCAAATTTATGATATCATTACTCGCATCTTCTTTCCCTTTAACATCCGGGCTTTCAAAAATGAGGCCTTTTCTTACTTTTCCATCGGAAAAACTAACACGATGGGCACTGTCACCGCTTGCAAATAAATCATTGAACTGTTTGAGACCTTTACGATTTGACAAAGAACTTATTTCATCAGGGTGTGTACCAATCCTCTTGACAGTAAAAAGCTGTGGTGACACACTAAGTTCATCCTTGTGCAGATCGTCAGGATCGAATGGTGTACGAATGGGTGTTGGCATTTCTGGTGTACGCGGCTCCACCTCTTGGCCTGAGGAGGGCAATTCCTCAGATATTGATGGCATCTGATTCGGAAATGCTTCTGAAATTGTCCGGTGGGCCTGCCGGAGTGCACCAGTAGCTTGATCATACCTTTCTGCTAAGGCACGGTATGCTCTGTAAAACTCCTCCACAAGTTTCATAAGCTCAGGGCGTTTCTTATAGTACATTTCCGCTCTCCTTGCAAAGGAATCAGCATCTTCATTGATAAGTTTGATCATTGCTTTGACCATCACATCCATGTCTGTTTCACAAGAAGAAATTCATTTAGCTATATGCCACTCAATATTTACCAGTTATTTAGTTACTTCTAAGTTTCAGTGTTGTAGCCAACATCTACATGATGTATCAAGAACGTAAATAGAAAATAGTCAGAGACGAATTTAGTTCAGAAATAAAACATGAAATATAATGTTGTATTTTGTGATCCGAATCTGATCGGCTCCGACCACTTAAAGAATCTGATCAGGTTTCGCACAAAGATATACTCCGACCAGTATGACTAATCGGTAATACAAACTAGTCGAAGGTTATGATTGAGATCATCTTCTGTTCGTGATAGACTCTTCACCAACTTGAACCAAACGTGGTGTCTAAAGGTATTTACATCGAATGGAGTCGGACGTGATTACTCAAGGCGCTTCTGACTACAATTCAACATGTGGGATCTTGCGGAGTACTGAATGTTCGGTGTGTCCCTGTTGATGTGTCCACCCGCGACGATGGCCTCTGCCCTACTGTTGCTTCGCTGCCAAGGCCAACCGACCCAAGTAGGCACCGCCACTTACCTCGATTATATAGCTCGCTTGTGATTCCGTCTTGTATTCACGGCAGGACTCACCCTTGATGACACCAGGCATGCCGCAGCTTTCTTTTGGGGCCATATACAACAAAGGAGCACAGCCTTCAAGAGTCGGTGATGGCAAACCGTGGCCAGGTTAACGGGGTATGCGAAGCCCTCGGCATCCCCGTGCCAGAGCGTGCTATCCCCAACATTGGTCGGCCCCACGTCCGTGAGGGCGATGGTGGGGAGGCACCCCTTTCGTGTCGAAGAGCTCACTCTCCCATCGCTGCACCACCGCTGCGCATGGTGCCTCCTTCGGGCGAGTCCGGTGAGCCTGAGAAGACCGCTGTAGTTACCGACTCGGAGTCAGCGACTACGCGAACTCAAACCTCGAGGCCAAGGCGGAACATGGCGTAGGTGGTGTCGGCAGCATCATCGTCATGAGCCCCGCAGAGGGCCCGGTTGTCAGGGCCTACGATGCGGGCGGCCCCGAGTCTATTGCGGGGCGCAAGGTCCCGGATGCCCTCGAGGGCGTAGCTTCGTCGTTGGCTGTCCGCCAGACACCTCTGGAGACTCCGGTCCGCCAGTCGTCTCCAGGTACTCATGCAACGAAGCGTGGCCGAGTGGATGTAATTCTATCCACACCCATTCGGGGGCGTCCCCGTAGACCAGAGCAGTGAAGCGTGGTCAGACATCTTCTCCTGTACCCGCAGGTTTCGGGTTCTAAGTGGCGCTGACGGTGCTGGTGCGGAACTCAGACTCCGACATGGGACTTTGGTGGTGCTGAAGTAGGGTACGGTGCCGGCGGTGGTTGCGAAGTAGGGTGCGGTGTTGGCGGTGGTGCCACATCCACAAGCCCAATTATAGAGTCCGCCGGTGGTGACACCTCCTGACCGGCGTCCCCGGTCGAGCCGCAGGTATGACTAACTCATTCTCGTCTCGCGATTTCGCGAGGCTTTCCCCACTTTGCTCCCTAACATTATCCTCGACGTCAGTGGGCCCCCGGAACTGGTCGCGGGCCGAACGGAACTGGTCGCGGCCCGACCGGCGCTGCCCCGCGAACATGTCTTTGGGTCCGACCATCCTTGAGGCCGCCGGCTTGGAATCGTGGTGGCTCGTTGTGGCGGACTTTGTGCCTTGTCCTGAGGTGCTGAGCTTTCCAGGGGGCCGCGGACTACGCGGACATGGCCTTGGACTACCGCGCGCTCTCTTCATGCGGCTCGGAGCTCCTGGAGAGTGCCCTCGAGGCCACTGAGATGAAGGTACGCGTAAGTGAGTACAGTAGCCCACTTTGCAGTTCAGTTGCTGAGACCGGATCGGCATGTAGGCCCTTGCCCTTTGCTCGTGCTGTCCAAGCTGCGAGGCATCGAGAGTGGAACACTCTACAGGAGCGATTAGCTGCCGCGGAGGTAGAGGCCGTTTCTGCTCGCCGCTCCGCCGAGGATGCGGTTGCTTCTGCAGCGATGAAGGACGAGTGCATTCAGTTCCTAGAGACGGAGGGCGCAAAGGTCATCGCCAAGGAATGCGAGGAGCTGCTGCGACAAATCTCCACGGTGGAGGAGAGGGGCCGCGTGGCATCGGAGCTAGCGGCGAGGGACCGCCTACTGGGCGATGCCTCATTAGCGACATGGGAGTCGCTAGAGTCATTGGAGAGTACCCTAGCCGACCTCGCGGTTGTAGTCCCTCCCCGATCGCATGGACTCGCGGACCTACTCTGCAGCCTTCGGAGGATCAGGGAGGCTTCGTCGCTTGCTCTGAGTGCCGTGCGTGCATACGGGAACCACTGTTTGCTTGCAACCAACCACATGCTTCTCGGTCTACTTCACCTCTGGGGCTACATGCACGTGGGCGACCTGGCTAACCCTCGCTTGGACTTGCCTGCAGGAAACATAACAATGGGCGATGCACTGTACGTAGTCCGCCGGTCTGTCTATGCTTTCCACAACTAGATCTGGGAATATATTGGCAACTGGGTGTGAAGGTGGACCTTGACAACTGGCTGGGCAATGTGCCTCGACGGGATGAAGACGGCGAGCCTGCGTCAAAACATCCCCGTCGATCGGCAGGTGTGATGCTAGGGCCTTCCGCCTTTGTACGTAGTGGTTTGCGTGTGTGGTCATCCGTGGCTGTGTATACGGCGATGGGTGTGAGCATGATGTAACCGTCATTTTGCAATGAAAAGTGTGGGGTGTCTATGCCGTGGCCTTATATTGATGTTTCCCTAGTAAGCAGGTACTCGAGGATGATCGTCCCCTCGTGTTGGATAACGTTGTTCGGCGTTGGCTATGACACTAGGGATGGGTGGAGGAATCGATGTGGTTCTGGGCTGAGAGGGCCCGCAGGAGTGCCCTATCCTTTCAGGAGTACACAAAGGTAGAGCCCTCGGACGGGGAGTAGCACGAGGGCAGCCCACCTCCGTTATCATGGCGTCAAGTGCTGTACAATTGTAACAATTGATGAAAACCATTGTTTGAAGTGTTGTGTACCATGATGACCCCTGGATGCCTCGGGTTAGTGAGTATAACACGGTTATGGAGGCCGTGTCATCACACACGCCGAAGTAGGGGTATCCCAGGCAATCGCAGTTCACTTCCATTAACGACGGGTAGGTTGGGTCGCACATATTCATAAGCCGAAGTCACGTGTAGGTCCCATGCATCCGCTGGCCCATTCAGCCGTGTGTTGGTAGTTGAGTGACGTGCACGGATTGGTCAGACAGTCGTCTACGACCACAATGTGCTCGGACGGAGCTACGACAAGGTGGTCGGGTGATTACTTACGACCACGATGTGGTCATATGAAGGCACAACCACGACATGGTCAAAGGAGTGTCTAGCATGACGGGACGGTCATACGAGTCGACGACCACGAGGTGGTCGGACGAGCGTCTACGACCACAGGGTGCTTGGACAGAGCTACGACGAGGTGGTCGGGCGATTACTTATGACCACAATGTGGTCATACGAAGGCACGACCACAACATGGTCAAAGGAGCGTCTAGCACGACAGGGTGGTCGTACGAGTCAACGACCACAAGGTGGTCGGACGGGCGTCTACGACCACAGGGTGCTCGGACGGAGCTACGACGAGGTGGTCAGGCGATTTAGGCTCCATAGAGCTCGTGTGGGGGCTATCAGCTCCACACGGTGATTCTATACTCCGTAGAGTTTGCACAAAGGCTATGGACTCCGCGCGGTGGTTTATACTCTGAAGAGTTCATGTGGAGGCCACTAGTTCCGCACGGTTATTTGATTCCGTAGAGTTCGCGCAGAGGCTATGGACTCCACGCGGTGATTCTATACTCCGTAGAGTTTGCGCGGAGGCTATGGAGTCCGTGCGATGATTTATACTCTGAAGAGTTCACACGGAGGCTATAGGCTCCGTGTTGTGATTTATACTCCGAAAAGTTCGCACGGAGGCCACCGGCTCCGCGTGGTTATTTTAGACTCCGTAGAGTTTGCGCGGAGGCTATGGACTCCGCGCGGTGATTTATGACTCTGTGTGGTGATTTATACTCCGAAGAGTCCGCATGGAGGCCACCAGCTCCGCGGGTTATTTTAGACTCCGTAGGTTTTGCGTGGAGGGTATGGAATCCGCGCGGTGATTATACTTTGAAGAGTTCGCGCGGAGGCTTAGGCTCCATGTGGTGATTTATACTCCGAAGAGTTCACGCGTAGGCTATAGACTCCGCGCGGTGATTTATACTCCGAAGAGTTCGCGCGGAGGCCACGGGCTCCACATGGTTATCTTAGACTCCGTAGAGTTCGCGCGAAGGCTATGGACTCCGCGCGGTGATTTATACTCTGCAGAGTTCGCGTGGATGCTATAGGCTCCATGCGGTGATTTTCACCAAAGAGTTCGCGCAGAGGCCATAAGCTCCGCGCGGTGATTTATACTCTGTAGAGTTCGCGCGGTGATTTATACTTGAAGAGTTCGCATGGAGGCCAACGGCTCCGCGCGGTGAATGTAGCTCTCGCATTTTTGAGACCGAAGGGCATGCGGACGAAGCAGTATGTGCCACCCGAAATGATAAAACTTGTCCTTATCTCGTCCTCCCTTGCCATGTGAATTTGGTGTTAGCCGGAGTATGCGTCTAGGAAGCTCATTAACTCACATCCAGTCATGGGGTCCACCAACTGGTCGATCTGCAGAAGAGGATAGCTGTCTTTTGGGCACGCCTTGTTGAGGTTGGTGAAATCGACGCACATGTGCCAGACCTCACTCGCCTTCTTGACAAGTACCTGGTTGGCGAGCCATTCTGGATGGTGCACTTTGCGGATGACACCAACCTCGAGCAACTTGGCGACCTCCGTTTTGGCAACCTGTTGATGCTCGAGGTACATGCATCGTAATTTTTGCTTGACTGGCTTGCCGTCGGGGCGCACCGCCAGGTGGTGCTCAATGATGGAGCGGTCTACCCCCGTGATATCGGCCGACGACCATGTGAAGACGTCCGCGTTGGCACGAAGGACTCGGAGGAGTTCCTGCTCGATCTCCGGAGGAAGGCCCCCGCCAATGGAGACTTGCCGCGAAACGTCCGCGGCATGGAGGGGGCCCTTTTGACATCGCCGTCGGGCTTGGGCTTGGGCGTCCACCCCGAAGCTGATTGTGACGACGGTGTCGGTGCGGCGAGGGTCTTGCTAACAATGTTTACCTTGCGGAGGGGACCTCGCGAGCCTAGCTCTATTTGGCGTGCAAGGTCCTAGTCTCCGCATGCGGTGATTACACCGTGCGGACCCAGTAGCTTCATGCACAGGAAATTGTGGTGCGGGACTGCTCCAAAGGTGTTGAGTGTGGCCCTTTCCAGGATGACATTGTATGGGTAGGGGAGATCCACAACGTCGAAGGTGATATCCTCAATTCTCGCTTGGTCGAGCTGGCCAAAAGACACCAGGAATTGCACGTAGCCCAGGGCCCGCAGTGGTTGGCCCCCAAAACCATGGAGTGGGACAGTCGACAGCTAAAGTCTGCTCCAGGGGATGCCCATCTAGTCGAAGGCGCTGGCGAACAAGATGTCCACAGAGATGCCCCCGTTGACCGGGACGTGCTTGACGTTGCAGCCTGCAATACTGGCCTGGACCACCAAGGGGTCCTGGTGAGGTAAGTTGTCGCCCCCCACATCGGCCACGTGAACGTGATGTTAACCTGCGCCCAATCAGGGGCATTTGGGCGGGATATACGGCGACATGGTGCAGTCGATGGGCGTAGGCCTTCCTCTGCAGCTTAGACGGGAATTCTAACAACGAGCCCCCTGTGATGGCGTTGATGACCCGGTGAGCTCCGCCGTCGGGGGCCTGTATGCACAATGTAGGAGGACTGGCTTGGACCAATCGGCCCTCGGGGGCTGCTGGACATGTGCCACCACAGGCGCTCTGGCTTCAAGTGCTCTGTCCCTAATGGTGCTCTCTCAGAGCGTTGCAATGGTCATGCAGTGTCGGGTGAGGTGGTTTCCGCGACCGTGCACCTCGCACCACAACCCCTGTTGCTAGCCATCGTCACACCCGTGTCCACCGCCGCCGTCGCGACCCCAGCCTCTTCCACGACCTTGGCCCCTTCGGCCACGGCCCCGACCGGCTGAGATGGTGGTGGTGTTGTCGCCCCCGCCTTCAATGTCGAAGACGTACTTATGACACTGGTTCTTTCGGTCTTTACAGTAGAACCCTCCTTCGCAAGGTCGGACGCGCGCTTTGAGTCGGAGGCATCGCCCCGACGCCATTGCGCGTCTGCTTCTGCTCATGCATATTGCTCCATCTTGTCGAAGAGTGTGTCAACTGACTTTCCAGGCTTGCGCACGTTATATTCAGCCAATGGCCTTGGGCAAAGACCTCGTATTGCTGCGTTGATGATGGTGGTCTCGTTTACATCTTTGACCTGGCTGCGGATCTTAGTGAAGCGCTAGAAATATTCTCTAAGCTTCTCTAAATATTTCTGCTTGATGGCGAAAAGTTGGTCAGCATTCAACTGCTCGACGTAGTTTCCTTGAAAATTGTTGTACATACGGTCCCGGATCTGCTCCCATGCGTATATGGAGTTCGGTGCGAGGGTGAAGAACCAGGAGAGCACTATCCCTTGAAGGGCAAGTGGCAGTCCCTTCGCCTTTGTGGAGTTGTTGCCTCCAGCCGCCTCGATGGCCATTTCGTAGACCCGTACAAACTCCCGCAGGTCCGTATCGCCCTTGAATGGTTCAACTGTGGGCATCTTGAAATCCTCCGGCCATGCAACCTGCTGCAGGCGGGCGAACAAAGGAGACTCCGGATCCATGCGCCAAAGCGTACTACAAATGGGAGTAGGGGCTTCGCGGCTGTTGGCCCTGTCGACCGCGACCTCTGTTGCTGTTGCTATAAGTGTTTGCTAACTCCGAGCCTCTTGCATCTCCCGCATGGCACTCCGGAGGTCTGCCAGCTCGCGTTGCAGCACTCTGAGAGTCACCGCTAGCGTGTCCTGCGCAGTTCGTGCGGCAGGGCTTGCCAGCGTAGAGACGCTCGGCACGAGGTTGTTGGTGAAAACGGCTTGGACACCCGAGTCAGTAGGCGTGCAGATGCAGTAGGCATGGCGGTTGATGGCAGGGTCGGCACGAGCACCCAGGTCGGCATATATGTCGGCGCGAATGTTGAGGTCCACGGCCGTGCCCGCGTTGGCATCATGGTCAACGGCCGTGAAGTGGGCGTCGTGGTCGACGATCGTGGCGCAGGCGCTATGGTCGATGGTCATGGCTCGGCGTCAACAGTCCCGCCAGCGCTAGCGTCGGAGCCAGCCTCCCGCGTCGATGCGAACCACTCGCCGACTGCGGCGTTGACGTGTCACTGCCATGGGGCCAGCGGGCCATCGACCACCCACCTTTGCACACAGGCTGCAGCAGTCGTTGCCGCCATACTCCTTTTTCGCTTGGTTGCTGATATTGCTTTCTTCGGCGCCATTGCTTTTCTCAAACTCGCAGCTTGCTCGTCGTTCCCCACGGATGGCTCCAACTGTTGTAGCTACGGGCCAAATGGTAGAAGAGGGGACTAGTAAAGTGAGTATGAGAAAATGAGCTATACCCTCCCTTGTTAATCCAAGGAAGTATATATATACATGGCCATAAGATCTTATTACAACAACACCCCTACCATGGGATACTATTCCAACGGTACATATATTTTTATGCCTTATTGGGGCCTATTAGCCCAGCAGACCGAATGGAAACCGGTGGGGGCTATCCCCACAACAACAACATTTTCCAAACCATATAAAGTACGATCCTATAATTTATTGAAATCACTGAATATTCCGGCAGACCAACTAGGCAGATGACAACAAAACCAGGTAATGAACTATCAATGATGCCAGCCAAGAGAGAACGGAATTTGTATATGCACAGGAATGGCCTGCATGCACATGCTACCTTGAGTGGCTCATTGTAAAGCTTAATGCGAAGCTAAATAAAAATGGCATTGCTTGTATATATTCATTTCAACAACGCATATTCTCCTCACTGGATCCACAAGATTAACATAAACAACAATGAATTGTATGAAAAAAATGTATACCAGTAAGATTCTCCTGAAGCCATTTGGAGTTTTTGGGGCTGATATGGCTAACCCACCACCATGAGTACTGTGTGGGATTTGAATCGTGACGGACCAAGGACGCCATTGGCACAGAGTAGCAAGGTAAGCCGCCACAGATGGCACGATGTGTCTCAACGTCTTCAGTGCTCAGAATTGAGGAGCAATGCTTGATGGCACAGGATGCCTCCAGTGCTTCAGAGTATACATTCAAGCAGCTGTGGAATATATCATGCTTCCGGGCAAAACGAAGAGCTAGGAGCCCGAAAAGCACACGGAATTTACCCACCAATTTGTAGACAGTTTACCTATGTTACAGTGCAGAAGGATAGATGGATCAGCAGTTGAAAAGACGAATGTCATGTATCAAATCTTCTTCTTTTAGGGAAGGCATCAATGAATCTATTGAAGGGGGTAATAGTGAAAGGTAAGTTCGAAATGATGCGCCAAGGCGAGTAGTAGATACTCACCTCCCATCCATGAATCTCCTAGCAAATGCAGCAGAGTGGATGAAACCCTGAACCAGTTTCAGAGCATACAAAGACAGGCTAATAACTCCACTGCATTACGGCAAAAAAAAAACAGTGGTCAACACAGTGAATGAGATAAGCAAATTAAGATGCAAAAGATGAAAGAAATGCAATAGCAGGAATAAATAACATAGCTATGCCCTTTCCTTTCTTTAGATTCAGGAAAATTTTGTAAAAAAAGAGGGCCAATGCTATGGAACAGGACGAAAATCAGGGAAAGAAAATAACGCGCCACCGAGATTCGAAGCAAGAAACGGAGTAGAAACACGAAATGCTGAAGAAAGGGGGAAACTTTCACACTCACCAAGAACTTAAAAGAACATTGCTACAGCAGAACACAGGAATGGGCTCCTTTGCAAGCAACACTGAAACAAACCAAGTAATGATCTCCCAGCCAGAGCAAGAAACCGCATGATTCACCAGTCACCACCCATTGTTCTTCTTCATCCCACCAACCAACGAACCAATAGAACACCAACCAGGAGGCAGAGGCCAACCAACAAACATCAGAATGTACCGGAAAAGATGAATCTTCGAATCAAAGAAACGGAGAACAGATCAAGAGGAACAGCTGGTTGTGACCAGGAGAAGGAAAAGGGTTAGAGAAAGATCCATGGATCTTGGAGTGGAGGAGGGAGGGAAGCACAGTGGCGTACCATAGTGGACTCTATCAGAGGCGGCAGTGACGAGTGGCAAACTGGCGATGCAAGCAAAGATCCCATCTCACCGCATTGCCCCTTTCTCTGTAAAAACACACAGGAAAAGTAGGGAGACAGTACAAACAGCAAAGTAATTGTGCCGAAAGAAAAAAAATCTTTTCTTTAGTGATTTGATCATCCATAGACTAAAATTAATATAACGGGTACAACAAAACGGCCGTATTTGGGGGCAAATTGGAGAATAGTTAAGGGAAATACGATGGTTTCATAAGATGGTGAGGGGAAGCCGGGGAACCCAACAAAGCAAATAAGATTTGGGGGGGGGGGGGGGGGTCAAAAGCTTAAAATATTAATCAGGACAAAAACTGTCGTCAGGTTTAATGCACAAATTAAATGTTTGTTTCGGTTTTCCTTTTTCTATTTTCCCATCGCTGCCAATCCCAATTCTCAAATGTAGTAGTTCGTACTTCATACAAGTCTACCGTTTTCTGTGATTTTTAGAAGTTTCTGTATGTCTCTTCCTTTCCTGGCCAGGCCTGTGCAATTCTGCTTGTGTGTCAATTGTGTGTTCTCCAAATCCAATGCTCACATCTCAGTCTGTCGCATGGGTTCTTTCTTGGGTTGGGGCTTCTAGGCTACAGAAACATCAGACATGTTGCTTCGATCTTATCGATCAAGTTGTTCTGGCATGGCACACTTGACTTCACGTGATTAACTCAGAAACCGAGAAAAGAAAAATGATGAGACGATCAGCGTGGTCATGTGACACGCTTGCCTTGCAAGAGTGGCGCTCAGAAACATGCCGTGCTGTACTGTTCCTCCCTGCCTCCGCTGCTGCACATTGCAGATGTTTTATCCAGCATGCGGTCTCTTCGTCGTTTTACATGCTTTTACAACGAACGTTTGTGTTTCATAAGCCTAAGCCAAAACTACAAAATGATAAAGGGAGCAGTACCTAAGTAATCTTTTACTCTTCAGGACAAGCGTGAGTAGTACCTCCATCGCTTTTGCAGGAAGTCTCGGGAGACATTATTACCGGACAGGCTAGACCATCATCAACCTCCTCACAAAAGGACAATATAACAACCATCCCAAGTAGCAGAGCAGCAGTACGTACTTGAGCTACAGTCTACAGCCATGTTGTCACACGCCATTCACCAAGTACGATTCATCAATGGCCATCTGCCAGAAGGATTCCATGTGACCTGCAGAAAAAAAAAGGCACCACCATTCGCGGCCCAAAACCTCCATGGCCATCGAGAGGAGAGAGAGCAAAAGGGACAGACAGCCTGTGTACTCGCTCACGTGCGCGCCTCGTGCTCCCTCACATGGCGTGCGCCCTTGGGTGCATCTGATCCCCACACCCCTTCTCCACTCGTTGCTGCATCATTGGTCTCTTTTTTGGGATCTTACTTTCTTCGTAACTCAAAACAAATAAACAACCCTTTTAAAGCGGTTTTTTATATAACTTTTTGGACTTAAAATCGTATATATTGTTTATATTGACTTTTCTATCGTCTATTACTATCTTAAAAAATATAAACAAAAATTAAGACCGTTACGTGTCGGTGCAACTGCCAGTACGACACGTCTCGCTCGGGTTGGCTACCCTACACTGGCGTAGCCTTTTTTTTGAGATCAACTAGTGTACCTAATTGGGCCTTCTCACTTGGACGGTTGGGCCAATTAGGCCTTGGGTTGCATTTTGTGACCCATCACAGCTCGAGGCGTCCCTAGGTGGCCATGACATCGAACCACGGCCCACTAGCCCAGAACGAACGTACAAGTTTCCGGCTCGGCCCGTAAATTAGGTAGTTTGTCAGACTGGGCCTGGACGGGCCGACCTGTACATGGCCCAAAATTTGGCCGCGGAAACTCTGCGCCGTCGTCGTCGGGAGGAAAACAAAAAAGAAAAACGAAAACGGAGTTGCGAGAGTTTACGGCGGCGGCGGCGGCAAGTGGCGCTGTTCGAGGAGCGGAGGCTGCGGCGGTCGTAGCGCGGATCGGGACGCGGCGTGGGGCTCGACCAAGAGCAGCAAAGGTTGTTGTTTCTATTTAACAATACATAGAAAAGATTTCTTACTGGTTGGTTATTTGAGGCGAAACGAGGGCAGTTGATGGTTCCTGGATGGCGGATGCATTCACGGTGCAATTGCTGATTTTTTTCCCCCTCATTTTGTTTCATGGAATTGATCGATTTCGACAGCTCGTGCGTTTGTTTTCAGAGATTATTATTATGATAATCGTTTATGGAGGCAATGGCTTATATGCTACTCCGTTGGTGTGGAGCTAGGTATTAACACACGAGTGGTTCATAGAACTCCATGAGCTACGAGTGATGTGTAACAAAGTAACTGGCTAATCTGAAGCAATCGTAATATCTGCTGTGTACTGATCATTATTGTAGAAGCAATTTGTTTCTATTTTTGAGGAGTTTGGGGGATTAAGCTTAGGATTATGATGATAAGAGCTGCTCTGTCTATGAAGGAAATGCGTGCGAAGCGCGTCAAATCTCACTTGATGAGCTAGCTGTGACACATTGGTTCCTATTGTGGTTCTGATCCAAGAACCCTACTGAATTGGGAATGGCACGTTCAATTGGCGACAGAGGTTAGGAAAACCCACTGTCATGAGAATTGCTGTTGCCTTGTTGGTGATAAAGAAAAGGATGAATGGACAAAAGCACCAAGCACTGTAGTTAAGGCTCTTGCAAAAGCTAGGAAAGAAGGTTTGGCTATCCGATGATTAGAGGCCTAGGTTCTGTTTGGCTGTGAGATGGCTTTTTAAATAGCACTTTTGTATTAATTTTTGATATGCTAGTTATTTAATAACTTATGTTTTAGAATTATTACACAAACATTGTGTTAGATATGGCAAAGATTCCCTATAACAATCTGAAGCCACTGCACATCGAGGTGTACCCTTGGAGGAGAAGCAGCCATGCCCTACACCCCTACCAATCTGTGGATGATGCAGGATACCCCATATGATCATGCAGACTTACCATGGTTCAAGGATTGCAAGGCCCAATGTTTAACCCGGTATATGGTAGCATGGGGATGAGCCCATAGTTAGTATTATAGTATTGTACAGTGTAGATTCCTCCACAGGTGCTGCTGAATTCGCTATGTATACCATTGGGCTTTGGGCTTGCCATCATTTAGTGATTCTTTCCGTCTTTACATATCAACTTTGAAAATGCATTTTTTTTTTGTTGAAGTCCATATACACTTGTAAAAAAAAAATTAGACACCTTAGGGTACAAGGAAATGCACTTCTTTTGTCTGCATATATAAGATACCAGGAGAAAATAGTTTTTAGCACTTGCAAAAACAAATTTGAAATGAGTGATACGGGCATACGATCGACACAGTTGTTTTAACACAGCACAATAGATGCCCTTATTCCTTACCTTTTTTTACTGATACTTTTATTTTTTTTGCTTTGTTTTATTTCAAGCATATGCTATCCTTCATTGTTCTCTCTTGGTAGCAACAGCAGGATTTCTGGTGTACTTTCAGTGCAAGGGGCAGATGCTCAGCGTCAAGAGATGCCTTGTATGATATTTATTCTTTTTGCCATTTATTCTAGAATTTATGTGCTTCCCTGCAGAGGGTTTTGATATTCATATTTGCGGGTAATGGGATGAAAATGCATAATAAAAATTGCTTCTCAGAGAAGTAGCAGCACCTTATGAGTCATTATGATTTTCTTTTGTTTAAAGAAAATGGGATAGGCTTGGTTTGGATTATAGCTAACTAAAGCTATAAATTTGACAAATCCAGCAAAATGTAGTTTGAAATGCTATCTAGTTCATATATTGATTGAAGCATATTTGATGAACTGCAAAATGTAGTCCAAAACCATAAATAACAATGTTCTCTTGAAGTTTTGTCAGTTCCTAGCTTTGTATCCTCAGTAAATAGGAAGTTCATTGCATGATCCCTAGTTCGGTATGATGCACATTAATCTATGAATACCTGAAAGGCCTGTCTGTGAGCTATACTTGGTTTCGGGACAGTCTTGCTGACAAACGACCAAGTGATATTGCCACTCAGATAGGGGTCGTAATTGGTAAACTATATGATACGCCTTGTTCGTGGATTTGACCATGTCAAATATGATGTTTATCAAGGACAGCGCACTGACGCAGCTCGTCTCGCTGCTCAAGCTCTCTCCTACTGTAAATAATTACTAATCGGTTTTCACAATTAACATAACATATTGATTTAAATGTCAATATACCAGTTATAATGGTACACATAAATTTTTAATGTACTAACGACATTACATTCATTTGTAATTAATCATAAATTTTACGTATTATTGTTTTGTACGAAACAAACTATTTAATTTTTACAAAATATTGACTGATTTTTTAATAACTACAAATTTCTATATAGGCTTAATTTGTACGTAACATTGACTACATTTTCTACAACTACAATTTCGTACGGATGCTAATTTGCTATAGATGCTATTTTTCTATAACTATGTTTACTAAATTTCTACAACTATAGATTTCTACGGCTGTTAATTTTTTTTATAACTACATTGACTAAATTTTCTATACCAAAGTTGTACTACTTTTTCTACAGTTACAATTTTATACAAACACTAACACTAACTAAACTATCTACTTCATATAAAAAAAATATTAACTACAACATACGAAAAAAATTTACCTAACTAACGAAACCTCTCTTTCTCCCTCTCCCTCTCCCTCTCCATGGTTGTCACGGCGTCGCCTAGGCGACGCCAAGTCGTCCTGGCGCCGGGGAGGAGACGCCAGGGAGGATCGCCTCGCCTTGGCCTGAACCCTAGCTTCACCGCCAGCCCAGGTACGCCGTCTGCCCCTCTCCTCTCCGGCCGCGCCGCCTCCCTCGCTCCCGCCGCCGGCTTCCCTCTCCAGCTTGCTCCCGCCGCCGAGGGGAGGGGAGGCGACGGCAGGGGGGAGGCGTCAGGGAGGGGAGGCGTCGGGGAGAGAGTGGGAGGCGACGGCGGCTAGGGTTAGGAGATCGGGCGCGGGGAGCTGGAGGCGGTGGGGGAGGAGGCGAGGGGAGAAGGCGCTGGGGAGAGGATGCGGCGGACGGGGAAGGCGGCGACGGGGAGAGGATATGGCGGACGGGGGAAGCGGCGGCGGGGAGAGGAGGCGGAGAGGTCGGGAGAGAGAGGAGGTCGGGAGAGACGGGAGAGAGCGATAGAGGTATCGGCGTATGAGAGGAGGCGGAGGGGCCAAGGGGGTATGAGAGGAGTATCGGCTGACTCGTTGGCTTCATATACGTACCGTATGCATGTAACTGCTGGATACGGCGCTCGCCGCGGCGTCACCTGGACGTCGCCTAGGCGTCCAGGCGCCTCTCACTCGCCGTGGTCGCCGACTTCGCCGTGACAACCATGTCCCTCTCCTCTCCTCCTCCCTCTACTCTCCTCTCCCAGGGGCGGACGCACAGTTTGAGCAGTGGGGGCCTTGGCCCCCACTCAATTTTGTTAATCACGTATACCTCCTGGATTTAATTCATATGGCCCCTGTCCACAACTCAGCAGGCCCCCAGTGGCCCAGTGCGGCAGCTGGCAGGACGGCAGGCCGGCAGTGCCTTCTCAGCTACGCGTAGCAACATGCCCCCACTCAATTTTAGTCCTAGGTCCGCCCCTGTCCTCTCCTCTGTTTTTTCTTTCCTCTCATGTTCTCTTCTTTCTTTCCCCCTCTGCTTTCTGTTCACCACGCGGCGTCAACATTTCAGGGGCTCGGCCGCGTGGCTATTTTATATGCACCTCCAGTGACCGAAAGATTGGACGACTGGAATTGCAGTCGCCTAACTGTTGGGCAACTGGAAGAAGCCGTCTGACGGTTCGACGACTGCAATTTTGTCCCGCATCGAGCATCCATTGGGCGATAGGTTCCAGCCGCCCAACGGTTCGGCGACTGGAAGCCATGCTGAATGTTAATCTTGGATTATCCAACATCTTCACAATCATGTACTTTATTGGTAGAGTTAGAAGGACATTTCCTACTGCAAAATGGGAATGGAGAGAAACCATTTTTAGCTGTCCTTGTTGCACATTTGGAAATCAAATCTTGTCACACATTTCACTTCAAGTCTGCATGCTGTCTGCTGCATTTCTCAGATGCACGACTTCTGGTCAGTTGTCCATGCTATAACCGGTGAAGTTTGTTGCAATGCTACTGTACATGTGGGCCTGCATCTGCATCATGCGCGACATATGTAACCAGTCCTTGTATACATTGCTGGAATGCTGGTTGCAGGTTTGATTTTCGCCTTTAAGCTGGAGCATGGCAGCTGCAGCAGCAGAAGCTAGACGGCCTGTTTCTTTTCAGTTTCTAAAAGCTACTTTTCGGTTTTTTTACAGTAACTATCTTTTAAACAAAATATCTTTTCAAGATAAGGTCTACTAGTTAATTGTAGTACATATTGTACCGACTTCATTTATATCGGTAAAAACGGCACGTGAGTTTCTGTTACTCTTTAATCTCTCGCACAAACAGTCCAAAAACCACAAGCCATAGCCAAAAGTCATAAGCTTCAGCCAAAAAGAACAGGCCTGAGCCTGACGTTTTTTGGGAAGCTTCAAAGATGGTAGGCATCCAACCCTCAGCGCGGCTGTACGTGCACAGGAGCACTGTAGGTCAGGAAATTTATGGCTTTTAACTGAAAATAAATAGTAATGACCGAAAGAAGTACATTTTAGGAGAGGACGAGCGGTAAAACAGTGAGGGAGAGATGCGTGCGCATGACAGGAGTGAGAGGAGTGGAGTGCATGATGCACATGTGACCTCCTGTCTTATCTTCAGAGCGAGACAGTAGCGAGAAGAGTAGAGAAATCATTTGTTTATACTGGCTTTTGGCTTTTCTACGTAAAAATCAGAAGTAGAAGAAAATATGAATATGACCTTATTGCTCTGCCCTGACTTTGCAACTTGTGTGTTTTTGTTTTACCTGCTTCTTACGATTGCATTGCTGCAATCTGATTTCTGATAATGCGCTAGGGAAATTTGTATTGATTGTGTTCATGCCTTTTATGTGGTACAACTTTCTTCTTGCCTTGTTGGGTGACCTACTGACCTCTCCTGTCTTTGATGTGGAGTATAGACTAATAGGCTTAATGAAGATGGTTAATGATCTATGTACTAACTGTGAAATATTTGGCAACATTCTACATGAGAAACCAAAATTACAAATTACAATCATAGGCGGCTTCATAGAGCTCCAAATTTAGAGAATTTGTTTATGGTATGCAATCTCCTCGGATCTCATAGAAACTGCATGAAAAAACAAGCATTTCCTACTCCCTTTTACTTGTTAGAATGAGGTGATGAGAGTACTGTAAAGGGAGATACGTAATACGTACTATGCCTTTTGGCCTTGATGGGCATGCTCATATCGCCACGAACTGTGGGCCAGATCAGATTCCAACGCTTGTCAATGACGATCACTTGATGCGTTTATCAAGGCTGGGGCCCAGCTGAAGGAGGGAGCTTTTTACAGCAACAAAAATGGCGGATGCAGAGACTGCAGCAGCGATGGAGAGAAAGAGGCGTGGGAGTGGGGGCAAAAGGGTGGAATGGCAGCAGAGAGAGAGAGAGAGTAGAGGACGACGCGAGAGGGAGAGAAGCAAAAGTGGCGCATGATCAACTGTTCCAATCCAACAACACACAGTCGGGTTCGATGCTTCGATGGAGTGAGTACTTGGTAGATCCATCAAGGGGTGTGTTTGGTTGCTGGGATGGAGTGGGATGAGATGGGATGGGAATGGGATGAGATGGTTCCACAAAAAAAGTGTAACCACATGGTCCAGCATCTAAGAAGAATATTCTCTAAATTTGCACAAGCTCATCCCACTTTGGACCATTCCATCCCACCCCATCCCTCAAACCAAACACATGGATAGACTTGGTCAAAGGAACCATCCCATTCCCAAGAACAGCAGCTAGTCTCATTCTCACATCAAAAAGGCTTTGGAGTTGTCCTCCTCCATGTACATCCCTATCAACTAGAGGCTTTCAGACAATGACACGAGGGGAAGAGGAATGTGTGCGCGTGGCTCTGTTGAGACCTGTGAGAGAGAGAGAGATGGTAATCCAACTAGCTTAGCTGTAGAAGAATTGCCAGTTTGCCACCCACTTTTGTGCAAGATTATCGCACTAGTAGTACGTCGATCTTTTCCAGCATGTCGCTCTCTTATTTTTCTTGTTGCTTGCTCTACCTTGAGTTTGCAATGTTACCGTTAGATACATAGATAGAGTGTGTGTGTGAGAGAGAGAGAGAGGCGGGCGGCTGGCAAAGCTGAAAAGCTAAAGACAGGGACACTTTGGCCAAAGCATGGAACACAGATCCTGTTTTGACTGCCTCCACGGTCCACACAGACACACTGGGACGCCTTCCCATAATCCCATCTCTTCATTTCAGTTTCAGCAATTTGGTGCACTGTAGAGTGTTAGATAAGGAGTAATAGTAGGAGTACCTTAGTTTCAAGTTTGGACAGGTTTCCGTGCTTACAATTTCTAAGGACCCACTAGCTTGTAGTAGGAGTACTTAGTTTCAAGTTTAGACAGGTTTCCGTGCTTACAATTTCTAAGGACCCACTAGCTTGTACTTTATCTTTTTTTTTAGATTCTATTATAGGGGCCTGTTCTTTTCGACCCAAACTAGCGGTTTTTGGCTTTTGCTACAGGATCTAACTTTTAAACGGGGTATTTTCTCAAAACGGGGTCTACAAGTTAATTGTAGTACATGTTAAAAGCTCAACATCTGTATCAACCAAAATCGCAAGCGAGTATCTCTCTCTCTCTCTATAATCTCTATCGCAAACAGCTAAAATTCAAAAAAATTCAACCAAAAGCCATAAGCCGCAGCCGCGCCAAACAGTCCCTATCTTGTACCCTCATTTGTACTTTACACGTGTGATCTACTAGACTACTACTAGTAACACTTTGCATTTTAGAAATTGTGCACACAAACTGGGATTTAAGAGCTGACTATCAACTGTGGTGAGTTATGATGACTCATATCTAGTTATTTAGGATTTAAAAAGATATACTATAAAGAGTTATAGATAAATTCTACTAAGATTAGGACTCTTACTTTCATTTGGATTATGATTCCTACTCTAAATTAGAGAAGAGCAATGAGTGACTATATAAACCATAGGGGTGACCATAGAAAGGAACCAAACAACCAAATAATTAAGTCTACCCATCCAAAGTAGAGGTGCACGAGAGGATTAAATGCTAGGATATTCTTTAGTACTAGATTATTATATAGGGTAAGGATCCGAGAGTCCTAAAAGATTCGAGAAGGTTGTGAGTGGGTGAGTGACAATCCCTTATACTCTTTTGATGTTGTACTTAACGAATTTGTGTCCAGCCTCGCCAAACCTTCTCTCTCATTGTGGTTACTTCGATATCGTTATTTTAGTTCTCTCTATATGATCCATCTTCTTCATTCTTGATATCGTGCATGCTTATGTCGTATCTCATAAACTTTGATCTGATCCGGAGGCTGCTACGTATAAGAAAGGTATCGAAGTGTAACAAGTGGTATCTGATACAGGGTCGCCCGATCTTCTCGATGTAGATCAAGATATTCACGTGCACTATCTTGAATCGTAGTGATCATCCGTTGTCAATACAAAAATGTATACTCTTTAATTCGCAAGAACACATGTGCCGGACTTCACAACCACCAAGTGAAACCCTATCACGCTCCCAATTCCCAATAGAAAGCTTGAACGATCTTGATTAGCAAGAACTCTCAATTTTTCCCATTGACAACATCGGTCATCAAGAAGAACAAAGCAATCTCAATTCAATCTATTATTTTGCATAAAAGTGGCCTGTCTCTAGAGTTGAACATGCGCCATATATATGGCGTCACGCATGGGCCTAAGGCCGCAATGTATTCTGTTTGGCCCCGATTTCTAATCAAACTTATCTAATTACACCCAACAAGTGGTTAGCACAAATTGAGTTTGGACTTAACTGGCTAATGGATTACATGGCCGAGTCAAAGGTGACCTCAGTTGGCAAACACAGCACATAGGCCATGTGCTGGACGTGCCTCCCTGGTCTTCATATGTTAATCATCACACGTAGCGCCTGCATGTAGCATGGCTGGCTCCCTTTGGCTTGACATGCAAACAGCCATGGCTCATCACTAACTCATGTGGATTTTGCTGCCATGCATATGGGCTTGATTTCCTTAATGGCTTGACTGGCCATAGGCTTGAACTGGTTTTCTTTCGTGTTTGTGGTGCTTCTTCCTCCCTTTGGTGCGCCACTTGTAGCATCAAACAATTTTGGATAACTACATGTTCAACTCTATATTCTCTTGATTCAAACCTGAGAGCAATTAACACACCAGACTTAGGCAGTATAAAGCTCTCATCAATAATATTAACTTGTGCATTAAGGAGTAAATTCACTTATTTATTTAAAAGTTTGACTCGTGCTCTAGTCATCGGACCTTTTGGTGCTTCATGAATACTTGGAGAGGTAGACGACATAGTAGTAGTAGTGATGTCCTTATCAGTATCAGAGTCAAGGCTAGATTAATCTGATTTGTGAGAATGTCAGTAAAAATCGTCATGTGTTACAAAATCAAGATTCGATGTTGACAATGTGGAATCAAGTAGATAATTTTGACGGCGGAGAAAATTTTAGCATATGGTAATACGTGGTGAAGAATGCCCTTGTCTAGTAGGGGCTAATCAATGCTCTTAAAGGGGACAAACTGAAAAAGACGTCCAATGAAAATTGGAGGGTGATGGAGCGAAAAGCTATCAATACAATTCATTTATGTCTCTCCGATAAGATAAAGTACTCAGTAATCAAGGAGAATTTGCTGAAGAAATTATGGAAGGACTTAGAAGAATTTTATATGGCAAAGTCGCTAATAAATCAGTGGGTGCTGAAGCGATAACTGTATAGATTGCGCATGGAGGAAGGTACATGATTCGTTGGCCATCTCAATATTTTCAACAAGCTTATTATACAGCTGACTAGTGTGGATGTGAAAGTTCAGGAAAACGATAAAGTCGTCATACTAGCATGATCTCTACCACCATCATAGGAACAATTGATGATGAATATTTTTGTCGAGAGAACTACTCTCAACTTCAATGAGATAGTTGCATATCTATTGGAGACAGAGTTCTTGAAAAAGCCATCGGAGTCTTCATCCTTGGGTGATCAAGCATTGGATGCAGTAAGTGTTGCAAGCAAGAGCAAAAGTCATAAGAAGAATAAAAGCAATACTAATGGCATATGTGTATGCTATCTATATAACAAGGAAGGTCACATGATAAAAATATTATTCGAGTTTGAAGCAAACAAAGGGTTGCATGCTCAATGGCGGTAGCAAATGATGATTCAGACGTACTAATCATCAGTCAATCAGGTATTTCTCATGGATAGATATTAGATTCAGGTTGTTGCTTTCATATATATTCGACGAAGGAGATGTTTGACAAAGGATCTCTACGTCTGGTGAATGGAACTATTCACTTAGCGGATTTATAAGGAGTATGTAATTACTAAGGTAAGAACGGTAATATTAGAGATGTATGATGGAACATGTCACATATTGAAGGGAGTTCGGTATATTCCCGGCTTGATGTCGCTTCAACTTGAAGGTTATGAGGCATTATTTCGAGGTAGAGTCATGCGAGTTACATGCAAAGGGCAAGCAATTATAAAAAATATCTGGAGAAATGGAGGATACCAATTGATGGGTAAATCTAAAGGAAGAGCAACAAATGGAAGATCTGATAAAAATCTTGGTCAGAAAAAAGGAAATTGTGTCATCAACAGTAGGTACTTAGATATCATCTGTAGTTATATACGGAACTGTAAAGACAGATGCAACATCTAGCAGACGCAAAGATGAAGGTGCGAGCTGTTGGAAGAAGCAAGATGTGGTAGGACCAACCACGTGGTACCAGCGAGTAGGTGGATCTCGGAGGTGGTACAAACCTATAGCATGAGCTGTAGGAATAGGAGGTGTGGTTAACCAAACTAAACAAAGCAAGAGCTCTCAAGTAGAGGGTCTGAGCAGGCTAGTTCGGACACTGACATGTATATTGCGGCGATGTGCATGAGGCCCTATGGTGGGGCACTCCCAAATGTGGGAGAAAAAAAAGTGAAGCCGACTTGGAGCAAGTTCTTGAAGAAGCATAGTAACTTCAATGGATAAAATTTAAGGTAGGGATTGTTGAGTTTTGTTGACTCATCTAGTATTTTAAGATTTAGAAAGGTGTGCTATAAAGAGCCCTAGATAAATCTTGTTAGGATTAGAACTCCTACTCTTATTTAGATTAGAATTCCTACTCTAAATTGGAGATCTTCTCTCTCGTCGTGGTTGCTTCAACGTCGTTATTTTGGTTATCTCTACGAGATTCATCTTCTTTGTTCTTAATACCATGCATACACGTGTCGTATCTCACTAACTTTGATATGATCCAGAGACTACTACATATAAGGAGTATCATAGTGTAACAATCTGTAAGATTATTGTCTGCGAGTAGCAGCCTAGTAGGTTTTTGAATTATTTTGAAAAATATGATAAATACTATAAAATCTTATTCTGGAAGTTACGGTGAGAGCTGCTGAGAGCACAAATCTTGACAAAGTGTTGCTCTTTTTCTGAAGTAAACCATAAACCATAAACCAAATGTAGATGTCTCAACGATGGAGAACCGTGGATGTAGAGATTCCCATTTTTGGAGATTTGGGAAGAGCATGCATGGCCAAGATGGCCTTTATAGCTAATCAAGACCCTCAAACCTGCTTCGCCCTGCCATTAGCTTGACAGATGTATTTTATGCAGCCAATCATTCCAAGTTCAATGCCTCTTCAATCTCCTGAGTAGACTAACATTAGTGCCCTCTTGTGTTGCTTCAAGGCTGAACACAAGGCTCTATGAAGTTTTTTAACATTATAGTTTTGCCGCGTGGGTCCACCTATCAGTGAAACAGCCTGCAGGTTATTAAAATTTCCCATGTTGTTATTCTTGGTCAATGCAAGTCTGCCCTCAACTCAAGAAGATTGGCCTTGTCTTGGGGAAGGGAGCAGATGCGCACAACAACTAGCCAAGGATGTACTTTTTGATTGATTAATCAACCTAGGCACCAAGCTAATCCAAGATCAGAGCCAGTGTTATTATCATTAGTGGTCATTTAGAAACTAACCATCTTTCTCACCCGCTCGTGCAATCTCTTCTATGACAGTGGGTCCCATGAGTTCAGTATGCAATACACGGCTTGTAGAATCATCATATATGCAGCATTGGTATATACTACTCCACTACATATACTATAGTACTATACATTGTACGCATGAATCTAGCGTGTGTACTTTTGTTGAAGACAAAAGTAGCTAGCTTGGCCATGACTGGGGCAGTAAGAATCTGTATTGGTTGCATGATATTTTAAGTCATGATCAGCATGAACTTGGAACAGAGATCAATAACAAATCTGCTCCTATTCAGGGCTACTTTCTCTTAGCTGCCATGCATCCGTGGGAATTCTGGGATAAACTAAGCAGAAAGGATGGGGCTTTGCACGACTTTTGACGGAGATAACCCCGGTCGTAATCTCTTGGTTCCGGGATTATGATGCCAATTGTTAATTATTGGCTGGTCACAGAGTTCAGATGGATTGGCCAGTTCTGGCAAAAATGGTACATGCGCTCCTGGCATCTTAGCAAATGATCATTGGAAATCGACGCCACGTGATTGGCACGAAGGTTTTGAATTCTCTTCCCTAAACCTAGCTCTTGCCATCATTTTGTAATCTTATTCCTGGTTGATTTTTCATGTTGGGGTTTCGTACAGATTATGCGCATAAAAAATACAGCAAATTCTTGGAGTGTTAATTATGGATACACCATGGTTATGAAGAAAATTACGGAAGTCCTACAAACTAACTGAGTAACTGTTCCACACCAGGTGCCAGACCCACTTGTCAGTCACCAAGCCATAAAAATGTCTGTTCGTACGTATATGGTGCTTCGTCGAATTTAGGGTGTGTTTGGTTGAGCTGTGCCTTCTGAAAAAACTGTTGTGAGCTGTGGGCTGTGGAAAAGCTGTAAGCTGTTTGGTTCAAACAAGTATAAAACTTACCTTCTATCTCTATTTTCCTTGAAACAACTGTGAAACGGCTCTCTATTTTCACCATTTCAAAAAGCAGAAAGCCAAAAGCAGGGTCCAAGGTGCTTTCAAAACTGTACTACCCAAAAGTAGCTGCTTCTGAAAAAGCAGCTTCTGGTTTCCACCCCTTTGGTTGGCTTTTGGCTTTTTGGAAGCAAAAGCAGCTCCCAAAAACTCAACCAAAGGCACCCTTAGATCCAGTTCCAAACAATTCTGCCTTTTGACTTTAGAAGCTGGATTTTGAATAAAGTGATTTCTTAAGATGATTTATATAGATCATTTGTAGGAGACTAGAAATATCTATAGGAGCCGCTTTGAACAGAGTAGTTTCTCAATATGAGTGTTTTTTACTCTCTCAACCTCTCTCGAAATCAACTAAAAGCCATAGTACTTTTGAACAGGGACTAAGTGGATCTTGCATTGTCCTTAATGCTTTTATTTTTGTAAGAGAATTCAGTGCGATGGTAACTACATTCATTTTACATCTCAAAAGAAGAAAAAACATTCATTTTTACTGCATGAGAACTGTCTGACGACTGTTTTGGCAGTGGGCGAAGAAAGGGCCCAGACGAATCAGTCTATAACTCCGGGGAAACAACCAAACTTGGTCGGTCAAAATGGCAGCATAAGAATCAAACTGTGGTTGTTTCATTGCTGATATCAGCATATTTCCATGTCTGTGCAGAGATCTCCTCAGCGTCCGTTTGCGCCCTTTGGTAAGTAGGCTGCAGCTGACTTGCTACCCAGACAGTTGGTTTCAGTGTTATCTTCTTGACAAGTACCACGAGCATGGACAGTCCTACCAAATAAAAATAAAAAGTTGCCATAACGCTATAGTCTATAGTGCTAGCATTTTTACAAAAAGAGGGGAAAAGGGCAAACATTTAGCATTAGGTGTGGTGGTTTACATCAAGAGGTTGTATTTTATTCAGCTCCTTTCTTTTGACCTCGATCAGATTCAGTCAGTCAGTCTCTGGTTCTAAGGAAAGGAAGACTAAAAAAGAAATTAGTTGTATTTCCTTTTCTTTTCTTTTACCAAGAAGCCATGTTCGTGATTCTCGAACACATCAAAAGTAGCCAAGAAACAAAAAAGAAGATGAGGAAAGACGAGAGAATTACTTATATCCTGTTCTTTTCGACTTATAGTGTCCCTTGAACAAACAAATAGGACTTCTTCGTCATTGTTTCAAAGTAGTTTATCGGGCTAGCCTGTTCAAAGCAGCTTATCGATCTATCGACATTCAGTTCGTTCACACGAGCACTTACACTAGTGTCAAATGCTATCTGTCGTAGACATAAGACGTAGTTGAAAAGTATACAACCGACTGAAGGTGCAGACAAATCCTACACCCCCAACAATATATAGGAAGTAGGAACCAATGTGCAATCACTTCCATCCAGATTCTAGCATCGCATTCCAAAGGCATGCGTGCCCCAAGCACCCACACACACAAGGAGCCCAACAACATCTCTGAAACTGTCAGCTTCACTGCAAGTAGCCTCCTGAACTCTTGATATCTGCGCTTGTCATATCTGACGAATCATCTAAATGTCGCCTAGTGCATTGAGCTAACAGTTGCACCTGCCTTTCTTCTCCTTGCTCTTAGAAGGGCAAGAATTGTGTGACCAAGAATATCGTAATACAGCTGCTTTTAATTTTCGAGGCTAGGTAAGAACAGCACTAGAATGAAACTGTATTTTGCCAGGCAAAAAAAGGTGTGAATCCCAACTCACATTCTCCTTGCCGTACAGGAGCACAAAATCTAGCAGCCAAAGAGGCAAAGACCAGTCCAACACTTGGAAATTGGAAACACTCTCCTAGAGCCTCCAATCTCCATTCTCCTCTCCCATGGAGAGTACCAAAGCATATCAAAAGAAAGGACAAAAGGCAGAATAGACCATGAAAGGAACAAAGAAAAACAAACAAAATGGGGCCGCATCGTATCGGCTGCCCAAACATACCCCCCCCCCCCCCACCCCCAAAAAAAAACACAAGAGAAACGTCTTGGAAGGGAGAAGAGTGAGATCTCTCTGAACACCCTCTCCTCCCGACTATCTTTTTTTTTTATTCCGCCCCAACTGCTCTCCCTTTCTTTCTCTGCTGCATGAGTGACCAATGGGCGGGAGGGATCAAAGGAAACACCAGCAGTGCAGTAGTAGTACAATGTTGCAACTTGCAAATAATATCTTTTCAAAGAGGTGTGCCTCCGGAATACTCTAAATAAAATAAGCACAAAATAAAAGAAATTATCATATCAAAGAGCATTGATACAAAATTTCATAAAAAACATCCTCTTTCGAAATTCCAAGATTTTCTCTCATGGAGAGTGTGGGTGTATATATATAATTAACTAGAATATCATGGTGTCAGGGTACCATGATCTAAACTAGTTATTTTCCTTATGTATCGTGTGAAAAAAAATTTGGAAAATTTTAAATGTCCAATTTAACTAGTTTACTAATTAGTTCAAATAAGTTTGAATTTAAATTCGAACTGTAGTTGCTTTTTTTATGGTAGTTTGATTGTAGGTATATGTTGATTTTATATAAAAATCAGCAAATCATGCGATCTAGATTCGTTCAAAATCTTTGAATTCGAGTATATTTTTTCAAAGATACGCGTTCCATTTGAATTGTTATACATAGGTATATGCCTTAAAACTGATTTTTTTTAAAAAAATATCTAAATTTAGATTAAATTCATGCATTAAAAATCATGCCGGCATGACACCTTTTACCTCTCATGGAACTGAGGGAAGTCTTCACATGCTTAAATTCAGCAGTACTTTTTTCCCCAGAAGGTACTGTGTGTGTATGTATTGCTGGTCCTGTATTGCTTGCCCTTCTATTGCCCTCCACGGTTTTGCGAGAGCAACAAAAAGCAGAGACTGGCCATCCTAAGATTCCTCTGCACTTTATTCTCTCCCATCCTCACAGGTATATAGGGTATTCACACAATTTCACCTCCAAAGACTCAGGTTTTTGAAGGAGAGAGAGCCCTCCGTCCCCCTGCCTCCAACTTTACTCTCTCACTCTTGCTCCCTTGGCACCCACACACACCTACACACGCTCCTTGTCCTCCAGGAAGCTGTGGGCTAGTAGTAGCATACTAGCATCACATTTGTTCTTCTGCCTTTGCTTCAGAAGCCAGTTAGAACATTAGTGCTTCCAGACTCTTTCCTCCAAAGAGAATCCAGAATTTGTTCGCATCCTCAATCCTCTCCTCTCTCTCTCTCTCTCTCTCTCTAACCCTCCTCCTTTCCATCAAATCACAATCTTTGTTTATAGAGAAACAAACAGTGGCCGCATTGTCTCTACTCCTCCTTGGCCCCTACTTGCCATCAAGTCATCAACTGCCCATTTTGCAGCAATCAACAGTTTCTTGTGCTGCATGAGTGTTCCCCTGAGGAATAATGAGAGATGGTAGCAACACTACCAAGAAGAGCAAGGTATCTCTCTCATGCTTGGTCTCTCCCTGAGCTCTTCATTGTAAAAGTAATTGTTCTGTTTCCTCATGCTTAGATGTCGTGGTTTTCTTGTTCTTTTTGCAACTTGTAGCTGTCATGGTCCAAGAGCTTAGTGAGGAAGTGGTTCAACATTAGGAGCAAGGCCCATGACTTCCATGCCGATGATGTAGCTGCAATTGGGAGGAGAGGTGTGTATGTGTGTGACTCTGCGAGTGGTGCTTGTATTTGTGGGCCTGATTGCTCCCTGTTGCTCCAACAGTGAGCTCGCCATGTCCCTCTCTGTCTCTTGGGGATCAGTTTTCGTTGCTGCTTCCACTGCTCGTCTTTCATTGTCTTGTTTCTCTTTTTTGCCACTTGCGGAAAGCACTAATCTTTCTAGTTTCCCAAGTTTTTTTACCAAATTATTCATGCATTGTTATTTGGCGTATTGCCCGGATTGATCGGCTCCTGTTTTGATTGCAGGAGGAGGTGATGATGAGTGGAGGGGCAGCAGCTTCACCAGGAGGGAGGCGGGCACAGTCAAGAAGACCAAGACAGGTGAGCAAACTGCAAAAGACCGCACACTTCGTTTTTTTGATCTGGACTGTGGCATTCCCGATGTATTGCTGTACCGTGAAATGTTTACTCAGAGAGGTCCTCAAGGAGAAGCCATGAGCGCTCGAGGCGGGGCAAGATAGACCTCGACGCTGCAGAGGCCACCGTGACATTGGATTATAGGTACGCTGCTGCATTGCAATGTTGGTGATTCCCACTGCCACATTTGGCCCGTGCATAATTCCTCTTGTTCTTGAAGTAGGATCTTTGTTGCTACATGGAATGTAGGTGGCCGATCACCACCAAATAACATGAGCCTCGAGGACTGGCTCCATGCTGCACCTCCTGCCGACATCTATGTCCTCGGGTACTGGTTTCGTCTCCTCTATGTTACCATATCACTGAATTCATGTCAGATGGCGCGGCACTGCAAGTTTGATAGCACTGAGTTTTGATAATATCGTGTTGTTCAGGTTTCAAGAAATCGTCCCGTTGAATGCCGGGAATGTTCTTGGGACAGAGGACAATGGCCCGGCAAGGAAGTGGGTTTCCCTGATTAGAAGGACGCTGAACAATTTGCCGGGTACTAGTGGTAATGGGAGCTTCCGAACGCCGTCTCCAGCACCTGACCCGGTGGTGGAGATAGATGATGACTTTGAGGGGTTGTCATCGAGCCAGAACAATGCATCCTTCTTCCACCGACTGTCTTTCCAGGCCGGGCTCAGCCGGAGTATGAGGATGGAGGGTGACATTCTTGCACCCCAGCCTAGGCTGGAAAGGCGCTACAGCGTCTGTGACCGAGCAATCTACGGTCGTAGGCCTAGTGACTACGAGACCAACTACCGGTGGGGTGGATCATCAGATGATGAGAACAACACCGGAGAATCACCCAGTACGGTGTATTCACCAATGTCGTACGGATACGGCAATGCATCATCTCTGGAAGACAGCCATAGACCAGCTGGTCATACTAGGTAAGTCTGAAGTTTTCGATTCTTGGAGCATTTTCTTTCATGAGATTTAGTGAGTATCTTTTGTGGCAATTGGATGCTCAGATATTGCCTGGTTGCAAGCAAGCAAATGGTGGGATTGTTTCTGATGATTTGGGTTCGGAGAGACATAAGGGATGACATCAGAAATCTGAAGGTTTCTTGTGTTGGGAGAGGATTGATGGGCTACCTTGGTAATAAGGTAAGTCACAGTGTTCTGCTGTCATCTAGCTATTGTGATTTTAAATGCTTTACCTTATATGACTTGATCGCAAACAAGAAGTCTTGCTAGCTTAGGTATTCAATGGTAAAGGATTTGTTTTCCAGGGTTCAATTTCGATTAGCATGTCATTGCACCAAACAAGCTTCTGCTTCGTCTGCAGCCATCTGACGTCAGGACAGAAGGACGGTGATGAGATGCGGAGGAATTCAGATGTACTGGAAATCCTCAGAAAGACCAGGTTCCCAATGGTTTATGGACAGTATGAGCGTTCACCAGAAACTATCTTAGAGCATGAGTAAGCAAAGAACCTTAGAATGAACTCATAAAGCTTGTTCCATATGAATTTGGTGTAACATTGGGCCCCTTCTTGTGCCTTTCCTTGCAGTCGAATCATCTGGCTCGGGGACCTAAATTACCGAATCGCGCTTTCCTATCGGTCAGTGAAGGCCCTCGTGGAGATGCGCAATTGGAAAGCATTGCTGGAGAAAGATCAGGTGAGAGCTTGTAAACCATCTTGAACGTATTATGTATGTGTGTGTAGCGTTGAAACCCTAGAAAGCAGTAAAATTCTTGTGCCACAGGCAATCAGTGCTTTCTGTCTTGTCGTTCTTTTACTTTGTCATGTTACAAGTTTTCTGATAGCTTGACAAAGGCAGAAGGGCTATTGTTTTTAGGAGGTGCTTCTATACTTTCCTTAATAGTGATTTGTAAATTTTTATACTTTCCTTAATAGTGATTTGTAACATTGTAAGAGCTCGTCAACATGAAAACTTGACACTTTCAGCTGAGGATTGAGCAAAGAGGTGGGCGAGTATTTGTTGGGTGGAATGAGGGGAAAATATACTTCCCGCCAACATACAAATACTCAAACAATTCTGACAAGTATGCCGGGGATGACATGAACCAGAAGGAAAAGAAGAGAACTCCTGCATGGTATTTTGACTACACTATAGTACCAGATTTTTTGCTGGATTTTGTACGGTTAAATTAAATTTAGTAATCTTGCTGCGTAGGTGTGATCGTATTTTGTGGTATGGAAGGGGCCTTGGTCAACTGTCATATGTTCGCGGCGAATCTCGCTTTTCAGATCATAGGCCGGTGTACAGCGTCTTCAATGCAGAAGTAGAATCAATCAATCATAGCCGAATCCAAAAGATGAGTTGTTCAAGCTCGCAACTGGACATCGAAGAACTGCTGCCCTACTCATATGGATATACTGACATCAATCCATATGGATACACCGACCTAAATTTCTACTGAAAGGGTTCAGGAACTTCGGCATCCTCTGAATGTTCGGTGCTATAACTAGTGATGAAAAGGTATGGTTTGGAGAGTGATTTTATTTCTCAGTTGAAATGTATTTCTGTCATATAATATTTTCCAATGACAGGCTGCATTGTTGGAGAGCAAAAGACTAATTGGACATCAGTTACAGCCTCTGATAGTTTGGTAGTGGCATTCATATATATATTGATCAATACAGTTGATTTGGTATGCACTTACGAACTGACTGATTTTAGTAAAATCCCAGAATTGCACATTTGAATCATCAGAAACACATCAAGTTCTTGGATAGTTCACAAGATTTAACTAATTGAGACAAGGTACAAGTATGATATTTTTCATGTTACAAGATCTACATATTTGTGGTGACGGAGGGGTCTAATTAGCCATTGGATCCTATTCTTCTCTCTCTCTCTTGCAGGTGAGGACCGTGTTCTCTGAACCCTGAACAAAGTTACAGACTGCAATTAGTGGGGATGGTGACTCAAATTATTTCACTGACTTCAAAGAGAATAAGGAACCCAGATGACCACTTACACAGCAAATGGTTCGTTTCTTAAGCAGATAGTACGACCATTCAATCATAACTCCAGGAGACTTTGGCCAAAGCAAAGATACTACTGACAACAACGGCAAGCGTGCACCAGATTTTTTTTATCTGTACATTGTAGGGCAATATCCCCCCCCCCCCCCCCCCTCCTCTCTTCCCTGTTTTCAGACAGTAACGACAAGTAGTCCTTTGCACAGTTTACTTCTCTGTGGGTATTTTAAAGCTGGAAAAAAGGTCATGAATGCCTGCATTGTTCATATCATTTCCATGGATGGAAAAGGATGTATAGGCCATCATTGTCATGTTTTGTTTTATGAGCATTGTCTGATCAATTGAGCTGACAAAAAGGCTACCAGTCACATTTTCACCAGCCTTCACACTGCAGGAAAATGTGTTCTACCCCTCCTTCCTTTGCCCCCCTTTCACTGTTCTTGGCAGGGGCTACGAATAAAGGCCAAGAAATGTGTCACTGGAATCTGCAGAGACATTTGTAATACTACTTTGTTTTTGTTTGTGTTGTGATTGCATGCGCACGCGCTGATGAGATCTAGCATGGAATGATTTGCTGCTTCCTTTGCGTTGCATGATGGCCAGATTGAGTGCAACCTGAAAAATCTACAGGTGGTTCAGAGTTCAGACGGTTTCCATTAAAGCAACTGTTTTGTGTGATTCAGTGGCTTCAGTCCTGACAGAAATCGTCGGGCTGCAGAAGAGATCAAACAAACTTCACGCACGCCAATAGCTTTTTTTCTTTGAAAGAGTACAAAGCTGACGTATACACTTAACACACATCACAATTATATCACTCACGCAGACGTGTCAAAGGCACCATATGCCTCATGGATCACAGGCATAAACTTTTCCACTAAGTACACATATGTGTGTACTTTTAAAATTGGTGAACATCAGCGTCAGGTCTAGGACTTAAACCCTAGTGAGTTAGATGCATATCGGCACGCCTAGACATCTGGCCACAGGTTAGCTTCTACGCACGCCAATACTTGTTGAGTTATTACTTACTAGTGATTGATCAGATATGCTTCCTGAAGCAAATCATTGTCCACTAGAATGGGAGAAGAAGAAAACATACGAGTTAAAAAAGAAAGGTTAAAATAAAGTACTATCATATCTCAGCATACTAACGACCTAACCCCAGCCCTTCCAAACTCGGTAGTAAACGAAAATGCCGAGTTCGAGGTTTGCATACCTTGCGACCAGGAAGCAGAAACAGTCGACCATCTGCAGCTGCAGCAGTGTATCTCCACTAAGTTGGTTTGGTTTATAATTTTCCATTGGCTTCTTTGCTTCCCGTCCGGCTTCTTCAGCAGCACCTGCAGCCTGAGTGATCGCTGTATTACAGCCCGTAGATCAGTACCGAAGGGATTCAGAAAAGGATTGGATAGTTCATTTTTGCTTATTCCTTAGATGGTTTGGAAAGACCGTAACGATGCCCGTAGATCAGTACCGAAGGGATTCAGAAAAAAAATTGGATAGTTTGTTTTTACTTATTCCTTGGATGATTTGAAAAGAGAGTAATGATATGTGGTTCAGAGGCAAGCCCTTCCAAATAGCTAATCTGATTGCCTTGATTAAGCATGAATGTCTCAATTGGGCAAAGACAGGGCTACTAATTTAGGTTCTATTTTGTCCAGTAGTTCGTCATAGTCGCCTTCGGATTTCCAGATGTAATCTCCCCTCCCTGCTTTCGTTGCCTTTTTTGGACAATCTAAACTCTGTATTTTGTTCTTTTCCCTTAATTGAATGAAACGCTCTTGGCGTTTTCGAGAAAAAAAGTTGCTTTAAGCCTTTAACGTCATTTCCAGCCGAAGAAACTGACCTTCTTTCACGTTACAGTGTTTCTTGATTGGCCATATTTTGAAATGGATAGTAGCGAAGGATGGACATATAAATAGTGAGTCATACCGACATATTTATACACACATACAATTGAAAGCAACAAAGAAAGATCCGGAGTTCTCTTTACCCCTCTATCCGTGTTCAATCTATTATTCTGTCTTCTGTGATTGATTCGACTGGTCGCCAGCGACGGTTCCTCAACAGATACCTTCCAGATGTACAGCCGATGAACAGATCTAAATCCAAACAGAACACAGAGAGGGCGCCCCTTCAAATCAGACCGCCTCCACGTTTCTCGCCGTCCTACACCAGACAAATCCCACCACCACCAACGCCGACCAAACAACCCCCCCCCCCCAACAAAACAACCTCGAAACGGTTCACGATTCACGAACTCCAACCCCACACTCACCGATCCGTCGCGCCGAAGCGACCTCGGCGAGCTGGGCGCGGAAAATCCCGAGAAAAACACCCGCGGGATCGGAGGGAGGTGACGGATCGATCCGCGAGGCGACCGGGAGGATCCGATCGCTGCTCTAGGAGAGATCTGCCTCGCGAAGAAGGGAGCGCGAGGGTTGATTCGGTGGAAGCTTAGGGGTGTGGGAGGCGACCACTCTAACGATCAGAACTACATGACGCCGGCCTCGGAACGGACCGCGCAAAACCGGGCTTAATAAAAATCCGGGAGGGGGCTGGGAGTCCGTGCGTGCGCCGCGCCCGGACATCTGCGCGGGCCCGCACGGGTTTTTCCTATGGGGAGTGGGGTCTGGGCCGTTGGATGCTCACGGTCGGTGGGAGTGGACGGTGATCCGGAGGACGCGTGGTGGGAGGTGACGTGTCAGGGTTCGGCGGTTGGGATAGGGTTGTGTGCAACGGAGTGGGCTGCGGGGTAGGGGTATTTAAGTGGATGCGATTGAGCCTGCCTGTACCTTGGACCTTGGTACGATTAAATGAACTAGACGACTTCGCCGCCGTTATTTTGAATTGTTTTATGAGGATAGATTTTTTAAATATTTATATTTAAATTAAAAACCATCAACCGTATCCAAAAAACAACTTTGGATCCATAGATGAGAAGAATCGAATGGAACATTTCGGGAAAATGTTCTTTGGTCGAATCCTTTTTGTTATGACTTCTCTCAAATAAATAAACAGTAAGACTTATCTGTCACTGTTTCGAAGTGTCGGCATTCGATTTATTTACACAAACATTAGCGTTATGATAAAAAACTATAAACTGCAAGCCCGCAACCGAAAAAATCCCACCCTTTTATGCAGTAATGCTACTAGTTGACATTGCTGACGTTCGTTTTGTGTCGGTTGTGACATTTGGTGGAAACAAAATGCTCCATGTCAACTTCGTGCACGTAGTTTTGCAGGAGAGAGATGTCACAAGCAATTTCAGCAGCTGAGATAGCCATGTTCACATACGTTTCATACAGCTTCCCCAAAAATAACGAGTTTTTATCATGATGCGTTCTAACTGTACAATGTTACAACACGCTTTTTTTTTTATCACATTGTACCTTTTTAGTGCGGCAACCAGAATTTAATCCACTTGTAAACACAGACAGACGCTTCTTAATTTAACACCATGAGCTCTCACTTCTTAATTTAACACCATGAGCTCTCACTGCTTTCCAGAGGGCTCGCACCCCAGTTAGATGCACAACGGAAAAGATGGACGCGGGCATGAAAAAATGAGATGCCACAAACTGGATTTCTTCTTCCGGTTGCTGTTTGATGGACGACTCTATACAACATACTATGCCACGGGGGCTTTGTCGCGGCAGCAGGATGCCTACCATCTGGGGCGCTCAATCTACACAAATGCGCCCACATTTGCAGACTTCTGGACGAACGTAACAGCAACAATCAACAATTCCTCTCACAATTGAGAGTGGGATACCCGAGGGGTAAAAGAGTTCACCGATATTTCTTGAGGCACAGGGGGGCTCTGCGTCTCCTGATGAGAAGGGGTTACTAGCCTCTGGACCGTCTTCAAAGCGCTTGTTAACTGTGCAAATGAAGGGCGCAAATTTGGATCCCTGGAGATTAATAAACCACATATTAGCTCGTATTTAGCATTAACATCAAATTTTTTTGTTGCTAAGGCCAAACAGGATGACTTGGGAGTACTCTTTCGATGCAACATAAGACAAGTTTATTTTCGAACACTTAGAAACTCACTTCTGCCAGCATTCCCATATAATCCTTGCAACTAGAGGATCAACTTCCTTGGGAATATCAAGCCGTCGGTCCTGGAAGCCAACTGCTCCCACGACTTGCATCGGATTCATCCCACTCCATGGCATTCTAAGTGTTGCTAGTTCCCACAAGATGACGCCAAAGCTGTAAACATCGCACCTGCACAAATTTCAGGTAATGGTTGAGTGAGACTATTTCAGATGTCACACCAATAAAAAAAGGGGGAAAGAACAAAAAAGCTGAAGGGTTAGGGAGGGAGATCATATTTCCGTCCCAATAAAGAGTTATACACAGGTCCTTTAAAAAGAATTTGTCAAACTTTTCCTCACATTTCTAATTTCTACACGATAACTTCAGGTATTTCCACATTTCCAGTGCGGTGAATTGTCAAACCAATCTAAGGAGTGATTTGCAAGCCTTGGCATATCTCAACATATTTTACCACAGTTGATAGATCATCAATTTTTTTATAAACTGATCATCAATTATTAAATCAGCATTACATGTCCAATTGTCAACTAAAAAATTTCAGGATCTCATGACATGAAAATTAAAAGCATTATATCCCATCCCAGCTTCCAAGGAGTCAAAAGTTCAAGCATGAAAATTGAAACACAAGCACTCCAATGGGAAGATAAACATCCAATCCAGGGTAATTGCTGAGCAACTTAACATAGAATACCCAGAATGAACAAGTAAATGGAACTAACAGTTAAAATGAGAAACATCTAGAAAATAACTCACTTTTCATTTGATTGTTCATTCCGCAAGACCTCAGGTGCCATCCACTCAGGCTAGTGGGATGCCAAAAAGGTATATTTCAATTCAAAAATAGAACCAGTAAATGCTTCAATGATAATTATATAAAGTAAAAATCATCCTGTTATAGTCCAGGTGCTAGTTACTTACAGTTCCAGCAGTGGATTTGGATGATAAAAATGTACTGTGCTTCAAGCGTGAAAGTCCAAAATCACAAACCTGTTTTATATCATTGGTGAGCCAATAAACCAACACACATATTAATATGATTACTAGCTGTCAGATTTTAATTGTTAAAAAGGCAAAAGGAGCACACACCTTTACATTCCAATTATCGTCAACCAGCAAGTTTGGTGATTTAAGATCCCGGTGAACAATTGTTGGTACACTAGTGTGTAGACAATTCATGCCTTTGGCCTTAAGAGAAAACAGTCATCTGTATAAGCAGGGGCAAATAAACAAAAATGAAAAGAAAATATACAAGATCCATCATTACCACATCAAGGGACATCTTAATCCTCCGCTTCTCATCAATTTGGAATTTAGGACGGTGAAGGATCTTATATAAGCTTCCCCTGAGCAAGGACATTGCAGTGAAGTGTGAACCATCAAACATGAACGACATCCATTATAGACTTGCTTAAGACTGGAACATGAGTTATATGAAATTATATTGGAGCTACGATAGATACACGCCATCTCCAAATAATACGTAGATAAATCCTTAAATTTTATGTGAAACTGATGAACAGGAGTATTTTTCCTATTAAGTAGCATGTAAAACCTTCAGTATTACGTTCCATTTTAAGCTAAGTTGTTAAATGAACTTTCTATGTAGGTCCGCCAGCTTGAATTTCTTCCGTGTTGTTCGGACTCTGGACAAGAATACTTGTAACTTCATTCACAAACACCACAAGATTATCACCTAGCTATGCAGTAAAAAAATATACAAAATTGTTATACCTTGGAAGATACTCAGATACAATAGATAAGTTTGGAGGGCGTGTAACAGCACCCATAAAAAGAACAATATTTGGATGATGCAATCGACGCATTATCCGCACCTTGTAAAAGAAAACACATGCAATCATCAAACATTGCAGCAGCAATGAACTAAATATGAAAAATAAATGGTACACTTAGTACAGCTGTTATGGCTAGGGCAAATGACGGATCAGAACAGGGGCTCCCGTAGGGAAGCCGGCAACCAAACGTTGCTCTGCTTAATTCCAATAGCATGTGGTAGCCCTCTTTATATAGATGGGCTCCCCCTAACAGATCGAATCTAATCTCAATCATATCTCTAACAATATCATATCTCTAATTATATATCTAACATAAGGAAACTAATCTCTAACTTAAATAGAAATCAATCTCTAATTCCTAATAATAAACCGACTAGGCCGTGGGCCCACCTCTATGACATTACACCCCTCCCGGACATGCAGCTCGTCCTCGAGCTGCTAGACGGCGGCCAATGGAAGACCTTCGACGCCGATGTAGAAGATGAACGGTGGCAGGGTGTTGCAGCGGATGGAGACGGGCGGCCAGATGCATGCGGAACAAGACTAGACGAACTGTAGCGCCTTCAGGAATATAATGCCTGCAAAATAAGTTTTTTTTTTTGGAATTTTTTTTTTGTTTTGGATTTTTTGTTTTGGATTTTTTTTTTGCCCAACTACTCAATCGGTCGGTTAAAAATCCGACCGAGACCACCAGGCCACCCCTCCTCCCACGCGGCTCGGTCGGTGGCGATGGAAGGAGCGGCGGCTGAAGGCGCATCGGCGGCGGCGACGGTTCCGGCGACCCACGGCGGCCGGCGGCGGCCCGTGCGGACCGGATCCGGGCGGCGGAAGCAGAGGCGGAGCAGGCGGCTGAGCGGCGGCCGGTGCGGACCGGATCCCGAGCGGCCAGCGGCGTTGGTTCGGGCGGAGGCGGAGCGGCTGCAGCGGCGGCTCGGGCGGAGGCGGAGACGGCACGGCCGGCGGGAGGAGCGGCTGCGGCGCGGCCGGAGGTGGCCCGGGCCGGGATCCGGGCGACGATGGCGACCGGGACGGCGACTCCGGCAGTTCTCGCAGCGGCGGCGGCTCCGAGCAGTCCACGGCGGAGGACGTGGCCCCGACGGCGATGTCGACGTCTCGGCAGCAGAGCGAAGGCGGCGCGGAAAAACCCATGTCGGGGATGTCCCGATCTGGAGCGGAGGCGGAGCGACGGCCTGCGGCGCGGGCCGGCGGATCTGGCCACGGCCGAGTCTGGCTGCGGCGGTGCGCGGACAGAGGCGACCCGGTCGATGGGGGCGGCGGCCTGCACGGAGGCGGAAACAGAGGCAGGGCGAGCAGCCGTGGGGCGGCGTCTGGCGGAGCTGGCGACTGCGGCTTGGGCGGAGGCGTATCCGGCGGCGGCGGCTCGGGCAGATCCGGAGCGGTGGCCCTCGGGACCCGCGGCGCTGACCACTCGGCTTCAGGCGGAACCGGCGACGGCGGCTATGACACGGGCGACGACGGAGCGGACGGCGGAGCAGCGCGGCAAAGAGCGGTGGCGGATCCAGGCGGCGGCTGGCGGCCGGCGACCCAGGACAGCAACGCCGACGGTTGTGCAGCAGTCGGACCGGGGAAACTAGGGTTTCCCCCGGTTGGACCGGCTGATTTGTGGCGGCCGGACCGTAAGGAGATGCTGCGGCGACCACGACGACGGTTGAAGGACTGGACGGAGAAGCTGCGGTGATGCAGTCGATGGATGGGGGTTTTGCGATGGAGGCGGCGGTGGCGGGCGGCGGTGGCCGGGACTCCAAGGCCTCCAGGCGCGCGTAGAGAGATGCCATCTGCTGGGAGATCTCGGACAGCGCTTTCATTATGGCCAATGTCTCAGCAATAGGACGAATTGCAGAATCCATGGTAGCAGAAGTCGTGGGAAGGGATCAACGGCTCTGATACCAAATTGTTATGGCTAGGGCAAATGACGGATCAGAACAGGGGCTCCCGTAGGGAAGCCGGCAACCAAACGTTGCTCTGCTTAATTCCAATGGCATGTGGTAGCCCTCTTTATATAGATGGGCTCCCCCTAACAGATCGAATCTAATCTCAATCATATCTCTAACAATATCATATCTCTAATTATATCTCTAACATAAGGAAACTAATCTCTAACTTAAATAGAAATCAATCTCTAATTCCTAATAATAAACCGACTAGGCCGTGGGCCCACCTCTATGACAACAGCTCTAAGATAGAAAAACATATACTTTCACCTACTTCACTTCGGAATTCATCCAAAGCATCACCATAGAAATCTTGATCCAAGAATTTCTTTACAGCAACTTCCTGCAAATAAACAAAAACTTCACTGCCTTGATAGAACCAAGTTATCCAATAAGAAGGAAAAAGTGAAGATGCTCCATAATTTGGTTGAAGGAAAAAGTGAAGATGCTCCATAATTTGGTTTCTCGTCTGAATTACGTAGACCATTTTGTGCATATAACATCTTGGAAGAATGGTAAAACTCAAGATACAAACGAAGGGAAAGAACTGCTTACTGTTGCATTCCAATCAGCACGGTACACCTCTCCATATGAACCTATTGGAAGGAAGTAGTGATTCATTCAATTGTTTTCTTGCAGAGAACACAAAGATGCAAGTCATGCAACAAATTGGCTCCTAATAGTGCAATGAATTAAAAGCACATAATTGACATATTGCATGACAAGTTTAAAATATGTCTACCTAAACAAAAGAGTGTCAACTTGTTAGTGCAAAGGGCAGTAAAGAATACATCAAAACTTGTATACAAAGAAATACCTAAGCCAATCCTTTCACCAATCAAAATATCTTCCCAAAGAATTTCACATTCAGACACATCATCGAACATGGTATCAAGCCTGTGTGACCTCGCAGAGGATGGTGAAATAGATTCCAGATTTCTTGACGGCATTGACGTGTCCATAAATCTGTCAAACGGAGACTTCTTTGGATCAGGAGGTAAATTCTTATTGTCTTGCCTTCCATCGAAGTTTTCCTTGCGTTCTTTTGCTAGATTCTGAAGTGCATTTGTTGGAACTCGTCCTTCTGCAGAATTACCCCATTTATGTCTTTCTAATTGTGGTTGATTCTCCAGTCTAGAATTTGTAGGACCTTTGTCCGAATCAGCACGCATAACTTTTTCAGGAACCTTCCCAATCCCAGCTGTAGAAGTCACTTTCATGGCAGAGAAACCAGCCATATTGTCATAATTATGAGCTGATGCCACATATGATGTATCATTACGCACTCCAGCATTAAGATTAGTATTCTTTGCAGCTGACCATGGCACCTGAGATGATGATGCAACATTATCACCAGCGTTTCTACGTGCAAATGAATCCTGCACATAGTTGTACTGCTTGTTGTTGGAAACATCATTGTAAGGAGACCAGTTTTTCATAACCAATCGCTGCTGTGGTCTTCCAGTGCTAGGGACTACGTTCTCTCTACGTCTTTGCAACTCATTGTTTCTATTATCTGGCCCATTGAATGGTACTGACGTTTTCTTCGACTCAATACCCCCAAAAGGATTAAGCTCAGCAAACAGGTTTCTGGACTCTGAATTTTCCTGTAGATCTGCAGTCAGTTTTATATTCCCATTCCGTGGATGTTCACCACCTGGAAGTTCAACTTTCTGCTGTGACGTACCAGCAGAAGTTGATGGCTCATCTGATTGCTCATGAGAAACTAACGTCCAAGAACCATCAAAAACACTTCCAGCAGTAACAGATGATGTGCCACCCGAAGAGGTTTGTGAAGATGCTGTGGCTGCTTCTTTCTCATATCCAGATTGACTGGCTGATATCCAAGTACCATTGCTAAACAAAGGCAGTTGGTCACCTTTATGTTCAAGTGGCAATGCATTAGCGCCCAGATTAGGACCAATGGTACTTGATGACCCAGCCATCTGATTCTGGCCGAGTTTTCGGTTAGAATTTAACGAATTGCCCTTCCAACTTAAGACATCTGCCGGAATAAGAGTACCAGGAGCTGCCATCAGATCGACCAAAAACTCCCTGCAGAAAAATATTGCAATACATACTCTTATTAGAGAGAAAAGCATTGAAACGCTGCTCATACATAAATCTACTTAGCAAACATGGAGCAGCAAATGAATTAAAATATATTGGAAACAGTGGTAGGCTGGTAGCAGATGAATAGTGTACTTGGATTATGTTTCCCTGAGAAATAACTATGCTGTAAACAACCTGCAATGCTCAAATACATCAATACCTTTCTTTGTCCATCTTTATTATATCAATAGCATCATCATCATCACCAGTATAATTACTCCCTTTGACAAGTTTGCATGGAATGCCAACACTATCAGCAAGAATCTGACGAAGAGGTACAAGAGCTATGAGAAATTGAGAATGCTTCTAGGTATGTTTAGGCAAATGAAGAGACATGGTGCAATGTTCAATATATTGGGGTTTTTCTGCATTTACTCTTGACTCTCGAACATTATTTGATTTGATTTCAATTCATTTTTATACAGATGTAACTTGGACCATGATTCATCAATTACAAATGAATACTATCAATATGTTTTTCGCTACTGTCTGATAGGGAAATCATGTAAAAACACCATTATATCAATGAAGAGGTGCAAACACACTCTAAACCACTCAAATGACGAAATAAATTAAGAAGTTAATGTGCTTCCATAGAATTACATCTGTCAGTTCCATGACAAGGTGAGATGATCAATTTTTCACAAGATCCAATGTAGACAAGCATCTGGCATGTAGTGATTAGTAAACATGTCTAACAAAAAGGAAGTGGTTTAGGTAAAGTAAAATTAGTGCTTTACAGTGATCCTTCGGTGCTCTACCAGGGGGAAAAGGCCAATAACTTTCAAAGCAAGACATCCTAAATTTGATGGGGAACAAAATTTCACTGATGTAATCTAGATTCCATACACCGTAATAACCAAAAGAGTTCAAATACAAAACTTTTCAAACCCGAAGAAAAGCAGAACCATTTTCATTCTCTCTTTGATGTTGCTTCTCTTACCCCCTCTATTCCGACACAGCCACATGTGGGGTCGAGGAACCTCTGTCCATGCGAGGCCAGTGGTGATGTCAAGCTGGACTGCCGGACGCAAACACCGGCTAGGGTGTACACCACTTGTTGTGTACCCACTTCCAAGTTCACAATGATATACAGAAGGAGATGGAGCGAGGATAGTAGTTAAACTTAATTTCAGTTAACGAGCAAATGTACCATAGGTTCAAGTTCTCCTTGATGGCAGTGCATCATTCTGGCATCAAATTCTGCCGTTCAGATCAGGATGGGTATTGGTGTGGGCTTAATATATCCATCCAAACTATGAACTAGTAATAGGGGTCCTGTACTCCTGTCTCTGTGTCAAACATTGACAAAACAACCCTTTCAAAGGTCTACCATGTATTACCAGACTAGGTGCAAGATGTTCTACGTTTCTGAGGGGACAACAGGTGCACGGCATGCACACGCACATACACACCGAGAGAGAGAGAGAGGAAGAGAGAGAGAGTTGACCTTGAAAAGTAGGGCACGGTGACGAGACAGCCCTATCTTTATGCAACCAATAGGCAACAAACTAGTATGTAGTGAGTTTCTCAGCTCAGTACTCTTCTCCAACCACCTTGCGAGCATGTCATTTGCATCTTTCACAGGTCCACCCATGTTATCTGTAACAAGCTCAGCTATTCTTTGCACTAAAACTGTAATATTTGCAACAGGGAAGTCCAACAGGATGCACTGTGCCACTTGCTCCATCTCCTGCAAGGTAGCATCAATGGCGCGGTTGATTACAATGACTTCAAAGCCCAGGTCCCCTATGCCTGTTTGAAGATCTGCTAGTGATGGCATCTTCCCTTGCCTAGAGGATTCCATAGAGGGGCCAAATATGTCGTAGAAGCCATCAATAACTTTCTCATGATAATCAAGAAAGTTGTAATCCTGAAAGTCAGAATGGAGCACAATCATAAGAAGTCAGACAATCCAGTAGCAAATACACTTTACAAATAGAAATATGTTCACTAACTATTTGAGCTTAATTGGCACATCAGGGAGGGAGGACAGAAAAACTGATACTTGCCCGGCCAAGGCGAATATCTACAAATAGAAAATAGAACAAATAGCATCTAGCTCACTAAGTATATGAATAGCATCAACACAACATGTAGAAAAAAAGCTTGATGTGACCAAGCAAGCATATAGTTGGTTCGAAAAGCATCTCAACCTGACCAATTCCTACATCCTGCTAAATATCTCCTGCTTTTACAGTCCACTAAATTGCATGCAGCTGCTAAATAGTAGCATTTTCTCTTCTCCATACATGATTTTCCACTCCACTGACTGAGGTGAAGCTTAACAACAAACAACACATAAGCTACTATCTCAAACCAGTGACCGAATTCAGATCATCCAGCAGCAAATAATCTTTATGAATAGATATAAGAATGCTTAGTATTTAAGCTTAATTGATACACCAGGGAAGGGGGGAAAACAGTATTTACCTGCCCAGGCAGACCCTCTATAAATAGGAATTAGCAATGAATAGTTGTTAGCTCAGTAAGTATTTTAACAGCATCAACATTACCATGTAAGGAAAAAAAACAGCTTGGTGTGATCAAGCAAGCCTATAGGTGCTTCACGAGCACCTCCAACCTGGACCGTTTCTATTGCCTTCTAAATATTTTTTTCTACTTTCGCATCCACTAGCATGCATGCAGCTGCTTAATGGTAGCACTTCTCTATATGTGATTTTCCTCTCCGTGGATTGAGGTGAAGCTTGACATCAATCTAGCCAGAGCCACACAAGCTACTATCCCAAGCTATCGAGTGAATTTAAATGTGATATGACCAGAAAAACTTAATGGTAGCATGCATCATTGAAGTGGTAGCTGGTAAACATGAACTACTAACGCAACCCTTGCTCTACATTTAAGTCTTGACTGTTCTATACAGTAGCGGGAAGCGATTGCAACCTAAAATCTCACAAGTGACACGGAACTGTGCGGCTTAGCATATATCCAGCTCGAATCGAATCCGTTGGTCTCGAGCCTCACCCAGTAGCGCCGGGAGAGGGACTCCGCGGTGTGATCCTCATCCCGGCCGGCGTCGCCCCTGCCCAGGCTTATCAGCTTGGCCTTCCTGATCTGCTCCCCGTCGAGGTCCCCCACGCAGTCGCTGTTGGACGCCGACAGCGCCATCGCCAGCTGCATCTGGAACTCCTCCTCCGAGGACATGTAGTCTTCTCCACCGCCACCCCCTCCGCCTCCCCCACCGGCAGCAGCCGCCGCCGTGGGCGTCGCGGCGGCGGAAGGGGACGGGGTGGAGGCCGTCGATACCGACAGCGTCGGCGCGGCCCCCGACGGGGAGCTCGCCGGCGACGGCGCGGGTTCGTTGGATCGGTGCTGCCACTTGATCTTACTCTTGAACAGGCTCTTCATCTCCGCCCCAGATTTTTCTAGCGGCGCCGCGTGATGTGATCGGCGAGGAGACAAGCCGTAAGGAGGAAGGAGGGAGCGGAGGAACACGGAGGAGGGGAAAGGAAGGAAATTTAGGAAACGGAGCGGGTAAAGTTTCCGAGGGGGAGACTGCAAAAAGGCGCGGCTGGACCTGGTCCAGTGGCTGCCTACTAGCTTAGGTCAGATTGAAAACTCGACTTCTCAAAATGGTTTTTCACGAGAAATGTTAATATTTGAATGTCCGAGTTGGACGTTAGTTTTAAACGTTTAGCTTTAATATTTTTAATCATATTTATAACATTTTTCTATTATATTTACAATATTTTTCTGTCCGAGTTGAAACATCAAGCCATAACTAAAGATGACAATGGGTACCCATACCCGAATACCCGACGGGTTTTACCCGATAAAGAGACGGGTATGAAAAATTTTATGTACCCATGGGTACGTTATTGGGCGAAATCCTCTACCCGTCGGGTAGACGGGTGCGGGTGTGGGTATATACTACCCATACCCGCCTACCCGCGGGTAATGAATACCCGCATTAGACAACTAGACATCCCACTCAAATGTTGATTTTATTATCTACTTGTTGTTGATTGTTTATTTGTTTGTCATATGTTGATATGGTCATGTCAAGTATGTTTATGTGATGTACTAATTTTGATCATTAGACGCTTTTGTGCTTGGCATGTATGATTAATGAATGTCTAAATTGATGATATTCTTATGTGTTGAACCGGGTATGCTTACGGGTACGGGTTACCCGTCGGGTAGTAATACCCGCGCGGGTATGGGTATGGGTAAATTTTCCTACCCGCGTGCGGATACGGGTAACCCGACGGGTAGATTTACATCTAGCGGGTACGGGTATGGAATGGCAATACCCGATGGGTATTTACCCGTTGCCATCTCTAGCCATAACCGAATCGGAAGTGCAGAGACAGAATAGAGCAGCGCACGACCACGAGATCCAAACTTGACAAAAATTTCGATTAAGAAATCATCTGCTCATGAGACTTTGTATATAGCAAGATTAAGGTCTCACGATGATACTCTATTCTTTGATTGAAAACTTAGTAAGAAAATAGAGATCTTTCTGAGATTTCACCAAAAGCGCTTAAAACCGAAACTGAGAGAATAAAAAGATAATCAAACCTTACTCATGGGAATAGAACAGCCAAGATGGCTTTGAGTAATATTCCCCAAACCACGACAAGTAAGATCATCAACAAAACATGCAAGAACTAGCTCTCAGATCCAGAAAAGAAAAGAAACAATCAACGAATAGAGAAGAAGCAAGAAAACTGAAGAACAAAATCAAATCAACTCAAAGCCATCCAGACAACAATACTCAAGAAGTAGATCAATTATTGATGTAATGCTCTGAGGATTGAGTCTACAGCCACTCCATCCAGGAGGACCAAGAGCACAAGTGCTCCACACAAAAACGCTAACCCTCTACCACCTTCTTTGAAACTTTCCGCTTCCTTGTCGTCCTAGCTTACAACCACCTTGCAAGCCTTAGTCATCTTCGACGTCTCCCTGACCGTTTTGGACCTCAACACCTCCCTGTGTCTAGTCTCGGTCCTTCCATGCCTCACCATGACCTAGCTCCAAAGTCTTACAACCAACACCAACAAGCAAAACATCACGCAGCACCGCACAATACACAAGAATCATCAATTTGCATAATCAGAATGTATCCAAGTGAACAATATCAGCAAACCACTTGTCTAAAAGAACTTACAAGTACTCTGAAGCACAAGACATGAGGTACTCGTAGCCCATGAGGTCCTACCAGCAGTTTACGACCACTCAGCAAGTCGTTAGAACCATCACATAGGTCATACGACCATGAAACAGATGCTACGACAATGTAGCAGTCATTACGACCATCGCTCACAGCAGCTATGACTTTACCAAACCTGGTCACTACAACTATCGATCACACATATAGAGCGCTTTGACCACTACAGGGGTCGCTACGACTATCAATCACGACCAGGTAGAGCTACGATCATCGACCACAGGCTATGACTATCGATCACGCAGCTTACGACTATCGAGCAGGACTAGCAGAAGTTATGACTATCGATCACGGCTACACCTTTGCCAAAACTTGGTCGCTATGACTTACGACTATTGATCACGTGCAGGCAAAGCTATGACTATCGACCAGCAGAAGCTACGACTATCAAGTCATAAGAGCACCTGCCGACCACAATGTCGTAGGAACTTCTATTGACTACCAAGTCGTAAGAACTTCTGCCGACCACCTAGTCGTGAGAGCACTGCCGACCATCAAGTCGTAAAATCCTCTACCGACCACTACGTCGTAAAAGCCTCTGCCGACTAACAAGTCGTAAAACCTGCTGTCGACCACCAAGTTGTAAAATCCTCTGCCGACCACTAAGTCATAAAAGCCTCTATCGACCACTAAGTCATAAAAGGCTCTGCCGACCACCAAGTCGTAAAACCTACTGCCGACCACCAAATCGTAAAAGGCAAAAGCTTTAGTACTCACAGATAGAGAGCCAACTTCTGCATAAAGCTCAAAAACCAAACTCAACCTCTACACAACTCTAATCCAAAAGTCAATTACTCATCACAGCCAAAGGATGACCTCCACATGGTCTCAAATATACAAAAAAAGAATACAATATCCCATATTAAAAACTATAGTAAATTATCAAAAGAATATTTTTTATTTTTATTAGATCCCCGTGGGCCTTGTAGGAGGAGGGCGATCCTGTCCCTATCCCACTAGCGTAGCAGGGGCCCGACTCCCGTTCCCTTGCGAGGGAAGATCACTCCCTCCCACGGGGGAATTGCCACCTCTACAAGAAACCCAAGAAGAGGAACCTAATCCGTAATCAATTACTCTAAAATAATCTTAAAATTGACAACCTTCATACCAAGAAGATCCCATAACCAAATTGAACAAATCCCAAGAACCTCAACAATGAACCAAATCAAAGCTACCTGTGCACCAAACCACATCCATAACCAAATTGACCTTATCACCCTGACATAACTCGACCCCAAGAGCCAAACCAAACCTAAAAGGGCTCCCCTTTCGCGCCCAAGACGTCCTAGTGCTGCTAATTCGTGACCTCATCACCACATAGATTCCGGCGATCCGAGGGTCGATCGGGAGCACGCGGAGCTACGGAGGAGGCCACGGTGTTGGGAGGCGTCACCATGTGCAAGGCGGTGAGGGAGGCGATGACCAGTGGAATGGGAGAGGGGAGGTAGGGAATAGATCAAAAGAGAGAACGTTGGGAGGGGAGGGGCAATATTTACTAATATGAAAGGGGAGTTTATCTGTCGTCCTTCCCTCCATGTAGCATGAAGCACATTCAGAAAAAACTGCTCCCCAAAATCCAATCAATTGGTTCTCCGTAAAACTGGTTCACTTGACTCAATCAATCAACTCAGCCCATATGCAACCTAAGCCCATGTATAGCATCCCCTCACTCCCCTATCCACCTCATGACTCACGCCGCATCCTCACCTCACGTCGACGCTGCCAAAATCGAGGCTGACATCAAGTGCGCACTTCCCCACCTTCCTCCTTCCCTACACCTCGCGTCGCAATGGTCGCCACCACACTCAAGGCTGTTGCCGCCCGACCGGGGCTAAGATCCAGATTTTGGGAGCCACCGCCTCAACTCACGTCGCACAATCGAGACCAACGGTGAGGGGGCCCTTCCCCACGCCCAACATTGCGGCCAATTAGGGCTGTAAACGGGCCGAGCTCGAGCGAGCCCAGCCTGCCAGGCTCGAGCTCGATAGAAGCTCGAGCCGAGCTCGAACGAGCCTAAGATTTCTGTCAAGCTTTGAGTTGGGCTCGAGCTCGGCTCGAACGAAGCTCGAGCTCGGCTCGACAAAGCTCGTTGAGGCTCGTTAAGCATAAAACACAGCAGTAGCAACACAAAACATAAAGGGCATTCGCAGGAGCATAGCAGTAGCAACATAAAACAAAAAAGGCATTCGCAGGAACCACAGAAAAACAAACAACACAGAGATAATGACATGGGATTTGCAAACAAAGTTCATTTGGACATAGGGCCCTATTTGGACAGCAAACAAAGACAGCAGTAGCAGCACAAACATAATATAGTCCACAGGAGTTGAGCTAGCTAACATAACAGCTGACATGCAACAACAAATTACAGCACCTTGAGTTCACCAGAAGAGTAAGAAACTTATATAATGAGCTGGCTACTGGAAAGACATGGCTTTGAAGCACCCCCAAAAGTTTTGCATGACAGATATTACAGCAATACACAAAAAATTACAGCAGGCAGCACCGCAACACAGCAAATATGTCAAGTGCAGTTGGAAATTGGAATTGCAGCAGTCAGCACTCAGCAGGCAGCACTGCAACACAACAAATATGTCAAGTGCAGTTGGAAATTAGAATTACAGCAGTCAAAAAGCAGCACATAAGAAAAGTAAAGCATACCTACTGAAGAAGACATAATCACTAATTGCTACCCACAATCGAAAGTTCATTTGGAGTCTCGATTGATGACAACATAATAGAATTAGCATCAGCCTCCTATGTAAGAACATAATGTAAACAAGGATTAGATGTAGACTTTAATTGTTTTGTTTAAGAAACAACATCCATAAACTTACCAAATGTGCTGGTTTGTGGTGGCCTCCTCTAATCCAACTAGAGGTACACACCAAAGCTTGCACTGTTGATGGGAGTAAAGAGCTACGATAGTCATCAATCACTCGACCTCCAGTGCTAAAAGCTGACTCTGATGAGACTGTGCTAATAGGAATAGTAAGAACATATTTAGCCATCCTAGCCACTGCTGGATACTTCAATTCATTCATCCTCCACCACTGAAGTATATCAAATTTGTCCACTGCTACAACTTCAACCGGATCATCCAAGTACTTTATTAAATCTGATTTTGATGGATGAGTAGCATGTTGGGCTTTCATGAACTCTTGGAATTGGCTAGCAGTTGAGAAAGCACTGCTCGAAGTAGCAGCAGATGTACTAGTGCATTGAGAGGAAGAATCATTGTTCATGTTTTTTTTGTACTCACTTTCATATAAAGCATACAACTCATGTAATGCAGATTGAACAGATGCAAGTTTTTGTGGGAGATCAATTTCTGAGTACAAAGAAGGAAATGTGAATTGAATCATACCCATCTTAAACCTTGGGTCTAGAATTGCAGCAATTGCAAATAAAGTGTTGCATTCTGCGCCCCAATACTTGTCAAACTTGTCTACCGTTGCATCAGCCATTTTTCTAAGAGATTCATCCCTAGACAATAACAATTGCCCTACTGCCTTCTTAATATCAACAATATGGGGATAAAACAAATTGGAGGTGGGGTAGGTTGAACCTGAGAACTCCTCTGTAGCCAAGTGAAAAACACACAACACGTCTTTAACTTGTCCATACAAATTCCAATCCACCTCCGTTGGCTGCCATCTATAATTAGCATCTCCAGCGGCATACACATCAATAGCAGCTCTATAATGAAAAGCAGAATCTAACATTTTATATGTTGAACCCCACCTAGTGCACACATCAAGAGTCAATCCCTTTCTACGCTGAAGATTAAGAGAATCAATATCAGCAATGAACTTATACGTCCGATTATTAGATTTCTTGATGTATTTGATAGTCTCCCGAACTTTGTCAATTAAAGGTTGAATAACCTTAAGACCATCTTGAACAACCAAATTTAGAATGTGAGCACAACAGCGGTTATGAAGGAACTTTCCTTTAAACCAAAGGGCACCTCGGTTTGTAAACTTGGCAAGCAGCAATTTAGCTGCAAGATCATTACTCGAGGCATTATCAAATATGATGCTAGCTATCTTATCCTCAATTTTTCATGCAGCCAAACAATCAGAAATAGCATTACAAATGACTACACCAGTATGGGGAGGCTCCAACTCTAAGAAGTTAATGACACGACAATGCATTGACCAATTTTCATCTATGTAGTGTGCAACTAGGCTCATATAACATAGAGTTTGATTAGACGTCCAAAGATCACATGTCAGGCTGATCTTCTTAATATCCTTAAAACCCTTCTTCAGTACTTCCTTTTCAGATTCGTAGAGCTTCATGCATTCATTTCTAATAGTGACTCTAGACATCTTTTTGTATGAAGGATTTAGTGATTTCAGCAAAGCATTAAACCACATATACTCCACAATACTGAATGGTAACTCATGAACAATGATCATCTTGCAAATAAGTTCACGAATTTTTGTAGGATCATAATAACCAGGGACAGCAACATAAGGAGTTTCAGTATCAACATCACCTTCCTCAGTGCTACGAAAATTGATGGTCATTTGCTGCTTGGATTTCTGCTGAAGCTTGTAATAATCACATTGCTCGAGATGCCTCTTAAAATGTGATGTAGTACCACTACTGTTCTTTGTTAGCAAAGATCCGTAGGCCTTACACTTCACCTTGCTTTCCATCTCCCCTATTTTTTTCTTCGATGGAACTTGACATTCTTCAAAGAAATTCCATATTGGGGATTTCTTCTTCCTAGTGGGTTTCGTTGGTCCTTCCTTTTGACCCTCCACTTGCACATTTTCTGGTTGTACTGTGGTTGCCATGCCATTTGACTCTCTAGCCAGTGAAGGGCTAGATTGTTCTGTTGATTGTGCATTTTCAGACATCTACAACGTGTTCATATACTGAAGTTAGCAAGGCAGCAGTCTACTACCACAACATATACACAACATATACAGTATAGTTAGCAGAAAGCAGAAAGACATCTGATTGTATACAACATATACAACATGTTCAAACAAGCAGAAAGCAGTCTATTACCACAACCACATCTACATATACAACATATACAACGTGTTCTGTCTAGCAATCACAGCAGAAAGCAGAAAGACATCTACATTTGATTGTTCTGTCTAGCAATGTGAACGGAGACAAGAATCAAACCTTGCAGAGGAGGAACACGGGCACGGCGTCGGCGGAGGCGGTCGGCGGACGACGGGTGGGAGGCGGTCGGTCGGCGGACGGCAGATCTGAGCAGAGGCGGTCGGCGGCGGCCTGACTTGCGTGCGGGGACCTTGCAGAGGAGCAACACAGGCACAGCGTCGGCGGATCTGGGCGGAGGCGGTCGGCGGGTGTGAGGCGGTCGGTCGGCGGACGGCAGATCTGGGCAGAGGCGGTCGGCGGCGGCCTGACTTGCGTGCGGGAACCTTGCAGAGGAGGAGCACGGGCACGGCGTCGGCGGATCTGGGCGGAGGCGGTCGGCGGACGGCGGGTGTGAGGTGGTCGGTCGGCGGACGGCAGATCTGGGCAGAGGAGGGGCGGATCTGGGCGGAGGCGGCCGACCGGTGGGAGGAGAGGAGGGGCGGATCTGGGCGGAGGCGGCCGGCTGGTGGGAGGAGAGGAGGGGCGGAGGCGGCCGGCGTCGGGGGGGGGGGCGAGGAGGGGCTGCGAGTGGCAGATCTGGGCGGAGGCGGCCGGCGGGTGGGAGGAGAGGAGGGGCGGAGGCGGCCGACGCCGGGGGGGACGAGGAGGGGGCGCGAGCGGAGGCGGGGTGGGGGGGAACCGGGGACTCGGGGAGCGCCCGAGCGGGGGCCGGGGGGGAAGGACTAGGGAGTTAGGGTTAGGGATTGGAATTTGGCGGATTGCGGACCTGCGGACTGCGGTGCGGAAATGGGTGAGGCCGGGGCCCGGGGGCGCGGTGCGCTGCGGTGACTGTCTGACCGAGTTTTGACTAGGGACGCGGGGTCGGCGGGTCGCCACAGTTCGAATTTGCACGAACTATTCGAGTTCGATTCGTTCAGGCTCGCGAGCTTTTTCCGAAGCTCGAATTCGGCTCGTTAACAGCTCGAACCGAGCTCGAATCGATCCTACAACGAGCCAAGCTCAAATAGCTCGCGAGCCTCGAGCTTTTTTTACAGCCCTACGGCCAATGCACTTGAGGACGACACTGCTTCGACCAAGACGCCAACACACTCACAGACGATGACACTCCAATCTGAGCCATTGTGGGGGCTGCCGCCATCACAGCAATCGAGGGCGACGGTGAGGGGTCCTTCCCTACACCCCACATCACCATTGACACACTCGAGGACAATGTCGATGCAATTGAGGACGACAATGCTCTAATCTTAGCCATTGTGGGGGTTGACGCCATAACAATCGAGGCCAAGGTAAATATTTTGCTCCTACTCTAATTTTCTCACTGTGTTTTGGTTTTCTCACCGTGCTTGATTTCTAGCTTTTGCACAATCTTATTTGTTGTGTTGGCAAATGTTACAGATGTTTTTTGGTTTTCTCATCATCACATAACATGTTGCATATTTGTTTGAGCTTGTTTGTATATCATGATACAAACAATACTATACTATGAGGCTTACAAATTTCAATAAGAATTTGAATAATGTAGATAGACAAACATAAGTGAGAAGTGGTATTACAATACTGGTATTTGGTAGATATGACAATAAGAAATAAACCAATTACTGACAGTGACATACATGTGTATGTTAGTGATGTAGTAGCATCAAATTTTAACTGTTGAAGAGCCCTTTCGTGACAGGAAAGAATGACAAGAGTTTTTTCTTTACATTCAAATCAGAGTAATATGCTTTCCTAGACCTGCCAGTCAAATGTGAAAATTGTTGAATGTGTAGTTACAAACTGATGTGGGGAAAAAATAGCAGTATATAGAAGTGAATAGTTGTCAGTTGTTGAATAGCCTTTTGGTGATAGCAAAATACTGAAAGGATTTTTTTTAACTTACATATTCCAATCAGAGTCATTTTGATCGGATGGCTCATGGCAAGTGCAGATGTCAGTATGCCATGATTTGCGAGTGGTAACTCTTTTACGAGCAGACAGTTTGGTGTGAGTTTCCATTCCCCCGTCTTCCTGAGATCTTTCCACTCGCCAATTTGGATGCTCTGATTAACCGTGGATATCTGAGGTTCTAATGGGATCGGGGCGGTAGTTCAGGCGAAGCTATCACGGCGGAGCTATCGGAAACAGTAGTGGGAAACACATCCGATCGAAGAGGCGAATTGCCACTGCAATTCTCTGATCAGTGATGACACATCAACGCGTATGTCGGTATGTGATCTTGTTGGAGAAATAGCTTGTGTGTGACATGTCAGGCTCGGTTGGCTGCGTCCATGTCGACGGACAGGCAGATTTTTCTGCTCCGAGCAGGGGAGGGAGGGGTCGCAAGAAAACGACTTGGGATCGATCGGTGCTTGCATGTCAACAAAGCAAGGGTCTCGGCCCAACACAGCATACATTCGTCCTTGGTTTTCCTCAGGCGAAGGAGAGGAACGCACGCAATCTCATGTGTACATGCATGGAACGTTGTGGTGTCTGACTGGTTGATTCTACGTGCACAAGATGCGATGCGGTTCGCATGCTAGAGTGGTTCACATTATGGTAAAATCTGGAGTACTAGACTCTGTTCTTTTCAGCTTCAAAAAGCTACTCTTCGATTTTTCTACGATAATTAACTTTTAAGCAGAGTATTTTTTTAAGATAAGGTCTAATAGTTAATTATAGTATATACTTTACTGACTTTATTTATATTGACAAAAGCCACACGTAAGTTTCTATTACTCTGTAAACTCTCATACAAATAGCCCAAAAGTCACAAATCGTAACTAAAAGTCAAAAATCACAGTAAAAAAGAACAGACCCTTAACCAAAAACGAAACACCAGAAAAGCAAACGGAAAGGGAACCACGTTATTTGGTAATGTAATTTGACGTTGGATACAATATGGTAGCCCCACTGTATCGACCAAGTAAAAGACGACAAGCACATGAGCAGCTCAGTCCTTCCAGATGACAGCCGCAACGGCGCGCGAGAACATGGCGAGGCACTAATATGGGAATGAGATCCTTAGATCGGCAACTTCATAGTGCAGTCGTGAATCAGAGCCGTCCGATCGGAAAAGAATAGTTCAGATCGATTTTACTACAGTAAATATACTGTCGCTACAGTGAGCCCATGATACACGCAGTCACACACAGCCGTCTTATTATAACACCAGAAAAAAAAACTTGTTCTAGCTTATCAGTTGTCGCTACAGAAAAATACCACAGCCAGCACTCGTTCGAAGGCCTATCCGGACTAGATAACCGGAAAAATAGTGTGTGAGCTGACACGGCAACCAAACCCGGCAGTACGGCAGTTTAGATAAGCTCTGCTGTATGTTCATCGGTTCTCACTGGTACATATCCGAACGCCACGGTTGAACAATCCATGCCAGAGAAATTACCTTCGAGCTAGAATCGACAAAACAACCCTTACAGGCCTTTTCTCATGGTACAAGGCTTTCTACGAATAAACAAACGTGATAATTTTTTTTACTATCTTTTCAAAGCGAATTATTACATTATCCTTTTTAAAGTTGCTTATCGACTTATTGTTATTTGATTTATTTGAACGAATGCTCACGCTAAAACCAAAAGACATAAGCTGTAGCCAGAAACTATCAATCGCAGTCGAGAAAAACCCATCCACAATTCTATCGCTGCCAAAAACACAACACAACTGGCACAAAATACTATTCTCTCCGTTCATTTTTTTGCTTGACTTTAGTTTTTGCTTGACTTTAGAGAATTCATGCCATCAAATTTTTTAAGTTTGATCGCCAATAGGTTTAAAACTATCTAGATTTGCTGTACAAAAACTATATCATTAAATTTATGTTAAAATTATTTTTTATGATATTATAATTTTATTAATATATTATAGTGTAAAGTTATAAAAAACAACAGTTTTGCTATTGCACAGGTGACTGAAATTTTTTTATGCTTCAGTCACCTGAAATTGCACTCTCAATGAACTAAAATTGCAGTCCCCCTCCAAAAAAACAGCTGCAACTTTAGGTGATTCAGAGTGCAACTTCATGTGATCTGAAATTGCACTCTCAATCAACTAAAATTGCAGTCCCCTCCAAAAAAATATGTGCAACTTCAGGTGATTTAAAGTGCAACTTTAGGTGACTGAAAGATAAAAAAATTTCAGTCGCCTGTGCAATAGTCTATCCAAAAAACAACCATCAAAATCACATCTTAAGAAAAACAAACGTCAAAGTAAAAAAGAACCTAGAATACCTCCATACGTACGGGCCAGGTGACTTGCCTAATCCGCAAAGTCGCCGAGCCGTATCTGACGGTCGAAAAATACCTTTCATGCCGTGCAGGACGAACGTTACCTGTACCGCAAGTTGCTTGCTGCATCAACGACGGAGCATTTCTTCGAGCACGGGAAGCTTCAGCTCCCATCCATCCACCACTCATCCCAGTAATCCCCATATCTTTGCCTGACTTACTGGTTTGTGGTTAATAACAGCCGCAATTAAAATGGCGACGCGACTGGGGATTAAACCTCTGAAACCGTCGCAGCAGCCCCGTGTTTGCTTGTTAGGATTGATGGAGAAACGCCGACACCTACCGCCCTTATCTTCAAGGCCACCGGAGCCCACCACCGTGACGTGCCGGTCCGTCGTCCCGCGCGCAGCCCACCAGAAATAACAAACGCACAGCCACAGCCACAGACGCGCACACCACACCGGTCGCCTCCTCCCATCTAGTCTCCGTCTGACTCCTCTCACCACCACCACCTCCTGATCTCCCTCGCGGGCTTATTATCTTCCCCACACGTCAAGAACCTTGAGCGTTGTGACACCTCCTTAATTAGCCTTTAGCCTCTCGGCACCCTATAAATCCCATCCTCTCCACCGCGCGTTCACCTGTCCATACCACCAAGAAAGAAAGAAAAGTTTTCCTTTTCGAGTTCTTGATTTGTTTGCGAGCAGATGAGGATATATCCGTCGCCCGCCGGCGGCTGCAGCGGCAAGAAGGACCTCCGGCGGCTGCCGCATGTGTACAGCAAGGTGCTCGAGCTGCCGCTCCCCGCGGACACCGACGTCGCGGTGTTTGAAGGCCCTGACGCCTTCCACTTCGTTGCGGCGAGCGCCATGGGCACCGGCGAGGTGCGGGTGCGCACTGTGAGGATCCACCCTGGGGTTGTCAAGGTAGTGGTGCAGGCTGGGGCAGGAGGCAGCGAGGAGGGTGATGGTGGTGATGATGATATGGAGCTTGACAAGTGGAGGTCCCGGCTGCCTGAGGCGAGCTATCCGGCGATGGCGGTGGCTGGGTACGTGAACGGGCATCTTGTTGTGACGGTGCCGAAGGGGCATGGAGGCGGGGAAGGCAACAACGAAGGCGAAGATGGGCTTTGGAGGTGCTACAATGAACGAAGGAAGATTAGTAGAAGCCTTGTGGTTGTACAGTAGAATCAGTGGAGTAATAGTGTGTGCGCGCGTTAATTGTTCTTCTAATCTATCTAGTAATGTCTTGCCATCTTTTTTTTTTGTAAAGATGGGTTCTTTCTGTTCTCTTCCACTGTCACAAAAAGAATCACATAGATGGTTTCAAACTGCCATCACAGGTGGTTTTCTAAACCGTTTAAATTTATGGGTTAGTAATAATAAAAGATTATCACAGACGGTTTATGAGCTGTCTGTGATAAATACAACACAGATAGTTTGTACTAAAACCATCTGTAAAGAATACTATCACAGACGGTTCGAATCAAAAATCGTCTATGATACTCAAACATTACAGATGGTTTGAACCGTCTGTGATACCCATCCATCACAGACGGTTGGTAGCTAGAATCATCTGTGATGTGCGAGAATCATAGACGGTTTTTTGTTTGAGCCTTCTGTGATAATCCTTCATATACGGTTTATACCACAAACCGTTTGTGATAGTTCATTCTATACCTTTTTTTTGGCTAGCTAGCCTGAAAAATGTTAACTATACCATTTGAAAACAAGCAAATACAGTAAGCAACAAACATAATAACACATTCCATTTCCATTATAATTAGAATCAACCATTACAGCATAATAAGATAACAAGTAGGTTACCCATCTAACACAACAAGAACATAGTAAGAATACATCTCCTAATACTACGAACACAACTTTAAACATGGCAAGAACATAGAAGAAGCAGAGATCCTAGTAGACAATAGAAGCTAAACCGCGCCGATGAGCTGATGCCTAGGCCCTCTCGCCCCTGATGCAGCGCGTGTGTTGGATGTCCTTGACGCCCGCCGTCGTCGACGCCGACTTGAGTGCCGTCTTGGTAGCCATCAGTGTCTACTTCGTAAGGGCCATCGGGTCAGGGTCGAGGAAGAGGATGGTGATGAAGTCTGGAGAGATTTTTGAGCAACAGTAGGTAGGGGATGGATTTAGGTGAGTATTTATAGAGGGAGAGGTGGAGCTACGATCTGTAGCATGGGGTTTGATGGGTTTCTATTGGCTAGGAATGGGTTAGGGAGGATCGACGGGCCCAACGATCAGTTTATCACAGACAGTTCTTTATACAAACTGTCTGTGATACTCTCTCAACACAGACAATTGGTAGTTAGAATCATATTTGATGTGCGAGTATCACAGACGGTTCTATATACTAACCGTCTGTGAATTAGAGCACAAAGACAACATATATACATATATATCAATGCAATGTAAACAGCTAGTCTCAAAAGATAAAATAACAAAGTTCTATATGGCTTATATATAATCATTTGAAAGGTTTCAACGAGATCTACAACTTTACAGTTGAGGTGAACTCCAAATTCCGAATGGAAGATCAAAAAATTTGGCAAAAATGGAAACAAAAACTTGTGACATAAATTTGAGGCTAAAGATGGTAGATTTTGGTGGTCTTAGAGGGCGATTGGCATAAGTTGGTCATTTTTTTGGATTAGGCTCATTATTAGCTTTCAAACGAGTGCAAGAACATCGAAAATGGATACCGTATGCAAAAAATATGCTCGTTTTACTAAAAGTGTCTCGAAATGAAATCCTACTCGGACTCAAGCAGGAGATTATGAAATTTTAGGGAATTATGAGGCGGGAAACATATCACAGATAATTTTTCATACAAACTGTCTATGATAATTTCATTATCATAGACAGTTTAAATAAAAAATCGTCTGTGATATTATTTCTTAACAGATGGTTTTTAATGTTAGCAGCAACACGGATGACCTCTAAACCTAAACCCAGGGGTGGACCCACAGGATATGCCGGGTGGGCCACGGCATACCCTGGGGCCAGTCGACGGTTTGCCTGCCGCACGAGGGGCTCAAGAACGACGGCTTTGTTCGCCTCGCAGAGATCAGTCGACGGTTCGGTTGCCGCACCCGCACGAGGGGCTCAACGGTGGCGGAGACGCGGGACAACTTCGCGCGCACCATGGTGGCGCTCAGGGAGCGGTTCGGGGCCGTCTTCTACGTGCCCGGGAACCACGACCTCTGGCTGCGCCGCGAGGGCGGCCGCTTCATGAGTCGATTTCTCCTCCGTCCCCCCCTCTGTTCCTTGTCTTGGGCGTTCCTTGCCCTGCAGGTGAGGTGTTTGGCGAAATGCGTCGGCGTAGTGATCCCGGTGTATTTTTAGTCTTTGGTCTGCCCTCTCTGAGCCGATTCAACTATGTGTAGTTATGCTGCTGAACGCGATTGAATGGCGTATTGAAAGGTCTACCCTGCTCAGTGCTTGCCCTTGTAAGTTGCTTAAAAGTTCTAATTTTAGATGTAGTGCAGAGGTTACCAATGGGGTTTTGATTTTTATCACTGGTTTTTAGCAGTCTTGTCTAATTGAGCTGCATTCAGTTGTGAACCTAGTCACATATTGATTATATTGGTGGTTGTTTCCTGACCGAAATTGCATATACATAATGGATAGTTGTTTCTCGAAGAGTTATTTAATAGCTTGGTGCAAATTCTTAGCACTTACCCATGCTAAAAAGCATGTGGCACAACTGAACGGATTAAATGAGGGTTGTATTGTTGGATCCTAGCTAAAAATAACAGTACATTTATGTTTTCCTTTTTGAGTACAGCATCAATCTTTTATGTATATTGGTGGGGCTCTCTCAGTTACTCAAGTTATTTCTTCCAGATGGATTCGCTGGAGAAATTGACTGCGTTGTTTGATGCATGTAGTGAGCTGGGTGTGGATACAGGCCCAAGAACGATAGGTGACTTGGGGATCATACCATTGCACTCATGGTATCACAAGGTTGCTTAGTTTTCCTTAATTCATTAACATAGATTTTCCAGCCAGATTACAATGTTAACTAGGATGATCATGCTTTCCCATCTTGCTTAATTGCCTTGCAGAGATTTGACAAGGAGAAGGATGTTAACAGTGTGCGTGTTCCTTCATTAGAGATGGTAAGCTGGCCTTTCCCTCAATGCCTACCTCTGATTTACAATTCACTGTTATATAGCTCAAGAACGATGGCTTCATTCGCAGTCTCGCAGAGATCAGTCTTCGATGCACATAAGGTACGCAGACTAGCTGAGTTCTACCCTAAAGAGTTCTCGAGCAATTATTTATCGAATTGGCAAATGGTTTTACCGAATTACATATGAAAATTTAGGTGTGGCATACCCTTTGATAAAATTATGGGTCCACCACTGCCTAAACCGTCTGTGATTACATTTAACACAGACGGTTTAGGTCAACCGTTTGTGATGAGGCATGTAATATATGCCTTTTTGTAATAGTGTTCCTTGCATGGTTTAAGGAAGAACTGTTCCACAAGCTACTTTTTTAGCCTATGAATGTTGGAACTCGCTAATAGGGAACAAGCAAGAAAACAAAAGAGATATGTATTGGGCAGCAGTAGGAAGAAGACACACTAATACACGTGCTCTGAGAAGCACTACAAGGAGGCACACACTTCAGTGATAATCGAAGGTTATCACAGACGGTTTGTAAGCCGTTTATGATGAATACAATATAGATAGTTTGTAACTAGAGCTGTATGTGAAGAACACTATCACAGACGGCTTGAACAAAAAACCGTCTGTGATACACGTCACAAACGGTTCTAAGTACTAACCGTTTGTGATGGGCGAGTATCACAGACGGTTGGTATATATAACTGTCTATGATAGTTTCCCGTTACAGACGGTTGGTAGATAGAACTGTCTGTGACATGTGAGTATCACAAACGGTTTTTGGTTCGAGCCATCTGTGATAGTCTTTTATAGACGGTTTATACCACAAAACCATCTGTGATAGTTTATTCTATGTCTAATTTTTTTTTCTGTTTTCTGGTTAGCCTCAAGAAATGTTAGCTATGTCATTTGAAAACAAGCAAATTCAGTAGCAAACACGATATCATATTCTATTTTTATTAAGATTAAAATCCACCATTACAGCATAACAAGATAACGATCACGTTATCCATATAACATAGTAAGAACATGACAAGAACATATCTCTTAATTCTACGAACTCAACTCTTAAATATAGCATGTAAGAACATAGAAGAAATAGTGCACAAGCTGTATTTGATGCCCATCATCGTCGGTGCCATCTTGAGCGCTGTCTTGGTAGATAGCTGCTTCCAAAGTGCCTTGCTGCCCGTAGACTTACGTACTGTCTACTTCGTAAGGGCCACCAGGGTTGGGGTCGAGGAGGAGAACGGTGTGAAGAGATTTCGTCAAAAAATTGAGAGCTGATCCACCACAATCTCATCCAAACTCGGAGACCTCAACAGAAAGTGGCGATGGCAGTGAGAGCGAGACAACGAGCTCACCAATCCACTGCACTTTAGGAAGGCGGTAGTTGTGGCACTAGCAGCCGTGAAGAGGATGAGGGTGAGGGAGCAGCGAGGCCATAGGTGAGTATGTATATGGGAGAGAGGCGGGAGTAAAAAATATTTAGGGAAATGGGTGCTACGATCTACGGGGTGGGGATTGGTGAGTTTCTATTGGCTGGAATTGGATTGGAGAGGATCAACGGGCCTTGCGATCAGGAATATATATAATTATCATAGACGGTTTGAACCACAAATCGCATGTGATACGTAATTACCGAAGACAATAAATGTATATACCGGTGCAATTTAAATAGCTAGTCTCAAACGATAAAATATTTAAGTTCTATATGACTTATATATGCTCATTTGAAATGTTTCGATGAGATCTACAACTTTGCTGTTGAGGCGAATCCCAACCAAAAACTTGCGACGTAAATTTGAGACTAAAGATGGCCGATTTTGGGGGTCTTAGAGGCCGACTAGCACAAGCAGGTCATTTTTTGGATCAGACTCATCGTTAGCTTTTCAACAAGTATAAGAACATCAAAATGGATACTGTATGCATTTTACTAAATGTGTCTCGGAACGAAATCCTACTTGAACTCGGGCGGTAGATTATAAAATTTTAGGTGATTGCGAGGCGGGAAACATATCACAGATGGTTTTTAATACAAACCGTCTGTGATAACTTCATTATCACAGACGGTTTGTAATATAAACCGTCTGTGAATGATCATAAATATGTGATATTTTGTAATATCACAGACAGTTCTCATTATGAACCGTCTGTAATATTATCTCTTTACAAACGGTTTTTAGTGCTGACAGCAATACAGACGGTCTCTAAACCTAAATCATATATGATTGTATTTAATACTGATAATTTTAGTTAATCGTCCGTAATGAGACGTCTAATATAAGTTTTTTGGTAGTAAGTATAGGTCCACTTGGTTGGTGCTGCGTTTCACATGGATTCATCAAATCTGCCCTATTTCAGTGGCCCACGGTCTGCTGCCAAGTGTGTTAGTTCTAACTACAACAATTATTCTGGTACAACTTGGTTCCTCGCTAATTGCAATACCAAACTGTATATAGAAAAGTTCACAAAACACCGATATTATCTTAGGACCATATAGAATTGAAAATATATCAGTAGTTTTAGGCAATATGTTGGCACTTTCGCTATACCAATATACCATAAGTTACTGTCATTTGACTATCCATTTTTTTTGCCGTGCTTCAAGAAACTTCTATCTACAAATCCTTTGTTTATTTGTATGTTATTCTATATCTACTTGTCATTTTCTTCTGTAACAAGCTGAATTGAAGTCAGTGATAGCCTAGTCTTCTATAACTTCCAAAGACTAAAAATACATCTGCCTCTCGCTCTCACCTGGAACTTGAAGTGTTAAATCATGACAATTCAAGAATACCAGAATTATTCGTCTGCATGACAAGAGTTAGTAGATAAGCATCTTTAAATCTGAACTCTTTGCTGTTATATTCCTTGCCAACAGTGCAAAAATATCACTCCGTCAAATGTCAAAACTATCTTTTCTCCTCTGCATCCAAGCTGGTCCAATTTTATTTCTTTAGTATCCACCATCCACATATAATACAAAGTAATGACACTAGCAGCTATTACTTTGCTAAACTCTGGAGTTATGGACAGAATACCCTCCATTATTTTCCACTTAAATCCGGAGTGCAATTTCTCTCTTTATTTTTCACCTAATTCTGCACACCATTGCTAGTTGATGCATGTTGGATTGTTCATTAGCCCTACCATGGTTCAAAATCCCGGCGGTTACCGGTTTTACCGGTAGAGACCGGTAAACAAAAAACCGGCCGGTATGAATTTTTGTTTTTTCGAATTTTGGCCGGTTTTTTTCCGGTTTTCCGGTTACCGGCCGGTTTTTCCGGTTACCGGTTTCAAAATATCTCAAAATTCAAATTTTGATTTTCAAATTGTGACCGGTTTTTCCGGTAACCGGTCGGTAACCGCCCGGTTACCGTTACCGGCCGCCGACCGGGATTTCTTCCGGTTCCGGTTTTTGGAACCTTGAGCCCTACCATGCTGCAAAACTAACAGTTCCATGTAAAGTATTTAAACTTAAGAATATACACACACACATACCATATACCTGGTGTTGCAGTTGATATACTTGTTCTTTATTGCTCTGGTACTATATACGTTTATACATCTCAGCAAATTTCAGATCAAGTTGCCAACAGGGAGTGAACAGTTGGCATATAAAGAACACCAAATAGCTGACACAAGCAATTCAAAAGGGAAAAAGGAAAACCAGCAATTATACAAGTTCATAGAATCGTGCCTAAAAAAAAGGGAACCCAGTTTATCATAGACGAGTGGATGAACCCTATCAAGATCAGATGGACCACCCAAGTTGTTGCTTTTGCTGTACGCATCAATCTGTGCTAAGTTAGTAGTATAAAAAATAGCTTTGCGATGATTATCCTTCTCTGGAGGGACGGAATCGATTGGATAGTGACTACTTGTACCCATATTATTATCAACACTGCAGGCAGCTTCACTTGGGCTGCCTCTCTTAGCAATTCAAATAGAATCGGGGATGCTTTATATTTAACTAGCTAGAAGTATTAAGGGCAAATGCATTATTCCAGAAAAGAGTAGTTTAATAGGTGTTAATAGGTATGAGCACCAACCCAATCTATAGAGATAGTGAGATGTCCACAAATTGGGTCCTAGAACCACCAAAACAATTGCCACACAAGTTAGCTAATGGAACTATGGAAGGAATATTAGTGTCCCTTCCTTTGGTATGAATCCACACAAAACAAAGCCACAACAACATGGAGACAAAAAAATTATATACCATGGCCTGGCTATGTCAAGCCTCTTTTTTATGTCGTATAATCCACTATCTACAAGTTGGAAAGAATATACATGTTTATTGACCTTAGCAGCTAAGAAACTCTAGTTAGGAAATGGCACAGTTATACAAAGAGAATAAACTCCAGAAGTAATGGAGCGACTTCTAGATGATAAGGTGCCCTTAAAGAACAAAGATGAATATTAGTGTCCTCCCATGATACGTTTGCTATCTCTAAAGTGCAGAGAGAGACAGAGGGAAATGTAGATTTGCTCACTTAGCTTGTAACAGATTGTTTATTCTGATTGAAGTTAGTTGAGATAATCCAGAGTCATACAGCTCACATCAGGTCATCTTATCTTCCTAGCTGGTTGACTATGTCAACAGTAGCTAAGAGTAGTGTATCTTACCTGCTTTAGTAAAATTGCTAATTCTGTTAAGTGGAGACTTTGTAGGAATTATTCAGCTAATTTTGACAAGAAACCATCTCAATCATATATTTCAGATTACAGTATTACACCTTAGATACAGGAGGGCTTGCTGTAAGAACTACAGGCCTAAAAAGGTGAAATATGATAACACCTCGGCGAAGCTAGATATCACATGTACATTCGTACCTAAATGACATGTCAGGCAGCTAAAAACTATTCAGCCCAATCCACCTCTCACTGATCTTCCTTCTGAGTGTAACGCCTTCTGGAAACTCGGGGTTAGGGCCTGTTTGGCAGAGCTCCACCAACTTTAGATCCACCAAAAACAGCTCCATTCCACGAATTTTTACCCAAACGCTCCAGCTCCACGAAATCTGGATCCACCAAAATACTGAATCTAGCTCCAGATTCATGAAATCCATGGAGCACCTCAAGGGATGCTCCACGAAACTTTGTTTCGTACCTACTCGTAGAGTTGGGTGGTAATTACCCACCTTTTGCCACTGGTTACACACCCCATCCCATACCACCATAAAACCCATGGGCAAAACAGGCCATTCCCACCAAAAACTCAGTTCGTGGATCTGGAGCTGCTGTGCAAGCCAAACAGTTTTGTCTAGCTCCATGGTGGGATCCCAGATTCACGGTTGAGCTGTTTTTGGTGGATCTGCTGCTCCAGATTCATTTTTTCAGTGGTGGAGCTCTGCCAAACAGGTCCTTAAATCCTGTTTTCACTAAAGAAACATCAGCAGCTTCTGAAGCTTGGTGGCATCTTGGTTAAATCGATACGTGTACAGTACCAAGCATGATGCCCGGGTAACTTCATTCTTCTCATGTATCTCCCTCTGAGATCTGCCCTAAACCCTCACTGCTAAAAAAAACTATATTGGACGTTTCATCACAGACAGCCAGGAAACCATCAGTGTTGCAATTATTACAGATGATTTTATAAGTGTGATTGTGTATATTACTAGTGATGGCTAGAACTATCTATGATACATAATTATCACAGACGACACGGATTAAAAATCGTTTGTGATAATTACAGACATCACAGACGGTTTTTAATCTGAACCATCTATAACAATGCCACATCACCGATCTGTGGCATCTCCCCTAGAATCCCGATCTCACCCATCCATTCTCTTCGCATCGAATGACAGACACCAATCTCCTCCCAACTCTCACCCCTTATTATTGATCCCCCTCTCCCTTTTCACCAATTTCACTCCAAGAACCAACACCATCACCTTATACCTCTCCTCGAATTCCATTCGTTTCTCCCATGTAGCCTCAAAGAAGAGATCCGTTGGTAGCCATGTCTGGACGTGGCGAGAGAGGGAAGGGGCTTGGCAAGGGCGGCACGAAGCGCCACCGGATGATCCTGCGCGACAACATCCAGGGCATCACGATAGGGGTCAGACAGTGGTTGTCAAGGAGCGGGTGATGAGGGGGAAGATGGTGGTGCAGCAGTATTCGTCGTGATCGAAGAGGGGCAGGGTGGAGTGGCGACCGGAGAGGGACATGGCCAAAGAGGGCAGCCAGCTAGGAGGAGCACGGCAGCACGCTTGAAGAGGGGCGGGGTGGAGCAACGGCCGGAGACGGCGGGTGGAGCAGCGGCCGGAGACGGGCTCGACCGGAGAGGAGCGTAATGCGGGCACTTACAACAACCACACAAAGATGGTCGCCACGCGTCTCCGACACCTTTGACTGCCTCCATCACCCTCCTCTCTATATCCCACCCTTGCGCAAGGTAGCCATCGCAGGCACAAGCACCGCCGCTTCCGCCACTATCGTAGCCATGGTGAGCTTATCAAAACTCATCAAAATTTGTGGTACTTTTTAAAACTTATCAGATGAAACTTTTTGAAACTTTTCAGTTGAAACTTGTTGAAACTTCTTCAAACGCTTTGGTTGACATTTGTTGAAGCTTGAGTTCCAAAATTTAAAACTTAGTCTTGAAATTTTCTTAGAATTTTCTTAAAACTTCTAGAAACATGCGAAACTCACTAAAACCTAAAACATTTTCAACTGTTTCGATGAAACTCCCACAAACTTGACAAAACCTATTACTATACCATTGCAATGTTGTAGCATTCTCTAGTTGTCTTCCTTCTTTTTCCAAAAGTAAAAAAAGAAAGAGAAGTGCTATAGAATATTCAACTGTTTTTGAGAGTAAAATTAGTCAGATTTGGGACGTTGGATTTCAATCCAACGGATCCCCTATACAAGCCCCCTTCAAAAATTGATTTGGAGTGTTGGATCTCTATCCAACGGATCCACCCATACAAGCCCCCATCCAAAAAAATAAAGTGGACGTTGGATCTCCATCTAACACTCTAAAATCTAACAATTTTGTCTTACAAATAGTTGAAACACTCAAACGTCTTAAAAAATAGTTGAATGTTGCGTAGACACTCAAAAAGGATGTACTGTTTGGAATCCGTTCCGTACGTGCACACGTACACCACACTGGTGCGGAAGAAACGAACAAATGCCACCGCATGCCCGAGCACGCGCGCGGCCTGCCGCCTAACTGCTGATAGCGTCCTCCGACCCTTTCGCACGGGCCACTTGGCCATGCAGTCGCGACGCGCCTCCCCTTCGCCTCCACGTCTCCCTCCTCTCCCACACTTGTCAACCTACCACCCTACGAGTTGCACGCACGTGCTATATTTATAAGGCCCTGCTCGGTTGGGTGAAAAGCTGTGGCTTATGGCTGAAATTGCATTGTAGATGTTAGAATTTTACTGTAGCTAAATGTAGCTTATTTTGTGTAATTAAATTTTAAAAATTTAAAAATAGAAAAAAATATGCTAGCTTATCACGGACAACGCAAACGAATACGGGAAAAAAGAACCGGTAAAAAAGCTAAAAAAGCCAAAACAAATTTATAAAAAGACGAAATTTATGAATAGTAAAAAATAAGTAAGAAGCTAAAAGTTGAGGCTGAAGCTAAGCGAAGATCCACGTACATCAGACTACAAGATTCAGCTGTACTCACCTTACACACCCCCAAAGCAACAATCCAAATCCAACAATATGCTGGCTAGCTACGCTAGAGGGCGTAGTTACGTTTTCGGCAGGAGTACTGTACTTATAAAGAATGAGCCAGGAGCAGCCAAGGAGGCCGACCAACAGGCCAGCAGCGAGCAGGGCATCCGCTACGGCGACGTCTTTCCGGTGAGCAGCAGCCTCGCGGACAAGCCCATCGAGCCGCAGGACGCGGCCACGATGCAATCGGCCGAGAACCTCGTGTTCGGGCGTGCCCAAGGGCGGCCCGGCCGCCGCCATGCAGTCCGCCGCCACGCGCAACGAGCGCATCGGCGTCGTCGGTCACGACCAGGCCACGGACGCCACCGTCTCCGAGAACCGCGTCCCTGGCGGCCTCATCGTCACCGAGTTCGTCGCCGGCCAGGTACGTAATGCTAGTAGTTGGGAACACACGCGCCGTACTATTTCGAGCATGCACCGCAATGATACGACAGAGACGGCTTACACACATACTTACAATTAATTGTTGCGTGCATAGGCCGTGGGTCAGTAACCTCGCGCCGGATGATGCCACCGCAGGGGATGGAGCCGGAGGAGCAGCACGAGGAGGCGGCGGCGGCGACGGGGCTGCAGGTGTGAGCGCGGATCGTACGAAGATAACGATCGGCGTGGCGCTGGAGGCGACGGCGTTCGCGCTAGGACGCAGGCCGGTGGAACGCAGCGACGCGGCCGCCATCCAGGCAGCCGAGGCAAGAGCCACCAGTCTGGACGCCAATATTCCCGGCGGCTTGGCCGCGCAGGCGCAGTCGGCCGCCGCGGCCAACGCCTGCACCGCGCGCGACGAGGACAAGACTAAGATCGGCGACGTCCTCTCGGTACGTCTGTACCGTACACTTGTGATGTATCATGCATGTACGTACTGTCTCTCCGTCAGAAGCTCCGCTCCGATGGAGGCGTCGTCCAATGTAAAACTAAGCACATGCGAGCACGTTTCTGTACATGTACGTATATGTTGTTCCTGTTCAATGCGTGCGTGCACGATCTTTAGAGGTGGGATTGGTGTATTTGGATAGGATGGCATAGGTTGAATGGTCATTTGGGCTTTTTTTTTGTAGCTTATGGTTGAAATGCACTATAGCTGGCTGAAAAAGCACTGTAGCTGACAGAGCCTTATTTAGCATAATTAAATTTTAAAAAATTAAAAAATATAGAAAATATGTTAGCCCATTATATATAATACAAACAAATACGGGGAAAAAAGAACCGGTAAAAAAGCTCAACAAAAAGCCAAAAGTTCAGAAAAAGACGAAATTTATGAATAATGAAAAATAAACCGGAAGCTAAAAGCTGAAGCCAAAACGATCACAGTGAAATTTATGAATAGTGAAAAATAAAGTTGTTTGTTTGGTTTTAATGAGATGGTTCGTGATTTTATTTGGTTGACTGATTGAAATTTACTTGGTTGACCGAATGAAATGATACATGATAGTACGAGATCGGGATAGGTTGGTGGGATGAGGTTGGATACTGAACTATATTGTTTTTTCTTTTCTTTATTTCTTTCTTTTCTTTTTCTTTTTATATTTTTCTCTTTTCTTTCTTATTTTCTTTCCGTTGCTACTTCCACCAACATCGATGGGCCTTATTGGGTATAGATATATCCTTAGGCCCAACATAGGTTTTAAATACTTGATATTAATTGGATGTATTATGGGCATTGGACAAGCTCAAAAAGTTTGGTATTTAGAATTCTGACTCACTTTTTGTACCATAAAAGTTTACAAGATCATCATTTTTAGATGATTCAGCGTGCAAGAGAGCTACTTTATGCAAATGGTAGGCCTAGGCACATAGATGGACACCACTGTCTTTTAGAGGAAAATTTTATAAAAAGTCCAGTTTTTTTGGAATTTCTAATTCACATTTACACTATAAAAATTTCATGAAAGTGATCGAAATTTATTGGACATGACCAGGCGTGTAGAGTAGCTACTTTGTACAAAAATTAGCAGCCCCAACATACATGTGGGCCCTCATATCCTTACCTAAACATAACATTTGTATATATCTATTTAGATTTGTGGATATTCATAGACCTTGTGTATTTGGATTTGGATGATATGGATACCACCTTAATGAATTTGATTGGATTTGTATAAATCAATTATATTGGATTTAAGTTGGTTGTGGTGTTTGGATTTGGAATCCATCATAACTTAGTTCCGTGAACTTTTTCTGCGTCCATGTCAATATATATCCTGCACGTATAGGTAGATACAGAGCATGTGCGGGACTTGAGCATTTGCGGGTAATTAAAGACTGCCCCTCTCGTGGTAGATTAGGTCGTTGTAGGATTTATACGGTAATTAGATAAGGTAAATGGTTGTTTCTGTTTTTTGATATCTAAAAAATCAAATTAAAAAAATAATCTAACTTATCGCTCGTTTGACCTCATTGTACGTGCTCGATGAAGGTTTCGACAGCTTGGTGTTTGACTGCTCGCTAGACTGCTCGGTTTTCACGTACTCGAAATCTTCTTCCGCTCAAACACTTCGACACCGATGCTGTTGGTGTGATCGAGTAAACACATGGTGCACGGCTGAGAGAAATGAAGTCGACAGAAGCACGTTATCTCACTATGTACTACTCGGAACAAGAACAAGTCAAAGACGATGCTCAGAAGAATATGCCGCCGAAGTTGACAAATCTTTCTAAAGATAGATCTGATCTTTTATTGCTGAATCATATTCTGTGGCTACAAAGTGCCCTTGTGGCACCCCTCAAACCCTAGCACAAAAACTCTAAAAGCTTTCTCCCCGAAAACCCTCCAAAAGGCCTTAAGTTAACATTTAGCCTCTCCCTATTTTTATATGCTAGAGTCACAAACTGTGTCCTCATCAAACACGAACACGAAATCCTATCTCTTTCGAAAATCAATAGACTCAAAACCCTTCCAAACATGGGTTTTCCAATATCTCTAAACCTTTCAAGTTACGGACTCTATCTGTTCTGAAAATCAAGGGGTCCGAAACCCTTTTAAACACGGGTTTTATACAATCTCTGAATCTTTTCAGCTATGGACTCCTTCCACAACTCCTAACTCATCACGTGTCAAAGACTTTAGAACCGCACTTCGCGTAGCTTCTCCACGCATTATTCACCTCATATCGAAGCCTTCAGGACCACACCTCCCCTAGTTTCTCCGCGTATCATCCACCTTTTATCTTCACGTGCTCCAGCATGAGCAATGATCGTCTCCATGCCCAACCCGCACATGCAAAGACCAAAGACCTTTCTCCCAGCACAAGTTCTCCTCAACTTGACCAATATTAGTCCACACACGTAAACCACACTCTTAACCATTAGTAACTATAAACCAGATCATCCATGACTACCAATTACATGCTCTACAAGAATCAACTTCAGACTATCCAGTAAGACCAGTTTGACCGCCATGCACAGGCTGGTTGGACTGCTGGCCCAACAAATACTCGAAAACCATGAGTACTCAAACATCACTAGAATTGAAACACTCAAAGTCTACGAGTATCAATCGTGAAGCCCACGGCAACCGATCGCAAAAGCCTACAACTATCGATCATGAGGTCTACAGCAACAGATTGGGAAGCCTACAACTACAACAACAGATCGCGAAGTCTACAGCTACTAATTACAAAGTCTTTGACTACCGATAAGCAAAGTCTACAACTACCGATCGCAAAGTCTACGACTATAGACTAGTTCACTCTCGCTCACGATCGGTTCACTGTTGCTCACGACCGGTTCGCTGTTGCGTACAACTAGTTCACTGTTACATATGACCAGTACATTATAGCTCCGATCGGTTCACCGTATCTTACGACCGATTCACTGTTCAAGGTCGAAGCCGACGGATTACTGCCGTGATCAAAATACCGTGGTCGAATCCTACCATAGTCGACATGTTGTGGTCGTTCGGTCATGATCGATTCCTGCCGTTCGGACCTACCGATTGGACTACCGTCCGTGCTCGAAACCTGCTGATCTTCAACAGTGGTCCATCAAAACTTTTTACAAACGCAAATTTTGGTGCAACCCAAAAGTCAATTATTCATCATTATTATATTTACGACCGCCACATGGTCTATCAATCGTCAAAACAAATCGGCATCAACAAGTAATTAGTCAGTGGGTCACATGTACAGGTGAACCAACGGTGCCCAGCTCCATACGGCTCGTTCTTTTTAACTGTGGTTTATGATTTATAGATTGTGACTTTTGAATTTTAGCTGTTTGTAAGAGACTGCAAACAGAGAAACAGTCACGTATGATTTTAACCAGCATAGCTAAAATTGATACATGTCTCCTACCATCGAAAAAAGAACGGCGCAATAGCTACACGCACGGCGGTCATGACATGAAGCGTGCGGACGACAAAACGGGTGGTTTTTTTTTTTTGAGCCGCGTACGCGACGAGCAGCTAGCGGGTTAACTGCTCGCGCGGCGCATGTGGCGGCGGCCGACCGGCCGGTTGCGCACGGGCCACGGCGCGTAATCCACTCCGCTCCCGCATACGCCAAACCCACGGGGATCGACCGCGTCCTGCCGCTGCCGCGCGCGTCTGCCCTGCCCACCGGACATGCATGCGCCAAACGTTTTATGGCGGCGCGCAGGACAAGCACGAAACGCGGATCCTGTCTGGCCGCTCGGCTCGCCCATGCGCGCTCCTCCGCCGTCCGATTTCGGCTGATCCAGCTTGTGATACCGACCACCGGGAACGAACTCACGAGAGATCAGGTGCTTTGTGCCACTGCTGCAGCGAAATTCTCACCGTCTCAAATAGAGCCTGAACTGATAGATCTAGAGAGCTAGCTAGTAGCCCGATCGTTGTGTTTACTTCTCCTTGATGACCCCTTGGGTGAGTATATGTATATATATACACGTAACTTTGCTATAAGAGTAGCTGGGGAAAATTCTGAACTTGTGAGGCACACTCAGCAGTACGTAGCACAGGGTGCTGTCAGCTGTCGCGCCGGGGCAAGAAATAAATAGGAACTAACCAACAAGCATGGCCTGCCAAATACACCTCTGTGCATCGAAGGCAGCAGGATCTTATTGTGCGATCCTCCAATCAATTTGCCACTTTATTGCACGTATTGTAGTGCTGATCAGATCACATGCACCTTTGGCCCCCCAGCTGCTCATCGAAGCAGCGCATGTAGCATGCCTCGCTTGCATTGCGTGCCCGGTTGCCCGTACTGCTATCAATCAGATCTACACCTCGACACACTAGTTACCCATTTAGCTAGCTTGGTCATAGGATGCAATAAGTGCTGGTGTCTACAAATAATTGTACGAGCCCTTGGTATTATTATTTTTTCAGCTTATAGTTTGTAGTTTATGATTTCTTTTAAACAAATAAACGAGATGTGTTATTCATTTTTTCGAAACAACTTATCGGAGTAGCCCTTTTAAAGCGGTTTATCGGCATTCGATTCGTTTGAACAAGCGCTCGCTCTAGGGACAAAAATCATCAGCCGCAACCAAAAAGAACAAGCATATAATCATCTTGTAGGGCAGTGCTAACCAGTAGCGGCTAGCTATACGTATACTGCTTAATTCGGTAGGTCTTTTTTATTTCACGTTTTTATTTTTTATGTTATCCGAGATGCATCTTTGATAATTATTTTATATCCTTTATATTAAGATATACTAATAAAATTATAATGCTATGAAAGTATTTTTCCCTCACAAAATTAAAAAGTATTTTTAACGATAAATATAATGATATAGTTTTCATATAGTTAATTTATATAGTTTTAAACTTATTGATGATCAAATATTAAATTTTTTAATGATACGGATTTTAAGGTGTCAAATAAAAAAGAACGAAGGGAGTAGTTAGTAAATTTCCCTTGCATAATTTTTCTCTTGCACCCAGCGTGTAACGTATACCAAATTAACTCGGCATTGCATCACGAAGATCCTTGGAGCAGGGGCGGATCCAGGCCTCGGGCTGGGTGGGCTGTAGCCCGAGGCCTGAAAATTTTAACAAGGCAACCCACCCTGTATAGGCCCAGAAAACCGTATACATCAGTGGCTCAGCCTGAGGCTGAGCCTTATGGCCCACCTCCACAGTCTAGTCCATCATCAACTGTCGCCAGGGAGCCCATCAGTCTCTTCTCTAGCACTTAGCGAGTCAACATCTCAACCCTACCTGCACAGTCACACTCGGGTCGAGGCCATTGCGTTGCACCGTCACCCCTCGCTGGCTCACTCAACGCCACCTGATCACAGAGTGCGTTGTGCCGCCGTGCACGCGCCATGCGGCCACGCCCCACGCTGCGGCTCGCCAGCCACGACCCATGTCGGACGCTGGACACCGCCCACGGTGACCTAGCGCTAGCGCTACTACCTCCGCCTCTGGCCCTCCACTCCATAGCTCCACCCTCTGGCCTCCCCAGCCCCTAGGCGACATACACCATGCTACCACGCACAGCGACCAGCCAACTGAGCTAGCCATAATGCACTCAGATCTGGTACTGCCTACTCCTCTTTACTCCCTCTTTTGATATTGTTACAACCTTTACGATTTCTCCCAAGATCTTACGACCACCACCTAGTTGCTACGACCACTTCCTGCAGCCGTACGACCACGTTGTAGAGTCTATGAGCACCTCCTGTATCGTTATGACCGCTCTGCTGGTTCACTAACCACGCTGATAGTCGTTATGACCACGTTGTGATCTCTTCGATCACTCCTCGTTACTCCGACCACGTAGTTGCGCCTCTGCGCTGCACTTCCTTTGACCACGTAGTAGACTTGATCACCATAGTCGCTACTCAATTACGACCATGCAGTGATTCTGTCAACCACACTAAGGCTCTATCGACTGCTATTGTCGTAACCCTTATGACCACATCTTCTGCACCATGACCATGGTCGTAACTCCTTTACGACCGCGTTTTCAGCACCTGCGGACACCTCCGCTCATCATTATGGTCGTAACTCCATTTACGACCACGTTCTCTGTTCTGTGACCGTGGTCGTAAAGGACGTCTGCGATCCTCTGCTCGTCGTGGTCGTAACTCCTTTACACCACGTCTGCGAACCTCTTCGTTCTCACCGACTGCCTGCGACCACACCAGTCGCCTCCACTGCGATCACACCGACTGCTTCTGACCACACCGGTCACCTCTCTCCTCTGCGATCACGCTGACCGCCTGCGACCACGCTGATCACCCTCTGCTCTGCAGTCATGCTGACACCCTGCAACCACGCTGGCTGCCCCTCTGCTCTACGATCTCCTCTCAGCTACATCGCGTCAACTTGGTGCTCTCCTGTCAGTCCAATGGCTCTGCCTTTTATACTCGGCTATACGACTACAAAGCGGACTCGACTACGACTACTATAACTCCAACACAAACACGATAGCCTAACTCGTACTCGTACACAACCATGAGCACGACCACGACGACTCATACATGACTTCGACTTCCGACTCGTACATGACTATGACTTCTAAACTGAAAACAAGATTACAAACTCTAACAATCACCTCCTTAATCTTGTTTTCCCTCTTGATCACACTGATCTTCTTTCTTGCTTCCGTTTCTTCCTACACTCGTATGCCTGAGCTGTCACCGTTCTACTGCCCGCGCTTGCTCCATCCTGAGCCTTACACAATCCGACGCCTGCCACGCCTTGTACCTGGATTGAACCATCCTTCCTTGTACGCCTGCTTGGGCTGGAGCACCTGCTTCCACAGCCACCTTGGCTTTGCCGTTATCTGAGCCTCCTGCTCCCCTCTCTTGGACCATGTGCACCTCCTCCACATGATAACCGTCCTCGTGCATCGTTTGCAGCTTCTCCCACGCCTCCAAGTTGACGCTTCACCCATGCTCTGATACCACTTATTACAGCCTTCACGACTGCTGCCAGGATCTTACGACAACCACCTAGTCGCTACGACCACCTCCTGCAGTCATACGACCACGTTGAAGAGGCTATGACCATCTCCTGTGTCGTTACGACCGCTCTGCTGGTTCACCGACCACGCTGACAGTAGTTACGACCACGTTGTGATCTCTCCGATTACTCGTCGCTGCTTCGACCACATAGTCATAAACTTCAGCTGAAGTTACGACCACGTTCACCACCTCTGCGCTGCACTTCCTTTGATCACGTAGTAGACTTGATCACCGTAGTCGCTACTCGATTACGACCACGTAGTGATTATGTTGACCACACTAAAGACTCTGTCGACTGCCGTTGTTGTAACCCTTACGACCACAGCTTCTGCACCAGACCATGGTCGTAACTCCTTTACAACCACGTCTTCAGCACCTACGGACACCTCCGCTCGTCACCGTGGTCGTAACTCCATTTACGACCACATCCTCTGCTCTGTGACCGTGGTCGTAACTCTTTTACGACCGCGTCTGCTGCTCCTGTGGACACCTCCACTCGATCGCCGTGGTCGTAAATCCTTTATGACCACGTCTGCGATCCTCTGCTTGCCGTGGTCGTAACTCCTTTACGACCACGTCTGCGAACCTCTACAATCTCATCGACCGCCTACGACCATACTGATCGCCTCCACTGCGACCACACCAGTTTCCTCTCTCCTCTACGATCACACCAACCGCCTGCGACAACACCGGCCGCCCTCTGCTCTGCGGTCACGCTGACTGCCTGCGACCACACCGGCCGCCCTCTGCTCTGCGGTCATGCTGACTGCCTACGACCACACTGGCCGCCCCTCTGCTATGCGATCTCCTCTCGACTACATCGCGTCAACTTGGTGCTCTCCTCTCGGTACAATGGCTCTGCCATTTATACCCGACTATACGACTACGAAGTGGACTCGATTACGACTACTACGACTCCAACATGAACACGATAGCCTGACTCGTACTCATACAAGACCACAAGCTCGACCACAATGACTCATACACAACTTCGACTTCCGACTCGTACACAATTACGACTTCTAAACTAAAAACAAGATTACAAACTCTAACAGATATAAAATTTGAATGACAAAATGAAATAAATGCCATACGTTTTGCATTTTCTATTTAGAAAATAGGGATACAAAATAAAAGAGGAGCAATGCATTGTCATCTTATTTTCTAATACGAACACAATCTAACTCCAACCAATTTTCAAAAACGATCGGATCTCTACCGTGTTACATTGTTTATGTTTTTTTCGTGTTTTTCTTGTTATGTTCTATGTTGAATTATTGAGTTAAAGTGTCATATCAATGTGGCATTTGTGGTTTACTTTTATTATGACGTGGTGTAAGTATAAATTAACATTAGTTCTAAAATATTAACCTATTTATAGCTTAGCTGATGAAATCTTGGATCCGCTAACCTTTAGATCAACCGATGATGGCCACAGATGGGGATGTGCGAGCGAAAGGAAGACGATCACGAGCGTCGATCAGAACTGTTCATACGCAAACGTACACAACTACAGCTACGTACGTACCTTCTCTCTATTGATTGGTGATGAATGGTCCCGTGAAATGATTTCCAGAGACCTTGGGTTTGGGAAAGAAAACGTACGGGACTCTTCTTTGAGAAAATGCAGTTGCATGTCGATTTCGGTTATTGTTGCTTGCTGGTGGTGGTGCACAGCGTACGTGCAAAGAAATATGTGTACAAAGACTGGAAACCTCAGGCTGGCCAAAGTTGCACATGATCTGCAGTCTTTGTACATGCCTTCAGCTTCTTTCAACATATATATTGCTATGAAAAAATTGCTTAAAACGTAGCAACAAATTAATGAAATGTTGCCGTATAGTACCTAATTACTTTTTTAATTTGTCGGCGACAATGTATATATAAATTAATGTAGTGATCTAGTAGTTTGGGGCCAGGAAAGGCAGCTACATCACACGCACAGGAACACTGATATATAACCAAATATATATAGTCAAGTTGGGACACATTTTGGTTGACATTTATATACGCCATCACACTTTAAAGGTGTCGCTCCAACCAGCTGTTGGTCGTAGTTTTTGTCTACGATTTCTGGCTATTTGCTAAAATTACATTGTAGCGGCTGTTAACTTTTTTGAATCATTCGATTAAAGAAAGATAAAGAAAAAATAAATAAAAATACCATTATATCTCACGGACAATACAAAGAAACAAAGATAAAAAGTAATAACAAAAATGTCAAAATTAGAAACCAACGTGTGCGAAGTAACTTTTGACTTAAAAAAGTTAGAAGCAAAAAAAAAATCAGAAGTAGGAATCATTTAAAGTGAGACCTAAATATTTAAGATGTTGCCCCCGGGTAGCAAGAACATGTGAACCCTCGTGCATGCACACCCCAACCGCACATACGTACGAACCAGGTCACGTACACAACACCATGTAGCCTCCGCTTTGCTTACCACCAGTACGCACGTACGTACCAGAACACGACGTGACAGCATCAGGCAGCAGTGCACGCAGCAGCATCACCATGCAGTACGGCGACACATGGGAAGCTGCTGCTCGAGCATTTGTGTCTGTCACAGCGTGCGTACTACGTACTAGCCCAGACACACAGCTAGCTGCACCTCGGTAAAAATGTGCATATGTACACTGCACAGTGCGCACGCTCACGCAGACGTGCGGACGTACGAGGTGGACCAGTGCTCGTAATGCGAGCGTACGAGCGGGCGAGCGGAGTGAATTCGACAAGACAGTAACTAGTTCTTACTGTCTAGGACCGTACTGCCTGCCCCGACCGGCTTTTTTCCCCCTCGGCTTCTTGCTTACTAGCCTCGTAGGCGCGGCCGCGCCAGCCACCGTTTGTACCAAAGTAAAAGAGGTGATAATTTGTGAGGAGTTTTTTTAAAAAAAATCGATGGCACATGTGTATTTTTGAAAAAGCCAAAGGTCTTTTTCGTAAAAAAATCGAGGGCCTGTACGTACCTAAACTAGGACCCGTACGTAATTTAGCAAACTGCGGGGTGCTATCCTGCAAAGTATACAAAATTTCGGTGAAGTGGAGGGGTGTTTTCAAAAAACATTTAAAAAAACTAACAGGGACCTTTTTGCGAGAAATAAGGACATTTACGTAATTTCAGAAAAATACAGGGACTTTTTTGCAAAATGCCTCCCCCGACCGTACGAAAATTTTTCGGCCACGCGGCGGCCGCAGGGAGGCAAAGGGGCGACGTGGACACGGTCTCCTCGCGGGGAGTCCCCCGGAAATAATAGGGGTAGTATGACCAAAAGGAATTGAAATGTGTTAGCTTTTTAATTTTAACTTTTTATGTGATTTTTTTATTGTTTGTATTATTTGTGAAAATATAACAGTTTTTATTTTTATTTTTTCATTGAATGACTCGAAAAACTAACAATCGTTATAGTGTAATTTTAATCGCTACAGTGTACTTTCAATCAAATAGTAGAAGCCGGTAGTCGGTTGAAGCAACCTGGTAATGTGCTCAGCTGCCAAGCACATGTGGTGGTTGAAACTCTGAAGTGACAACAAGGCAGGTTCTGTTGTTTTAACTTTTTTGACTTTCAGTTTGTATTTCTCCATAAATGAAAATAAATAGGTCGTTTTCTCTAAACGGTTTCTCTCCAAACAACTTCTTTAACCTAAAATCATATACATCATCTATATTGACGGCTCTATCATCCGTTGTCGTCTAAAAAAATATAAACAAAAGTTATTCCCCGTAGTCCACAGGAATAGAGCCGTGGTGCAATAGCAGGTTTTAGTTTCGGTAGTAGATGAATTCTGAAACACTGCATCAGGGCTGGGATGATGCCCATTTGTTGCCTAACGAGCAATCACTTGGACGAAGACACGCAAGGTCAACAGAATCTCCATTCGTTCTGAAGAAAAAAATTACCTTCCATTTTTTTTGGAACACAGATGAAAAAAGAATCTTCAATTTAATTAGTGGCCAATTAAGATATATGGGAATGTCGAGCTGTTCGACGGTGAAAATGGGCGGTTCACGTGTGGATCAATCCACAAATACCTCCAAAGGGGCACCTTTTAGATCCATCTAACACACCTCCGATCCATGGGCACTTACATGTGCACCCGAACGAACGTCAGTGTGTGCCCAGACAAAAGGTGACCATGAGTCCGATTCTTAACTTCCTCGATGTTCCATGTTTATGCGTGCTTAACAAGGCCTCGTGTATTAGCATGTTAGTGGTCCGCATTACTCCCTCTATTTAAATGCCTGTTTGTTTCAGCGACAGCTTTTGACTCCGTTCGTTTCGGCTTCAGCTTTTGTCTTATTTTTCACTATTCATAAATTTCGTATTTTTCTGAACTTTTGGCTTTTTTAAACTTTTTTGCCAATTCTTTTTTCCCGTATTTATTTGCATTATATGTGATGGGATAATATGTTTTTCTATTTTTAAATTTTTTAAATTTAATTATGCTAAATAAGCCTCTGCGAGCTACAGTGCTTTTCAGCCATAAGCCACTCAAAAAAGCCATATTGATCACAGCCTAGCTTCTGCTTTTTAACTCACTATTTTTTTAATTTCATATTTTTTGGGCTTTTGGTTTTTTGGGCTTTTTTCTTTTCTTTTTTCCATATTCCTTCGCATTGTCTGTGACGGGCTAACATATTTTTTTCTATTTTTAATTTTTTTAAATTTAATTACATCAAATAAAACACCTTAACTATAGTGAAAAATAAACCAGCTATAGTGAAAAAACCATAAATCATCGTCAAACTGGACACCCCCAAAATAAGGCATTTTGGATATTGACAGTCTTTACCGTGCAACCTTGATCATTACTTTTTATATGAATATGTTCATTAAAAATATGTAATTGTTATATTATGGAAATATTTTTCATAACTAATCTAATGATACCATTTTCATTTGACCAATCTAAATAGTTTTTTATATGTAAGTAGTCAAAGTTACAAAAATAGGAGTAACATATTGGTCTCTTCTTTTCAGCTTCTAAAAACTGTTTTTTGAGACGGTGTCTATAAGTTGATTGTAGTATATATTATAGCGATTTCATTTATATCGGTCAAAACCACACACGGGTTTCTCATACTCCGTACCCTCTTACAAATAGCCCAAAAACCATACGCCGTAGCCATAAAGATCATGCCCTATATCATGAGTTGGGGGGGGGGGGGGGGGGGTTAATATATTATATGCCTAGTGCTATGTTTGTTTATCGTTTATTCAGAATTGTCATTTAGGGGAAATAAAGCTTTTGCAGAGCTCATGAATATCTCTGCAGGAATCTGTCCACTCCAGTTGTTAAGTAGGTAGGAGTAACCTTGTCCGAACAAATGTCACCCTTGTCAGCTTGCACTGAACTCAATTTGTCCAATAACAGGTGAGCCCCTACCTACAGAAATCACTCGCTAGCTAGCTTCTTGTATAAACTCCTCACAGGCCACAGCATCACATAGCCACCTCGCTCACTCCATTCACGAGGCACGGCTTCTCTTTCGTCTCTAGTGTATTGAGCAAAACCAAGAGGCTAGCACTCACGTTAGAGCAAGCACGGCACGATGCTGGGCTGCTTCTCCCGGCTGCGGCGACCGTCGGTGGTGGGGGCGCCCGCGCCCATGCCGCCGTCCGACGACGCGTCCACGTCGGTGGCGTCGACCTCGGCGGGCTCCACCGCGGGGACCTCCCCGTGCTCGTCCTCCTCCTCCGTCCGCTTCAAGAACGCCGGTGGGGGCGGCGACGGCGTCGTCGCCAACAACCCGTCCGCGCTCTCCGACTCCGGGCTGTCCTCGGCCATCGCGTCCCGCCGGTTCTTCCTCTCCTCCCCCGGTCGGTCCAACTCCATCGTCGACTCGTCCGCGCACGCCGCCGTGGGCGTGGGGGTGGGCTCGGCCGGGGTGGCCGTGCCGACCTACTCGCCGGACCCGCACGCCGACTTCCTGAGGTCGATGGAGGAGATGGCGGCTGCGCTGCGGCTGGACGCGCGGCGGCGCGGCGACAGGGCGCGCCTCCACGAGCTGCTGCTCTGCTACCTCGCGCTCAACGACAAGCGCGCGCACAAGTACGTCGTCAGCGCCTTCACCGACCTCCTCCTCCGCCTCACCGCCACCAACCTCGACGAGGAGCAGCACGGCTTGTAGGAGACGTAGCTGCTTGCCGCAGCTGAACATTTTCTCTCCATTTTTAGAGCGTTGCTATGCGTACGAACAGATTTTTGGTGCGAAAATTCTTTGCAAAATGATTCGACTAATAAGCTCATGCTGTGCTTCAGTTCAGATCGTCTTACTGTAAATATGTTCTACGAAATTTAGTGTCAAAAATCAGTTTGTATGCATAGCCTTTGTTCTAAGGTGTGAGCGTGTTGGTGAAGATAGAATATCTTAGCTTCAACAAAGTCGTTACTTTGTTTGCTTTGCATTTGCCCTTTTGGCCAACGCTAGCGCTCTACTCTTTTTACCGTCTAGCTATTTAGCTTTCTGCCTTTCTGTTCTCTTTGGGGGTATCTGGCCGAAGGCTAACGTTGCTTTTATGGCTTAGCCCATGTCAAGCTTTGCTATGTTGTGATAAACATCGTAGAGAAGTGCTAAGGAGCACTTGAGTGTTTGTTTGGGTTATGAGCACTTAGATTTCAGGCATTAGATCTCCATCCAACAGATCCCCTATATCTCTTTCTAAAAAAACGAATCTAGAGCGTTGGATCTCCATCTAACGGATCCCTCCATACCCACCCCCTGCAAAAAAAAGTGAGTACTCTGAATCTGGAACGTTGAATAAAGATCCAACGCCTAAAAAATTTGAGTGCTCACGACCCTAAAAAACACTTAGTGTTCCCTAGACACCTCCAACATTGTAAGGGCCTACTTGGAAATGCATGAGTTTCACGGGAGTTTTCTAGAATCTTCACATGAAATAATTTTGATTCTCACATGATAGAGAAAAATTCTTATATTCTAAACGGGCCTCAGTTACATTATGATGTGCCGCTAAATATTTCAAGTGTGGATACAATTTCTTCTATCACAGTACCATTAGTGTTTGGGAGTTTTGGGGGATACACACCTCGTTTTTCTTCTATCACTGGCTTTCGCAACAAGTAGCAGAACAGAAATCGAACCCCCGTCCTTGCAAACAACAGCACCGCAACTTCTAAACTATCCCATAAACGGGGTCTCCCCTTCGATGCCCTTGAGACGAGTGAGGCCTGGGATCCAGCCACAGGAGGCAATAATAAACAGATGCCGTGCAAAACCAACCGGCGTAGCACAGGACTCTGCAGGCTGCTCACACATGGCTGCCGTGACGTTGGACGGATCGCATCTGTAGAGTAGTAACCATCTGACATTTTCTGCTCGTTTCAGTTCACAGTAGAGAAGAGTGCGTGATAAAGACTCATGGACCCGCTCCCGTGTCGTAACGACGAACCTCACAGGAAAAGAGCAGCAATGGCAAACGGCAAAGCAATTGAGCCTGTGAGGAGAGACATTGACAGACATTGACATGGCAACCGCGAGCCAAGATCTGGATAGATCTGCTTTGTCCAGGAAGACCACCGTGTCGTTCGCCCAGCCGATCAGACCGGAAGGGCTTCCCTGCCTCTGCGCAGAACATGTCTTTGGGACATATACAACCAAGCCACCTTGAGAGTTGAGATGGACGACATTGTTCAGCCGTGTTGCGATCTCTGCAGCAACACCGGCGCAGCATTGGAGCAGCAACTAACACAGCATCATGGAACAGTAGAACCAAGATCTAAGTCCACCACCGGCCAGCACTGTGCTGCTCCAGGCCTTGTCACTAGTGATCCACTGATCCTTCTTCTGACCGGCAGCGACGCCGACAGAACAATCTTCGATGGCCACGCACGCAGCCGTGTGGGCGACCCAGTACAGACGACAGGCAGCAGAAGGGTCATTACGGCAGACAGAAACATACAGCACTCCCACCAACAGGAAATGCTACCAGATGCAGGTTTGGCACCCTGCTGGAGATTTTCACTAGTCCACTCCACAGGGTAGGTATGACCATTCATGAAACACTACATAGAATTAGAAACATACACTGTACCCGTACCACTTCCCCACACCTTTTTCTCATCTGAAACCACAGCTAGGGCTGGAAATGGAGCACCTGAAGCAACAAGCAACCGGTGCCGAAAAGCCAAATAGGCAGTGGATATGGTATGGAGTATATATATCCAAAACAATTCAATGGCAGAACAGATACATACAATTCAGTGGCAGAACAGATATGTAAAATTTGAACTTATTCAAACCATTGACCTATAAATTAGTACTAATTTAACTGAGATGTTCTTTTAAGATCTAACTGATGTCTGCGTCACTTCAGCTAGTCTCTATCCATTTCAATGTCCATCAAAATTTGAATATGTATTCTACTACTATAAGGATGAAATTCTATAAACATAGATATGGTCCACTGTCCACTATGAACCATATCTGCTTCCATACCTAATTGACAAGGCAGTGGTGGAACCAAATCACAGCTGCCCATAACGTGCAAAAAAAAAAAGAACTAAAATGTACCACAAAGCACCGCACTTGGCATTTAAGTGCCTTTAACGTCAATACGTCATCCAATTCCCACGAAACAGATTGCAAGAGTGCACAAAAATACAAAGATCAATAAAAACGGTAGGGACTGTCCAACAGTATGGCAATTCCCTAGAAACAGGCGATATAATGGCACCAACCTATAGTAACAATATAGGATAACGTATTACCATCAACCAAAAAAATGTATCACATCTTTACTATCAATATTCAAAGAACAAACAATCAACAAACAGTGCCCAGGAATAACTGACTGCCCTCTTGCTAATATACGTTGCACCAGTGTCTTACGAAAGATTATAATATACCAGGTGTACTCCAGACAAGACTAACATCACAGTTCAAATTGGTGGCAATTGATCATTCAATCAATATCTATCTATTTGGAAGAATAAATATACTCTTCCAGATAATCATTCAATCAATGAGCAATGGAAGCTTGCCAGAAAAGACACAGTAAAATATAATGCCTGGCAATAATGATAATGATTATAACCATCCTAAGTGCAGGTATTATATCCAAGGTAAGATTTCTGGTGCACAGCAGCAGCATATATCTATAAAATCGGCATCGAAGATAATGAAATCGGCATCGAAGATAAGGTACAGGAGCTTCGGTGCAAATTAAACAAACTGACAAGGCGGGTCTTTGTGAAAAAAGAGACTAGTCAGATGGGTCAAATTCTCTTCTGCTCTTGAGGGAAGCCCTTTTTCTCGAATCCGAGTCTAATTCATCCAGTTCAGATGAAATTGCTAGGTACCCATAAAGTATCCTCTTTTTCTCACCCCTGTTATCCGTCTCGACCAGCAAAGGATTGTTATCAGAATCTACAGAGTGAGTGGCTTGTGCACGTGACCAACCTATACGCCCGTGATCTTGCCTCTCAAGAAACTCAGCAAGGCGCTCAGCCTCCTTCAAGCCAGCTGGGTTGTCTGCGAACTTGACAAGTGTCAGACTCAAGTGCCCTTCCTTTCCATACAAGGACTTCGACTTGCCACCAGCAAACCCTAGTTCTGAAAACAAAGATAAGAGATTGACACAGCAAATATTACCGTGGTATATATGGCATTACTCCATGAACATGTGCTCAGCAGAGCCAGAATTGCATAATTGGGAACAATTTTATTTCTTGATGTCCAAATATGGTTCAAGTCTAAATTGCACACTCAAACGTCGTTGCTATATTAGCTATTTAGTTTAGCAATGAATATGAACTCCCAACAGATGCTATTGTTCTTCCCTAACGAAAAAGGTGGCAAAGCAAAACATTGGACAGAGATGCTATTTCCAGATCTGACCAACAATGCAACACAGCCTGCTGAAAGTAGTTCACCCATTTGCTAGCTAGACTAACAAGTCAGAATGTAAAGGAGCGCCTTTAGGCGAGGATATATACTTCATGTAACAGAGCCCAAAACACGGCAAACTAATTTTGTATAGACAATGCAATGCCTTCAGTCTGTACAGTACTCTAGGCATTAGTTACTTTTAGCTGAATGCATATTCAACAGAAACCATCCAATCAAGCGTTGGATATGATTACTGATTGTAGCCAAACAAAGCACCTAGAGATACCCACCATTGCTCCTGCAGAGATCAAGCTTGCAAGAATGCATTATCAAGAATCTAACACCCCAGAGGTACTGCCTCAGCAGTATGCCTAATCAGCAAAGACAGTTCTGCTCTATGAGCCAACAAGAAATAGAATAACAGCAAAATCCTCACCCTCCTTAAGAAAAACATAGGAGTAAAAGGATGTGTTTGGATCCCAAGCAAGCTTAACTCTAGACTTTCCTGGCAAGGTGGGTGTTTGGTGGAAGGAAAAAATCCTAGCTTTGCTAGGCAAACTAGCCTGTACCGGCTAGAAAATCCCTGCCCGCTGAGGAGAGCCGATTTGGCTCTCCTCCGTCGGCAAGCTTCGAATGGACGGGGATTTTGAGCGAACACGTTGCACCAGTGCAACTGTTGCCTTTGACCACATAGAAAGATATAAACCAAACAGTTTGCCTCTCTCCTCTGGACTAGCCCAAGTTGGCTAGGATCCACTTGCCTAGTTGCCTTGCCTGGCTAAGCATAGTGAGCTGAGCATCCAGACAAACCCTAAGTTTATATCAAGGCAGCAACTAGACACAGACAGCCAGTTTAGTCAACATTATCACCTGGTATATGAGCCTAAAAGAGCACTTAGCAGATTGGGGCCATATAAAAATGGGAAACATTCAGCGTTCTGAGACCCATCAGTTTAGCAAGCTATACAATGGTCCTATATGTTTGACTGCTATGAGCCTATGACAATCCTAGATTAATACGATGAATGCTAGACACAGCATAAATGGATTACTTTAATAATATTTCAGTGGAAAATGAAAGATTAGGGTGAGAGGATCTAGAAAGTGTCAGTACACAAGTTATTGAGGTCCCTTCGATGTGATCCCTAATTCCCTATATCCCCGCATAGAAGGGGGATTTTTGCTGCATAGATGTGACAATAGGCATACCAAGCATACAGAGTGTAAATCAGAAACTTACTACATGCATTTATCCAACCAATTATGCAACAGGCGTTTGCATGCAAACACTATACTGTTCACATAAGTTAGAGACTGCTATATATAAATTTACCTGTAATTTTCTTATCCATTTCTTTGTTCCCCAAACCCTCAATGCGGCCATCTTTCTTCCTCCCTGTAGCAGTGTTGTGAATGATAACAGTTGGCGGCCATATAATAAGGTCCTCCCTATTTGCACGAACAAGGTCAGGAGGTAATGACTGGTATGCCTTAGAGTTTTCCGGGACTTTTGTATAATCCCATCCCATAAAGACGCATAATGCTTTGTGCAAACCAAGATGATCAACGAATGAATCTGCATTTGGTGGGTTGTAAGCATGCATGACAAGTCCATGCACATCAGCAAAGTCCTTAGAAGACCTGGAATTATGCACATTGACCAGACATAATCACAAACAAATTAAGATGCGGTGAACAGGAGCTGGAAACTAGCATATCACATGCAGACTTCGTTACATGCGTTATATGACAGGATATACAAATGAGAGAGAAGCTCAACTTCACTGTAGCAAGCCCTAAAACGTATCCATCGTGGATGTACCATAAGAAAGAAGGAAAATAGGATTCAAATGCCAAAGAAGACACCCATGGCAAAAACACAATGTGTGTACAAAGCTATGGGAGACTCAAGGATTCTATGGCATGAAGCAGCCTAGGTCACACCAGGGATCATCTACCATACATTGATAAGGAACGGCAGCTACTGCCACTCCCCTCAAAAGTGGAGATAATGCTAGTAGCAAAGATAGTAACAATTTATTGTTAGCAGTGATTTCAAGATAATTCCGAGGCAGTGATTTGCTATTCCAGATAGTTTAGCTACAGACCTACAGACTATTGACTAGTAAAATTGAGCAGTAGCCTATTCACCAAAGTGCTCAGGTGAGGCGTATTGAGGAAAACACACCTCAAGCCACACAAGGCATAGAAAGCAAGCCACTAAGGCGCACACCTCTAGCATCGCATAATGAACTTTAGATAGAAAATTCAAAAATTAATGAAAAAGGTCCATTAAAGCTTATGTAGAAACCTGTTTCATAAAAAAATATGTAAAAACATAGTGACATTGTTCTTTAATGATATTTTCCCAAGGGGGCATTTGAGTAGTATTGTACTAAACAGTGACTTCTACGATGTTACAAAGCTAATTTTACAAACAAGTATCACCCATAGTTATCGCATTCACTATAAATCCCCGCGAATCGTGAACCGGATTCATTGAACTGAAACCGGTTTAGGGTATGGAGTTCGTGTTCGCAGTGGAAATTGGAAGAAAAAGTGTCGAACCGTAAACCCGAATCCCGTACCGTGAATCGGACGAACCACGATTCTGATAACGATGGTATCACCACTAGAATATTATGCGTCAATTCTCCCAGCAGCCATAGCAGGCCTCAACAAGAGCATAATCCCGGAAAAAAATCAATTCATGCTCTGAATTACAAAACTAGCATTAGGAATAATGAATATGGTAGTTAGCATGTTATGGTAGTTAGCATGTTAAATGATTTCTGATTAGACCATGGAAGAATTTTATTCTACAATTGCATAGAATGTCATGCAAAAGATATCAAGAATATGCTACGATAAAAAACAACAAAAATAATACAGCACCACAATGACAGGGTAGAAAAAGAAAACGACTACTGGATGTATACCTTAGGCTCATAACATGCCAAACAACTACATATTTCTTTTAGAATAGATGATGCACTTGATGAAACATTAGCTAAGCATAGAGCATTTAACGAATGAGACAGCACAGTTAGGCTTATAAACAAAGTGAGAGTGACACATCGAACTTGTTTTGGAAAGTTGTGGTCACTGACCAAACATGCACTAAGCCCCTAACTGATTTGCATTGCTCAACAACATATCCTACAAGCACTATCCTCTTCGTCTTATCCAGTTGATGATGAAGACAGGGCAGGAAGAAATGTTTGCACCTAAAGTTGGGAGTATTTGCAATACTTAAACCTTACTATCTTATATTCTAGTCCCAATTGTCACTTTTTTCTCGAACGACGCAGGAGAGCTGCGTGTCATTATATTAAGAAGAAGGGCTACAAAAGGTAGGACAAAAAGCTAATAGATTACAATGTACCATCAACATAATAGCAAGAATTACCACATAAACAATTCAAGCTAGAGTTAATTCAACTCCTTAGCACAAGATTTGTTTTATTCCCTAAATGAGCCTAACTACAATCTTAAGATTAAATATTGAATCATTTAATATTAAGAAGGGCTCTAGCAAGTAACAGATATCTTGCATGCATGATGCATCTGCAACCAAATGCACGTGATGTAAGCAATTCTATAAACTAAATAATATAAAAAAAAGACTCATCCAAGGGTTTGTACTTCGTACTAATCAAGGTACAAAGGTTTTCCACCATTAAAATACTATAATATGCAGGAAAATTCCACTGAGTACATACCATTTACCAAATAAGAAATCCACAGGCCTATTAGAGGGACACATATATTAAGTGGCAAGAAATGACCATAAGTTCACATAATACACACTACTGATGTGCATAGTTCCCACCGCACTCCTACACCAAGCAGTAGGCCTTAACTATGTTTCTTAGATAAAAGCTAATACTGAAGTATACTATAAATAGGGATCCAGAAAATAAGAACTAAATGCTTTCAGAAATCAATGATACACAATGCATTTCACACTAAGCATATACTTATGTATTATTGATACGATAGCATCATCTGAAGCCCGGTAACAAGCGAATGCTTCAGAAAAATGGTGTGTCGTACATGATTTTGTTGAGAAAGACAATAATTGGATCATAATCATGCCAGAAATACAACCTATGAAAACATGTGATATAGCCTGGAATTTTTAAGAAAATTCCATTAAAATATTCATTTCCCGAAAAATAAATACACTTTTTTCAAAAGTATTATACTGAATGGGAGATATTCTTGAAATCGCCCGTTGAGCAGATGACAAAGAGATATCGCGAAATGAAACAGAGACAAGCTACCTGTCACCACCACAATGTACGTGTGACCCTACATATGCTTCAGCCAACCACGGTCCCATGTGTGCAACTAACTAATGCATTGCATGCATTTACAACCCCCCCCCCCCCCCAACCCAACCCACCCCAAACACACGCACTCACTCACCAATCAATAAGCTCACCATTTGTATGGACCATCCAAGCTAACTCGTACACACACACATCTAGACACACACATGCATATATACACAAAGCCATAAATTCGAAAAGATCCTCATGTTTGATTAGAAACGAATGTTAACATAGAAACGGATGAAATTAAGTTCAGTGAAAGGGTTTTTTGGCACCTGAATTTGGAAATACGACAGGTAGACCTATCTTCACAAACGTATTAGGAAAGATTTCCATGCAGTCGATTGACTTGAGGAACAAGAAAAGAAAGTTCTCAACGCAGGATGAGTCCGATCAACTACAGAATGGAAAGAATAGATAGCCTAGGGAATCTAGGCGATGATGAGTCTGAATCGGTTACAGAGAGGAAGTGTTGCACAAGGAAATAGATGAAGATATGTAAAAAGAAGTTTGGGTGGCCAAGCGTAGCAATAGTTGAGCACTGATGCGCAAGTAGAGAAGATGACATCCATGGAGTAAGTATTTACACAGACTCAACATTCAGTCACATAGGGTAAGCCGTCATCACCCTGTTAAAGGGTGCCATAATTCCTATTGCCATTTAAAAGGGTGATAGAGCCCTGCAGCCAACTAAGCGGGATCTTGTTACCTTTTCGGTATTGTTACCAAGGCCTCAAGTCACTTGGTCATTGGCCAGTCAGAGTGCACATTTAAAAAAACACTTTGGTATATATGACATAAAAATAATTGCATATATAGACATAAGGTTGTAGTTCTATATGAAACATCTTGACTACTTACAAAAAATCAATTGGTGGTGGTGTGATGATAGTGATGGTACGTCGCCCTCCTCCCACCCCCATAGAAAATCTCTACCACAAAACAGAAAAAAAGTCTCCCAACAAACAAACTCTATCTCCCTAAAAAAATATCTAAGAAAAAAAATAGAAAAATCATCTCCCAGCAAATAAATTAACTTCAACAAAGAATTATTACTACGTGGGTCACAATGAATCTCGACTGGGCGTGGTATAGGCCAAGCACGGTGGAGGAGACATGACGTGTGCGGAGGTGAAGCCAAAGGCGTGGAGCAAGCTGATCCCAACGATGTCAACTCAACTTGCTGGGGTAATATGATATTTATATCCCTAGCAAAGCAAGGGCATTCAACTAGTATAGTTATAATTACATTTAAGAAGGAACGAGGCAATCAAAATTTGTTATTTCTATCAAATATATTCTGTATGTAATAAGTGTTTGCAAATTGGTTATTTAATCCCTTTTGTATGCTTCCTTTTTACTAAAATACACAACCAGTCTGTCATGAACCGGGGTAAACACCACCAAGAAGATGGCCGGATGGCGTCGGCGTAGAACGAGAGGGAGAGAGACTAGAGATTTAGACGATGAAGACTTGATATTTCTCTGATTGATTACAATAGCATGTGGTAGCCCTCTTATATAGACGGCTCCCCCTAACAGATGGAATCTAATCCCAATTATATCTTTAACTCATATCATATCTCTAACTATATCTCTAACACAAGGAAACTAATCTCTAACTCAAATAGAGACCAATCTCTAATTCCTAATAATAAATTGACTAGGCCTTGGGCCCAAAACCCACACCCCTGACACTACACCCCTCTCGGTCATGCAGCTCGTCCTCGAGCTGCTAGACGGCGGTCAAGGTTGCAGTTCCACGTCAACGAGGTGTAGCGCTTTCGGCTATACGATACCTGCAAAAGAAGTTTTTTTTTAATTTTCTATTTTTAATTTTTTTGTTTTTTTTGTTTTGTTTTTTGTTTTTTTGCCCTAACTATTCGGTCGGTTTTAAAAGCCTGACCAAGACTCTCGAACGCATCCGATCAAAAGCGGCGACTGAAGGAGCGGCGGTGCACGGCGCGGACCGGCGGCGACGGCAGCTCCGGCGGAGCAGCTGCCTGACGGCGAAAAGCGGCCGCCGGCGGAGCAGCGGCCGAGGGAGCGGCTGCGGCGGCGGCCCAGGCGGCGGCGGCTTCGACACGGGCGGAGGTGGCCCGGCTGCGGCGGCAGCTCGGGCGGAGGTGGACCGGCCGGCGGCGGTTGCGCGGACGGAGATGGCGGCACAGGCGGCGGCCCAGGCGGCGGCTGCGCGGGCGGAGACGGCGGCACAGGCGGAGGCGGACCGGCCGGCGGCCATATCTTCTCCGGCGCAACTTCTCTTCTCCTTCCGGTCTGACCGCCTTCTTCCAGTCTGACCGCCGGGTCTTTCCCGGCGCAAACTTCCCGACGACGGCGACGACTGAAGGCAGACGGCGATGTCCTGGCGGCGGCAAAGACGGCAGCAGATCAACGCTGGATGGCTGCTGCGGAAGGGCCGATTGACCGAGCGGCTGCAGAGGAGGCGCGGTGGAGGGGTCGCAGAGGGGGCGCGGTGGAGGAGTCGCCGTCGGTGAAGAGGTTGCAACGTCGGTGGAGCAGAGCAGATGCGCACGAGGTGCTGGAGGAGGTTTCGTTGAGATCTAGCGATGCTTCCTGCTCTTTCTTTTCTATGATTCCTCCCCCCACCCCCTGTCGTGCTCTCGTGCGTTGTTTCTCCACGAATTCCTCCATCTGCTTGCTCATATTGGCCACCAAAGTTGCTATCTGATCGCAGAACGCGATCGCATCGCTCCAGTCGTCCGCCATGGTAGCAGAAGCCGTGGGAAGGGATCGACTGCTCTGATACCAAGTTGTCATGAATCGGGGTAAACACCACCAAGAAGATGGCCGGATGGCGTCGGCGTAGAACGAGAGGGAGAGAGACTAGAGATTTAGACGAGGAAGACTTGATATTTCTCTGATTGATTACAATAGCATGTGGTAGCCCTCTTATATAGACGGCTCCCCCTAACATATGGAATCTAATCCCAATTATATCTCTAACTCATATCATATCTCTAACTATATCTCTAACACAAGGATACTAATCTCTAACTCAAATAGAAATCAATCTCTAATTCCTAATAATAAACTGACTAGGCCTTGGGCCCAAGGCCCACACCCCTGACACAGCCTGTCAGTTCAGTTGGTCAGGCTGCCTACTCTTAAAGTTTGATGCAGGAGGTTGCAGGTTCACAAATCAGAGGGCACAACTTTTGTCTAATTTATGCCACGAGGAAGAGAGGAGAAGGGGTCAACCCTGTTCATACCAAAACCTTGCGGTTTGACCTCGTTTTCACCTGTTCATCCTAGGCCAAATGCTCAAACAATCCAATAGCATGGCTGGTCGGGACAAGCTGCTGGGTCCCCTTTTTTCCCGGTTGAACCGCTGGTCCTGTCCTGGTCTGGTAACAGTGACTTTGGGAAGGTGATATCTCCATGTTGCCATTTGGATGGGCGATTTCAAGGGTAATGCCCATTCAAATGGCGTATAATATTTTTGTTAAAAAAACTATAGGTACTTATTTTCAGAAAATTGAATGTTTTAATAGAATTTTTTCAAATGTTTCTCTATCGCCTCGCCTATTGTATAGTCACTATGCCATGATTTATCACCAAACCGTCCAAAGTAAACCTAAAAATACACAAGCAAAATATCCTGTTACAGATCAAAGTTCAAACAAACTAGCACTGACAAGTACTTGTTCACAACCAACAAACATGTATATTAGTAGCAAATATGTCCAATCAGTACCAGTCAATATGTAAAACTACTATGTGCAAGAAATGAAGCAGGATATGCAGTATACATAAATTATTTCAGAACAGTGTGCTTTGCAGTTCACCAAAGCAGAAACCTCGCACAACAATGCAGCTCTTCAAAAAATGTAAGGATAGTTATAACTCAAAGTTCCACACTAATATGAAGTTTCAAAAACCAATAGCATGGAATTAAATACTAGATTCTAAAAGCAGAAAATAAAACCTTGCAGTTCTCTCCGGATTTCTGATAAGAAAAGTAAAATCTAACTTTGCTTTGATCTTCAGTGGGTAGAACGTTGACAACATAAACCACATAGATGCAGAGGCAAGCTCGCAGACACACACACTCGGAAATGGCAAAGAACACAATAAGCAGCGTTAATCCAGTAGAATATGATGATGTCTTTACTCTAACCACAGAAAAGAAAAACCTTGAATAACAGGAATTAATTTTAGGAACCATAACGGCATAAACCTACTAGCGGAGAGCAGAAAATATAATTAAGGTGAGCCATCAACTGCAGTTCAATTCCATGTCTGTACCAGATGAAATGAAGCAATACTAAAGCTACGATTCACCTCAGCATTCCTAGTACTGTTAACTGATATCATAAAATGAACAGTGTAACTGGTGGTCACCCATCGCCAAGTACATCCCGGATAGAATTCATACAAATTGAGCAGCATGAGAAACTACAGACCTATTAGCTAGCATTTTTCACACAATGAAACGTTCCAATGTGGATCTCTCCAGCAAGACACACACATGATAGTGTCAGTATCAGCTTACGATGATAAGAACCACACATCAAAGACATATCGAGTCAAAGAGTAAGAACGAGCTCAACAATGGCAAGAAACCAGCACAGGAACCTGACTACAAACATTATAAGAAAGCTTGCCAGGAAGGAAGTGACAAGCAATGTGGGATCACCAAACCTGCCACAGGCGAGGCACGGGACGCGTCCACATTCGAGATAGCGCTGCCTCTGCGCGGCGCTATCATTGAGCATCTTGGAGTACTTGAGGAACGCCCTCCTGAGCGCGTGCATGTCGACCGCCGCATGGGGCGGTACCTGCGACGGGTGATGCGGCGACTCGAACCGGGGCTGCTTGGGGTGCGTGGGGAAGCCCTCGTCGAGGTCGGCGGGGTGCTTGCGCTTGGCGTCGTGCGGTGCCAGCGGCGGGAGCGGCGGCTGATGCGGCGGCCAGACGTCGGGGCCGGCGCGGGGGAGGTGCGGGAGCGGAGGCAAGGGGGTTGGCTCGAAGGGGTAATCAGGTGGCAGGGCGAAGTAGGTGCGCACAGTGCCGTCGGCGAGGATCATGGTGCGGCGGTCGAGATTGTGGAAGCCGTACGGCGGAGGGGGAGGGGTCTCCACCGGCGGCTGCTGCGGCGGCGGGCGGAGGGCGGCCGCTGGTGATGCGGGGTTGCGGGCGAGGGGGGCAGGAGCAGGAGGACCGGGATGGCGCCTGGAGTCGGAGGAGGGGGTGGGGTTCGGGGTGCGGGCGGAGGTGGACGCGGCCTTGTCTCCGGCGGCGGGTGGCGGGCCCCAGCGAGACTTGCGGGGTGCCACGGCGGCGGGGGGCTTGGCGGAGGAGGAAGGCTTGGAGGGAGGAGGCTTAGGGTTCTTCATCGCTTAGCTGGGGATCTCGATGAATTGGGGATTCGGGGAATGGGATTGGATTTGGATTTATAGATTTGGAGCGTCGGAGGCTCGGAGCCGAGAGCACGAAGCTTTTTGTTGATGTGAGGGCGCCGATTCACTGGACAGTGGACACACTTGTTGGATCCAAGGCGGTTTTTCTGTATTCATCAGCCAGCTAGAGGTGTGTATGGGCGGGTTTTTTTACTGTGTTTTATAATTTATGATTTAAATTTTTATATTTTGTGTGTTCATGAGATGAGGTACGTTGAGAAAAAGTAATCATATGTGATTTTGGTCGGTATAGCTGAACTCAGTATATTTTTCACTATAATCTTTCTGTTGACCCTACCTTAAAAACGTACTGTTTAAAATCTAGTTCCTATAGTCCGTATAAGCATAAATTAGTTGAAAGTGATACTAAACCTAACTTCAAGGATGTCTTTTTTTTCTATGGCTGAGTTCTTTTCGATTTTTAGCAGGTTTATTCTTATATTGTCTATGTGTTTTTAAAGTGGGCTCAACAGGAATATTATAGTAAAAAATATACTAAGTTCAACGGCCAAAATCACATGCAACTATTTCCTGTGCGTACTATCTCTCACGAATAGGCAGAATTCAAATATTTAAGTCATAAGCCATCAATCCAAAAGAACCCACACTTTTTCATAGATAGATTGATAGGGTTGCTACGTAAATGAACAACTTTTCATAAAATTAGAAAACTAGTTGAATTTCTCACGCATTAGTTATTACAATACATCGAAAAATAGTATTGTATGTGTTATCTAATTCTAAGACTTATATATGACCGAAGATATAATTGTATTTTTCATACTACTTTAACAGCTCCTATATACATCTGATTAACCTACAACATTATAGTAGATTTTTCTCTTTTTTTTCTTCTAATTAACGTGGTAATTTTTAACTCTCAAGAGTGTTACTTCTTTTTCCTATATTAATAATATAATATGCTCTATCTAATCATAAATACATATCGTTTTGGATGTGTGCAGCCAATCTGCATCGTTAACATTATATATAGAATGGATACATGAAAAGGGTTGAGAAATCTTTTGTACGTGCAACCAAGCTTTGGAGGCGCATCTAATTTTGATTTGAGAACCATCGTCTTCGGGGGGAAAATGGCGGCCATGATGCCATGATCAGACTAACATCATTTCCTGTCCAGTAGAGAGGCGTCCGAAACACAAAAACAACACACAGTCCAATGCAACAAATGCAAATGGGTCACCATAGTTGCCAAGCAAGCACCAGATCGGGAGCTTGCATTTGTTGACATTTCTCTGAACAAGGGTGTATTTACATTACTCAAAATACATAATGTTGGGTTACAAACGCTGAAATGCAGTGGCGCACAAGCTTCCCTGTTTTCTACTCCTACATGATGAGCAGTAAACGATACAACCCTTTCCACACCCAAAATGTTGAAACATGCCATGCCAACACTGAATACACACACCCACAATTACAGAGATACATGCTTAGCAAAACTATTGTTTCCATGGATTAAATAATTAAGCAGTCATCTGAGACCAAGAACAATGGTAGCTACTATAACCACACATATGTTAATATATAAGTACATGGCATCTTTATTTCCCTGAGCAAGGTGAAGTGAAACATTTCAGGTGCCACCACTCACACTGTCACTGGGGTTCTCCTCCAGCTGCTGGGGAGGCTCCGAGGTGGCGACAATGTTGCGCATGAGTGGCCTAGCCTTAGGGTTGCAGCTGAGGCAGTGGTAGGTCAGCATCGCTGTCTTCTGCACCGCCTTCACTAGGTAGTCCTCAGCGACCTTGGGGTCTACTATGCCAATCACCTTCTTCTGTGTCAGCATTGAGAATGCCCATTCTGCCAACGTCTGCTCCCTGACCGGCCTGGACTTGTCTAATGATTTACGTCCCGTCAGGAGCTCAAGGAGTACGACTCCACAGCTGCAGACATCGTTCATCATCGTCAGATGACCAGGAGTGGCAAAAGAACAATACATTGGTCTAGTGTTGAAGTCTAGTGATCTATATAAGCTTCAGTACCAAACTACCAATCCCCTTTGCTTTGCTCTGAAGTTTGGTGTCAAGTCATGGCTACAAGGCCGTAGGACAAACAGTTGCATCAACCTAGACTGCCTAGTTACACACACACACATATATATATAAGGGGCACTATAGTGCCCAGACTACATGATTGAGACTTTTCATCTATAATTAAGACTTTATATCCATGATTGAGACTTTTCATCCATGATTAAGACTTTCCATCCTGATATATTATATATCATTGCACTTGCACGCATCTAAAAACATGGTGTGTGTGTATGTATATATACACCATGGTACCCAAACACCATGGTGCCCAGGCTCCATTATTAAAGACTTTCCATCTATAATTAAAACTTTCCATTCTGATATTATATATCATTGCACTTGCACGCATCTAAAAGCAATCTAAAGGCAGGGAGGCTTGGTGCCCGGGCACCCTGGTGTCCCATACTAAGGAAAAAATAGATTAGAAATTCTCACAAAAAGTAAAATATCTGACCATTAATCTAGTGGATCCTAGCCAAGTTGATCTATAGCAATCATTAGATGTTATTATTAAAAGAAAAACTCTAGCCATCCATATAGCGGACATGAGTTATAACAACTTAAACTAAAAGAAAGAACTCATGCCAAGTATAATAAAAAATAACATAAATTCGGAATAAAAATAACAGGAAATTAACCATTTGATTTTCATACGAACTCCAAATTAAAACCATACATAGATGAAATTCAAAATAAAAATAGATGAAATTAGTAGTTGAATTTGTATATGAATTCTAACCTAAAACCGAGATTTAAAATTAAATACAAATGAAAATAAAATTACAGAAATTTGGAATGAAAATTAAAAGGAAATTAGCAATGTGGTTTGCATACGAACTCCAAATTAAAACCCCTATATTGCTGAAATTCAGAATAAAAAATTAGATAAAAATTAGTAATTGGATTTCTATACAAATTCTAACCTAAAAATAATATTCAAAATGAATAAAAATAGCAATATAAATTAATATAAATTCGTAATTAAAAATAAAACGAAATTAGCAATGTGATTTTCATATGAACTCCAAACTAAAACGCTTACATAGCTAAAATTTAGAACAAAAATTAAATGACAATTAGCATTAGATTTGTATACAAATTCTAAGATAAAATTGAAATTCAACATTAAACAAAAAATAATATAAATTTGGAATAAAAATTAAAAGAAATCATCAATTTAATTTTCATACAAACTCCAAATTAAAACCCCCCTACATAACTGAAATTTGAAATAAAAATCAAAGAAAATAGTACTTGGATTTGTATACAAATTCTAGCCTATAACTAAAATTCAAAATGGGATAAAAAAACTTAGATTAAAAGAAAGACTTCATGTTAAGAACAATAAAAATAATATAAGATTGAAATAAAAATTAGCATCTAGATTTATGTACAAATTCCAACCTAAAACTCGAAAAAGAATATCTATAAGAAGTATAATCCAAAGATATATAAATTTAGAATAAAAATCAAAAGAAATTAGTTATTGTTTTTTTAATTCCAAACTAAGTGAAAATTGAAATTTTAGTTTTATTCAAAATTAAAATTCCAAAAATATTCTAATTCAAGAAAAAAAGATAAGGAATTTGATATGTATAAATTAGGAATCGAAATCTATTATATAATAAAAATTGATGACATGTGGTTTATAGTCGCTAAAAAGGAGAATATGCTAAAATTCTCAGAGCAAAAAAAAATAGTATAGCCCTTTCTTTGGTGGACCTCCACGGGATGGAGAGATTGAGAGGATGATACATTGACAGATATTCACTTAGCTATACCAATATAAACTACGTAATGTGTATTATGTGCATGTGGCATAGACAAGTATTGTAATAACGAAAGGAAGAGATGATGATATAAATGAAAAATATTATGTTATACTATGTTTACTATTTTTTTATGCAAGTATTTAGGAAATAATGTTTTGGTCATAGGTGACAAGCATTGGGAAACAGAGTGGGTATTTTCTCTTTTATAATGTATAATATTAAAACATCACCAATAGAGTTCTACAACGATCTATTTTCCAAAAAGTAAAATAACATATGTATTACCAAATTATATAAGTGTACTTTAAGGATGATGCCGGCGCAAGTATGCGGGCCACCTTGCTAGTTGCTTTAAAACTTAATTCTTGATAAGTAGGTTCACTATGTATCAGGGACAAAACAGTTGCATCAACCTAGACTTCCCATTTGCTTTGCTCTAAAGTGTAGTGCTAGGTCATGGCCATAAGGGCAGCAGGACCAAACATGTGCATCAACCTAGATTGCCTAGCTATTATTTAAAATTTTAACTCGTGATAGTTAGACTTCTTCTTGATTTAGAGATACAAGATGAAGAGCGCATTACCTGTCATGATGTACTCTGTTGCTGCATAATCGTAGGTACCCATAATACGAGTTGAAACATGTGACTTATCACCAACTGGTCCATCTTTTGCAAGCCCAAAGTTAGAGAGCTTCGCATTGTACTCCTATGCATGAAACATTATTGGGAATCAAAGAAAGGCAATAAAAATATTATTTTATATCACTATGACGAAATACATGACAGTACTTTACGGTTGAATTGTAGATCATATTTGAGAAAGTATTTATTCTGGTTTTTGGCCCATCACCATTAACTTCAATTGGCATGGATTGTAGTGTATAAGAGTGGATAAGTAAAATCAAACAAAACAAGAGTGATTTTTCCCTCTTGTTTCCTGCAAGGAATTTTAATTCAAGGCAATGGCATGTCGCAATAACAACATCAAAGAAGGTCTACCTCATCTAGCAATATATTTGATGTCTTGAAATCATGATAAATGACTGATAAACTAAATGGCATAATAATCAATAGCATCATAAACAAAGATAAACTTCGATAAAACAAGCAACAATTTCTCAAGAACATGCTTAGAGCAACTCCAAGAGATTAGCCAAAAGAAGTATCTAAATTTAGTGATTTAGCTATTCTCTAAAATGAATCTCACCCAAAAAAAACAAGACTACTCCAACAGGCTATCTAAACTAGAGGGTGCGCGGTGGGTCGCGTACGCGCGGGAATGGGGCGCAGCGTGCGGGAAGGAAACACCGACCGTGCCAAGAGGCTGGATGGTGAGCAAGGTAGGCTATCCAAAAATAGAGAGCGAAGGAGGAGGGATGGAGAGCTACTAAATTTGGAGAGTCATTTACAGAGTCTATTGGAGCAACTCCAAGAGATTAGCCAAAAGAAATATCTAAATTTAGTGATTTAGCTATTCTCTAAAATGAATCTCACCTAAAAAAATAAGACTACTCCAACAGGCTATCTAAACTAGAGGGCGCGCGGTGGGTCGCGTACGCGCGGGAATGAGGCGTAGCGTGCGGGAAGGAAACGCCGACCGCGCCAAGAGGCTGGATGGTGAGCGAGGTAGGCTATCCAAAAATAGAGAGCGAAGGAGGAGGGATGGAGAGCTACTAAATTTGGAGAGTCATTTACAGAGTCTATTGGAGACGTTTTTTCTCCAATAATAGCCAAATTTACCTTTAGAAAATGATTTAGCTCTTCTCTTGGAGTTGCTTTTGGAGACGTTTTTTCTCCAATAATAGCCAAATTTACCTTTAGAAAATGATTTAGCTCTTCTCTTGGAGTTGCTCTTAGTCTTACTTGAAAACAGATGTGACTCCATGCTTCCAGGGGCATGAACTCATATACGAGAACTCTGTGATCATCTTGACAACAATATCCAACCGACTTCGCTAAATTTGGGTGAGAGAGTTGTCCAAGAAATATGACCTCAGCCTGCAGACATGGAAAAAAACAACGTCATATCTGACAATAGTGAACAAATCATGCAAAAGAAAACAAAACAATAACTGAACACAAGCATGATTTTATCAACATAGTATTATTCAAAAAGGCTAATCACTAGCCATTCCTGATGACCTTGGTAGCTATTGTCTCCATCATGAACCTTGACTGCAACTCGCAGGGGTTCTTCTATTGCTAATCCTTCACGAAGGTCCTTGGTGATGTACCCTTTGTAGACTCTGCCAAATCCACCTCCCCCTAGTAATGAATCCTGTCTGAAGTTCGTGGTGATTCTCTTAAGCTCCTCAAATGTGAATTCTATGAGAGGGTTCCGAGCCAAGTCCCTTCTCAGCGCCTACACCTCTTTCGGGTTTGATGGCAGCAAGTTGTCCTCCTATTTGTTTCTCTCCAATGGCCTCTGCGTTTTTGGAGATTCTGTAACAAATAAAAGTCAAGTTAAATGGCAGCTTCGGCAGATTCAGTGCTCTACAACTTCATGTGCTCTACAACCTCAGGAAACTTCTAAAGCAAAGATTCCTCGCCCTGTGTTGTCTCAAACGAACAATACTTCGGCAGTGCTCGCGTCTCCTCTAGTTAAAGGAAGGAGATGCCAATTCAGTGTTCTTCCACTCCCATGCGAAGTACTGTGGCCAGAAGAATCGAATCAATTCCCTATCCCATAACGGAGAAGTCTTTCAAGTGCATGAAGACATGGCAGCACTGCTTTACCAATACTTTGAGTCACTATTGCAAACGGATGGACTTGACTCACGAGCTATAAATTTGGCAGCCGTAGGGCTGCAACCCCATGATTTGCTTTGCCTGGATGATGTGTAAAATGAAACCCTAGTTATTACCTACTACTTATTTTGTTTCTTGTTTTGTTCGTTGGTTTACTCTTTCCCATTTGGCAAAATTCAGATTACCCCAATTTCTTTCCTCAAATCTGAACCATAATCGGACCTAATCAATTCGGTCCTGACACAAATTGTCATGCTCAGGTTAGGCTAGTCTCATCTTAGTTTAAGATCAAGAAAGGTGCATGGCTTTAGATTATTTGCAAAGGTGCTTGCTTCATCTGGGCTCCAAATTACAGCACAATGGGGCCGGCCCCCACTAGAGGAAGTTACAGTTATGCTGTTCCTGTATGTGCGTGATACAGTCGCATAAAGATTCTTCTACTAGCTAGCTTTGTGAATTGTGATCCTACCACTGCAGATTCTTAGTCTTTGGAGTTCTCTGACTAGGGGAGGTGTTCGGCGTTCATCCCCCCTTGGGGTTCAGCAGCACAATGTGAATTGCTTGTTTCCATGGATAGAAACAGTTTCTCATTTCCTTGAATGCCAAATCGTAACATTAGCGAAGAAAACAAGCATGTCGGTGTGATCGAACCATTAGAACTAATCGAATTGGTGTGGACCCTCTGCTTGAGAATAATCTTCGTGCATGTTCACCACATGTTCGGTTAATTGCCTATGAGACATGTGGTGCTAGGCTCTGAACGTTGTGGGTAGTGCGCTTTTAGGTTGCTCGATTTTGATTTCATGAAAACTTAATTAGAGCTTAAATTCTAAGTGATCAGACCGTGTGAGCTCTAGCTGGTGCTACACTTCTATTGACCTGTCCATTTTATTTTTGCCCTGACTATGTCGACATCAGCTGCTATGATGTATGAATCCAGCTTGTCTTTGGATTTTGTATGACTACTTGCAAATTGAGAGTGCCGACGGATTTATCTGTGGCTGGTGCAAAGGAAGTTAATTGACTAGAGTGGTCATATTATGGCGTGACATCTCGGAGATATTTTTATTAGGTTAGAATGTTGACTGTAGCAGCTCATACTTGACAGGTTATTAAAACAGCATACTGTCATTATCATGCCAATTAAACAGATTGCATAGCATGGAATATCTCAAAGTCTATTACTTTTGAGAACAGCCTTAAGCCCTTCACCTACAAAATATTCTCAATAATTTAGTACACCCCCTAAAGGAATGAAAAGCATCAAAACCTGAGGACTTGGTTGTGGGATGACTTCTATGACTCGTCAACTTAACTTTCAGAATAACAGGGATTTTATTTTCCTGAGTTTAAGTGCTGTGATTCTTTACAAAGTTTCATTCCCTTTACACTTGCATTTTTCATAGTAACAAACTAACACGTCAAGGAAACAGGCTCCAGTTGGGTTTCCTTAGTTGTCTGATCCTAGAAAGCCCTAAAGGTAGCCTAATTAGCTGGTCGCACTAGAAAAGATCATTGTCTAGATTATCCTACAATTCAGCTTGCAAAGCAGTGCTTGTTAAACTTGTCATTTGGGAATTAAAAAACCTATTCATTTAGCTCTTAGTTGTCTAGTGTTAGTTCTGAGGGTACTGTATGCTTTTTGTGGTCCTGATTGCAACCTACCGGTGACAGTAGTCTGATGCATGCTTTGATCATTGTTCTTTGCTTTCTGCTTCTAACTAGCCAAATTCTCTGCACAATTGCACTGCTAGCTATTACAATACCTCTAAAATGGTGTTGTATTTGTTACCCAGCTCCAACACTTATATATTACTGAAATTACAATTGTATTTCTCATACTACTGTAATGGCTCCCATATAAATCTGATTAATCTGCACCAAAATAATTTGGACCCACCACAATCGACGGTGTAGATTTTTCTCTTTTTTCTCTAATTAACGTGGTAACTTCTAGCCTCTGAGAGCGAACATGGTGGCCTTTTCCCTCTGCTTTAATAATATAATAAGAGATTTCCTTATGTTTGCGCATGATTGTTCTTATTCTATTATGGCAAAAGTTAACCATGTAGTTCCCATGTTTCATTGAGTGAATGAGTTTTACCTTGTTAAGACTTAAAAAGCACCCATATACTCAATTAGTTTCTGAATTTGGTTAAATTTTAGTTCAAATTAGACTGTCAAGACTCAAGTGGTTGATTGCAAAATAGTTGAAGTCTGGTGGCTGGCTAAAATAGTAAGTGCAGGTGGTCTAGTGCCAAAATAAGTATAGTTAGTATGTTTGCTATTTCCTGATAAGGTAATGGTACATAGGCCTCAGCTATCTTCTGAGTTATCCATTCCAAGAAAATGAACTTTGCAGAAACATAGAATGAACTTTTACAAACTCATGGAAATTTAAAAAATAATCAAATCAAATGTTGTTCTCATGCTGATCTTCACTTTCGTAACCTTCCATATAATTGTACGGTCGCCTCTATATGAGATACAACTTGGTCTTACTGGTTGCCTCACTTATTAGTAACCAAAGTCTGCATTCTTTCTCAATTTGCTCCAATAAATATTTCCCATTTTAGTACATATTGACTTTTAAGGACTTTTTGCCTGACACTTTTAAGGACTTTTTGGATTAAAAACTTCTGTTTTTTTATGAAAGGAGGTTTGCTTTTAATATATAGATGGGGAAAACTCAAAATCATGTTCTCATGTTGATTTGTCCTCTCTGATTGCTTGTATTGGATTTTGATAAGCCTGTCAAAAGGCTTTTGGGGGTTTAAAATCTAGCATTTTATAGGGAACCAAATGTTATCAAGGATATCCTCATCTTACTATGAGTGAAAACCGTCTATGCACGTAAAATGAAGCTCTGTTCATATCCATTTTTGCAATAAACAATATGCATCTTGCAAAATCATCCTAGATGATGATTTATTTGATAAGCCTGGTCTCAAAAATTGGAGGGCTTTGGTAGCTGAGCTGGCACGTTGACAAATCCAAAGGCTTAGTTCACTTGAACAGTATTTTAGGACCTCATCCTCTTCTCGGAAAACCTAGTTGTCGGGACTCTTCAAGATATTCCAGGTGATCGCTATGCGAATCATGTTAGCTGCTCTGTGACAGAGGTTGGGGAAGATAGTTTGAGAAAGACTCCATAGTTCCCACGCCTGATGAAGGTTCAGGAATTTGTGCAGGGAAAGCCTAGCGTGCAACAGGCCATGCGAATCCTTGGTCAGCAAATAAGGAGATGCATTTGATCTTCAAGAACTTCTCGGAAGGGCAGTTGTCATTATCAATCCATCAGACGAGTAGTAGCTCTCTCATCCTGAGTTGTTAACATAAACCAGATGAAGAGTTGGATTTTGGAGGGTGCACAATTGCACCAAATGCGCAAAGCTTAAACTGATAGTATGCTGCGCGGCAAACTGTTAAGGTGAGTCTCAAAACGAGTACTCTTTGATTAAAACCATAATTCTGAAAGGGTGCCAATGCCAACTAGTCCTCTCAATTGGGTGGACTATAATTTGACTTACATGGATGTAAGGTGGCCACTGAACATGAATGCAAATCCAATCCATGTGGAACCCATTCTTTGCTTCGCTGCAACCAATGATGTAAATTTACATATTTTTAATGCATCTAAAGTATGGGAGATAGACGGTCGGTGAAGCATGCTGGTAATTTTTATGTGAAGTGAATAAATATGATGAATTGAACTCATGTCAAGGGGTGTGTTTGGTAAGCTTTGTAATGTTGGATACTTCAGGTTTCCTGATCTGCAATGATGCTCAATATTTTCCTTCTGGACATTTGATTATGTTTATATTACTGAAGTACAATATACCTATATCTGCAGGAATGTGATTCAAGATATCTGTTACACTTCATGTTCTGCTAAAATTGTACCACACGATTACTCAGGTTTCCTTTTCTCTCTTTTTTTGTAATACTAGCCTTCACGTTCTTGAGTAACCATAATAGCATGTACAAGGATATTTCTCTCTCAATAATGCCCCATAAACAGTCTATCATCATCAGTTAAAAAAGCTGCATTTAATGGAACAAGGTTGGCTCTATAAGCATGCTCGTTGATTGTAAGCAAGTCTGCAAGACATACTCCAGATGATAGGATTGCCACTTCTAAAGCATGCTAGATCTACACAACCTGCTGTTTACTAGTTGCAAGCATCTGAAATATATTAGTTGATAAAGAGCAAGTGGTTGAATGCCTGTAAAGTAGGGCATGAAGAATGAAACCATATTTAATTAAGCATGGTCCATGCAGATCAAGAGTTAGTTTTTCCTGCAAAGAATGAGTGTTCGGTATTTGTGAGATTTGTATTGCCATTGAGTGTTCAGCATGTGCATATTGTTTGCACAGTGTAATGGTTAGCATTAGAAGCGTGTGCGGTAAACTTTCAAGGCATAGCTAAACTATGTTGAATTTCATTATCATTTTGGCTTTTGCTATAAATGGTTGACAGGAGACAAGAAATCTTTTCGGCTTTACTTTTATTCAAATACTTTACAAGTCTGTAGTTTGCTATAACCTGGCTACTAATGGTAGGCATAAGCTGTGCCTTGTCATTAAATTAGATTTTCAAGGTATAATGATTTCAGCACACATGTGTTCTTCATAACTCAAGACACTTGCCTATTTCGTTGAACTCTAAACCTTAGAGTTTAGCCTTTTAGTAGTAATATTTAAGTTGAAACCTTGATGTTAGCCTTTAGAGAATCTCAAAGGCTACAGCCTGCTGAATATGCCTGTAGCTTATACCTGGATCTTTGCCTCTTCTGTCTAGGAAGTAACAAAACACTAGATCAGATGATTAAAACACGAGGGCGGGAAGGTTATACCGTTATTAACAAACTTTAGGTCTTTTATGTTGCACATTGTACAGTAGCTAGACTCTGTACTTAACTCTATAGACTTAATCATCGCATCAGCCATCTATAGACTAGATCACTAGATGAACAAGGTAGAGGGCATGATGCAGCCATGGAGGGCTGTCAGAGCCATTGTAGCTTTGGAAAGCTTGTCTTGCAAGCACCCTACAGCATGGCATGAACACTTGTCCCCACGGAATCATATGTTCTGTCCTTTGTCTGTCTCTGTCTATATATATCTCTGTCATTCCATTAACGTCATTGTGTTAAGGACAATGGCTGCCTTTCTGCTTCTGCTTGTTGTCAGGCCCGGCCCTGAGGGGGGGCGAGCGGGGCGGCCGCACCGGGCCCCCAAAATTCAGGGGCCCAAAATTCAGGCTCTCCAGGGACCAGGGCGTCAGGGCGAAGATAGTCGGGGCTCCCTACGGTGAGCCGAAGAAGACGAGGTAGGCGGCGTCGGTGTAGCGCACCTCGAGGTGGGCGTCCTGCCACTCCCCGAACACCACCAGGGCGAGCCGGAGCGCGGCCGACGCGAGCATCACCCGCCGGAGCGTCACGGCGGAGGAGCCCATCGGGGAGCAGTCGCCGGGCAGATCGCCGCCGTGGTTGGGAGAGGCGAGAGACCGTGAGATTCGCGCGCAGGCACATGATGTATATAATCTTTCTTTTTCTTGTTGCCTCGTCTAGTTCTTGGAAGCCTCTTCTTTTACATTGCGGTTGCGGCAATGTATATAATCGAATTGTGTTGGTAGATCACCAATCCAATTGTTGATTTGCTCATGCATGCTCCAGTAGATTCCTTGCTGCATCGGCTACTGAAAGGAAGAACACGGAAGGTCGCATTTTTTCCTTTGTTTCTACTAGAATCAGATAATATGACGTTTCTTTGTTTTTGTTGCTTAAGACAACCCTCCTGGTCTCGTCCTTGACCGATCTTTGCTTGGCTAGATTGACTGATTAAGTTAATTAATGAATTGCTAACCATGGTTATATGGTACCTGGTTGGATTACTCATATAAAAGGGGAAAAAAGAAATCGATATTAATTGTATCAAACTATGCTACTGTTGTAAGTCGCTTCCTGAACCATGTTTATGTTGATGGATTGCTATCTGCAGTTATGCTTTTGGTGGAATTGGTTTTACTGGAAGAACCGTGGTAATAATATTCTTCGTATGTTCTTGCTTAGGCAGGTTAGGTGGCCTGTCATTGGGAAAGGGACATATAGGCGCTGGCACTGTATCAGCCACGAGGAGTCCTGGTTTGGGCAAATGCAGAGAATCTGCGTGAGGTGTGATCTTGCAAAGGTGCTGCGATCCTGATGTGGCTTTGTTGAATGCCATGCCACGGAGTTTGCATTTGATGAATTGTGTTTTTGTTTTGATCATGCTGTAGAGTTCGAGCTTGTCTAGGAGCTGGGATTTAATTGGGCAGATTGGTGATGACCATGATGTTCTTATAGAATGTAGGGATGTGCATAAGTCCTTTGGAGACAAGCAGGTATTGAAAGGCGTCAGCTTCAAGGTGAGTTCTCCTGCATATTAGGAATTTTTTAATCAATAATTAGTGCTTTGTAGTTACTAATTATACTATTGTTCATTGAAAAGTAGATTTCAAGAACTCCAAACATTCCAAACATAACATATTTTAAGTGTTTGTTGGTAAAATTATATATATATATATATATGTGTGTGTGTATAGATTTATATTTAGATATTTATACTAGGGCCCCTATTTCTAGTTTCGCCCCGGGCCCCTAAAATCCCAGGACCGGCCCTGCTTGTTGTTTCCACTCTTTCATTCGCCATTTATCCCATTGAATCTGCTCCAGAATCTCATTCGCATGTAGTATTCTTCGTGCAGATTCACTCTTTTTTATCCTTTAATCAAATCATGTATTCACGTTACGTTTGTCCTCTCTGTTGTCTTGCAGGTTCACGTTGTGTACTTGGGCCACAACAAAGGCCTCAGTCCTTCTCTAACCGCACGGTTTCATCTCCAACTTCTATCAAAAGTCTTTACAAAGTATTTGGTTATCTTTCTTTATTTACTGTAATCCTTGACACAAAAAAAATATGGGAATAACAAAAGACACGCTGAATTTTCTTAATGCAGTGAAGAAGCTTTATTATCTGCTCTTTACACAATTGTAATGTGAAGTTCCTCCGAGTTATTGCTGTGTAATACTATGTCAAATAATGATAAAAGTTGAATTAGTAGAGTTAAAATCCAGGTAAGTTTTTGTGATTATGTATACCATAATAGAAACTATTAAGCTTGTTTCTCATTTTTACTCAAGCTGTATTACAAGCTTAACTTCAAAGGGATTCAGCTATTGGTTTAGAAAATTCAAACATCTCAGCTCAGAGAATCCAGACCTGCTTGTTCTTCTTTGGCAAGAAAATATGGCTAAAGAGATACTTCTGCACTGAACATTGCAGGCCAGATGATGCAAGACAAGCTATTCTGTATAGCTACAGCTGCGGATTCTCTGGTTTTGCTGCAGTGCTCAATTCAACGCAAGCTGCCACCTTGTCTGGTACACAGTTCCCTGTATCCCTTTGGTTTGTTAGAACATACCTGTATCTACCAATTTTTGTATGCTTCGCTGTTGCCATGAACTTACAAGAAAGCTCATGTTCATTCTAAGCAGAAACAGAAGAGGTCATATCAGTATTCAGGAGTAGGATGCTGCAGCTCCACACAACAAGGAGCTGGGATTTCATGGGCCTCGGTCTGCATATGCATATGGAACAATCATCCCAAATGCATCTGAAATACGGAGACCATGTAATTGTCGGTGTCCTCGACACAGGTACTTGTCCTCTGACGATTTCCTATCCCTTGCTGCACTCTCCTATACTCTCTTCTCTATCTCCACACATGAAAAGTGAAGTCCCTGCATATGGTCTTCTAGCCTGAAAAAAAAATATGTAGCTGCCATATCATCACAGTATGGTGCCCAACAGCACTGCAAGAGGAAGTTTCATCCACAAAGTTTCTGGAGCAAATTGAGTGATGATACCTCTGACCTCTCTGCAGAGAAATGAATTGAACAAACTTCAAATGAAAGATAGAATCATTTCCTGGATCGCGGCATGCCTTGCAAAGATGTGAAGTTGGCATTTGTTTTAGCACTCATGCATGTTAGCTGTTGCAGTGCTGTGGTCCTTAGCATTCCACTTGAATGCTTGAGACATCTGATCTTTTCATGTGTCTTCAGGGGTGTGGCCTGAATCCGAAAGCTTCAGGGATGATCCCCACCTAGGCCCCGTCCCGTCGTCATGGCGCGGCACGTGCGTGGGAGGCGAGCAGTTCGACCCGGCCACCGCATGCAACCGCAAGCTCATCGGCGCGCGCTACTACCTCGCCGGCTTCGAGAGCGAGGTCGGCCCGCTGGACACCAGCGGCGGCGCGGAGTACCGGTCGCCGCGGGACCGCGCCGGCCACGGCACGCACACTGCGTCCACGGCCGTGGGCGCCGTGGCGCCCAACGCCAGCTTCTTCGGCCTGGGCCGCGGGGCCGCGCGTGGTGGCGCGCCCAGGGCGCGCCTCGCGGTGTACAAGGTGTGCTGGTTCAAGGACCTGATGGGCCGGTGCAGCGACGCCGACATACTGGCCGCGTTCGACGACGCGCTGTGCGACGGCGTCCACGTCATCTCGGCGTCCCTCGGCTCGGCGCCGCCGCTCATGCCGCTGTTCATGACGAGCACCGAGATCGGCTCGTTCCACGCGATGCAGCTGGGGGTGGCGACGGTGTTCTCGGCCGGGAACGACGGGCCGGACGCGGCGATGGTGGAGAACGTGTCGCCGTGGGGGATCACCGTCGCCGCCAGCACCATCGACAGGAGGTTCCCGACGGTGATCACGCTCGGTAACAATGCCACGTTCGTGGTGAGTTCTTGTTGCTAGTGTACGTGGTGTACATATATAGCATGCATGGATCAAAGGCCGGGTTGTGTCGTGGTGAGGTTGGTAGTAGCATGTAGGCTACTAGCAATCTGTAGTTCTCTTATGATTTTTTTTTTCTTGTTAATTTTCGTTTATCTTGGTGCATTGTTCGGCTATATATAATGTGTTTACTATGGGCAAAATCCAGAAATAACGGATGAAATGTGGGTTGTTTGCACAGGGAGAGAGCTTCATTGTGAATGACATGAAAACGGAATTAGTACAAAGCAGTCAGGTCTTTGTGGATGGGTAATCTCTCTCTCTCTCTCTCTCTCTCTCTCTCTCTCTCTCTCTCTCTCTGAACTCTCTCTCTCTCTCTCTGAACTCTCAACACACACTCTGAGCGTAGTGATATACTACTAATAGCCAGTTTGGTTTGGATTAACAAATGGTACTCCCTCCGGTCGATAAATGTAAGGTATATTTTGATTTTGCACCAGAATTAAGATACAGTGAAATTGAGGAAGGTATAAAAAATGAATTAACTACTCCTCGTAATTGTCTTGAAAGATGAGAGAGAATACTTTATGTGGATGATATGAATAGATGTTTATGGTTGAGAGAGAATAAATAGAACCATAGTAGAAAATATTTTGTTAGATTTACACGTAAACCTTATATTTTCCAACAAGTTCATTTAAATTATAGGCCTTATATTTATCAACCAAGAGAGTATATAAGCAGTACCTGTGGTTGTCACTTTGGACTAGTGGTAGTATGGTTTACAACTTTACATCATTGTCATTATGGTCCACTTTATTAATGAACATGGTCTGTCTTGAAATTATTTTCTGAAAGTTGGAGTACCAAAGAAAAACGTGCCATTATTATCTTGGTCCACCGGATTTAATTTAAAGGTGCCAAGGAAAAAAATAAAATATGCTAGAAATTCTATAAAAAATAAAATATTTAATCCTTAATTTAGCGAACCCTAATTTTAAAGGTTTAGTTTTATACTTTGTCTTAAAGATATAATAATTTGAAATACTTCTCACAATAAAAAAATCTAGCCCTTAATTTGGTGGACTTTAATTTTAAATGGTGATATCTAGGGAGTACTTTAATGCTTTGTTGCTAAATAGTACTTAAATTTTGAGCCCTCAGATCTAGATTAAATTGATGAAATCACTTTGCTTCCCCCCCCCCCTTTCCCACTTGAGTACTATTTAGTAGGGAGTACTTGGTTTTTTAGACGTTGGATGGATATCTGCCTATGTCCACTAGTTTGTTACACATCCTGCACTGATCATGTTTGCTCAATAGTTATTGGCATGTGATGTGATGCATTGAGAAGTGTTCTAATGCAGATTATTCTTTTATGCATGGCCTTTTTACATCAATTATATAATAGTTTTACGTAAATTGAATTATGTACAAATGATGTGATAATTTGTAAAAAAGAGGAAAAAAATAAACTATAAGGAACACACAACAAAATCTGTAAAAACACTACATGTTCATTTATGTTGCAACCCCTGACGATCCTAAACAAATTGATCACTCATTATCATATTGTTTACCTGAAGAAAAAAAATCACAAAGCATAGCGTGAATCACAAAACAATATCCAACGAAAAAAAATAAGTACTCATAAAAACAAAAGAACAATCTGTACCATTTAGCAATATACGTGTTTTGAAAATTAGAAAGACAATGAACATATTTTACTTTTTAAAAATTGTAAATATATTATGTTATTATATATTTTAAGTTCCATAAACATAGAATAAAGGATAGAGAATAATTCAGAAAATATTTCACTAATAAAACAACACCCGAGATGAGAGCCGAGCTCTCTCCCCTTTTTGAACTCTCTTAAAGACTGAGACAAAGCAACACGAAAACTGAAGCAAATATGTGGTTTTAAAAGCCCCTGTTCAAAAGTGTTGTGGCTTTTGACTAATTGCTAGAGAGATTGAGGGAGTAAAAAACACTCACGTTGAGAAGCTACTTCGTTTAAAACGCTTTCTACAGTGACTTCTACAAATAAATTATAGAATCCATCTTAAAAAACTACTAAGTTCAAAAACCGACATCTCAAATCCAAAAGCTGTTTGGATCATGGCCTAGCCGACCACACTTCTAATTTCTTAATGGGTAAAAACATATGCATCCGTTTGCTAGGGCGAAATGTGTGAAAAGAATGTACCTCTATGCTACATCCCACAGCCACAAAATTCTTAGTGCTACGAAACAAAAAGGTACCTGACTGCTGTTTAACGATTATCATTTTTAAATACTTAGATTCCATTGTTGGTTTAGAGATATATATTTATTTGAAAAAAAGAAGATAAATAAGACAATAATTTAAAGGTTGAGAGGGTGTAAATTTGCTAGACGGATCCACCTCCTAATCCTTTCTTTCACATAGGGGAGAGACTACAAAATAAAATTGTGCTAATTAAATATAAAATCAAATATCAGAAATGAATTTTTACGGAGTAGGAATTTGAAGACACTTCACAAAGAAAAAAATTATAAGCTATACTAAACCGTGTAATTGAGTGGCGTGATATAAAAATGACCTATAATACGTAATTAGAGAAGGGGAAAAATGAGACGTACACATTTTTATCAACACCTGATAATTGGCCATTTGTATGATCGATGATCCAAGACGACTCACTGGTTTACCTGGTTTGTGCACGAAGGACGTGCGCCTTCGATCAGCTGATCAACGGGAGCCGCCGGGCCGCGTCGGGGAAGATCGTGCTGTGCTTCGCAACGACGGATATGGCGTCCAGCGAGGTCGCGGCGCTGGCGGTGTACGCCGGCAACGGCTCCGGCCTGATCTTCGCCGACACCATCACCCGGAGATCGAACCAGGTCAGCTTCCTGCCCACCGTCCACGTCGACCTGCACCAGGGCACCCAGATCCTCCACTACATCCGCGGCTTATTACCAAGGTAACCATGCGTGCGTAGTCCGTCCGATCACAGCTGCACGCGCGTGCACACCGTTGGATCTCTAAGCGTGCAATGTCTGTGGCGTGCAGTCAAACGAAGGCAACCGTGCACATCTCACCGAGCAGAACCGTCATCGGCAGAACGCCGGCGCCGGTGGTGGCGTACTTCTCTTCCAGAGGGCCGAGCTCCATTGCTCCAAACATCCTCAAGGTACCGTACGGCAACCGCGCGGCGGGGTTGGGGCACGAAACGTGTTGGTTTTGTGATGCATTCTGCCGCTTTATTCGCAGCCTGATATCACTGCCCCCGGAGTGAACATCCTGGCGGCATGGCCGCCCAAGTCCTCGCCGACGGCGTTCCCCCTGGACACGCGCTCCGTGAAATGGAACTTCGAGTCGGGAACGTCCATGTCGTGCCCTCACATCTCCGGCATCGTCGCCGTCGTCAAGTCCGTGCACCCGACCTGGTCGCCGGCGGCCATCAAGTCCGCTCTCATGACCACAGGTTTGTTGAAATTTGTGTATGTGTGAATCGATCGATTGGTCTTGGTGCATCGAATTTTTCGTCCTTTTTTTATAGTAAAATCGTTGCGTTTTGTGCCGCGCGCCATGCAGCGTACATGCACGACGACACATTCGACGTGATGCTGGCCGGCGGGACGCTGAAGGCGGCCGACGCATTCGACGTCGGCGCGGGGCACGTGGACCCCTTGAGGGCGCTGGACCCGGGGCTGGTCTACGACGCGGACGCGCGCGACCACGTGCTGTTCCTCTGCAGCCTCGGCTACACCGGGGAGCAGGTGCGGCACATGGTGCTCCCCTCGCCGGCGCTCGACACGAGCTGCGGCGGCGCAGCTTCGGCCCCGGACGTCGACCTTAACTACCCCGCCATCGCGCTCACGGAGCTCAACGCCACTGTGACCGTGAAGCGGACGGTGACGAACGTGGGCGCCCGGGGGGACGCCGTGTACCACGCCAGCGTCGTCAGCCCCCCGGGCGCGCGCGTCGCGGTGTGGCCGCAGGCGCTGGCCTTCTCCCCGCACCGCGACAGGGCCTCCTACTACGTCACCGTCACGCCGGCGAAGCTGTCCCGCGGCCGGTACGACTTTGGTGAGATCGTCTGGTCCGACGGCTACCACCGCGTCCGGACGCCGCTGGTCGTCAAGGTGAGCAACCTGCCGGACTACGGCGTCGGCGGCCAAGCCATCATGGATAACCGTAGTGCTGATCATCTACAGGCTGCCTAGCTCTCAAGCTCTGGTTCTTGGCGGTGCATGGTGTCAGAACTCGATGATTTGGTCATCAGACTGCATAGTTCAGATTTTTTTTTTAGTGCGGATTTCTTTACATCTTTGAGTTCATTTCTAGGGACAGTAAGTGTCATTGGTCAGGTTTAAAGCTTTGCAACAAATTTCAGGATGTTATTATCAGTTGATTGCTTCTGCAGGGTCCAGTCAGAGCTATCATGCACGAATTATTATGTACCATTACTTAAAATTTGATGATTCACCTTGAGCTCTGGGAACATTGATTGAGATGTTGTGGAACTATTCATAAATGTAGCGCTGTAGTTTTTTTTCTTAAAAAAATAGCCTTTGAATATCTGTTTTTGAAAAAATAGTCCCCTTCTAAAGTTCAGTAAACGGGGCAAGTGACATGCGTCGCCTGCCACGCCAACAAGGCTTAGCTACAGCAGCTAGCATGTCCGTAGCAGGAGAAGGCGAGGCGAGGCAGGCAAGACGGCAGTTGGCACTACCGAGCTCCCTCGATAGGGCTGCCGACTTGCCCTAGCTTGGCAGGTGATGTGCTCGACAATGATTCTAGAAGAGAGTTTGAATTAGCTTTTCGAGGTGGTTTTGGTATGATTTAGAGGATTTCGCAATTGGAATTAGTCTTGATCCAGTGAAGACCTTCACCAAGAGGTATGTTTTATTCCCGTGCGGGCAATGCACTTAGTATATTTTTAATGTTTCATTAGCATAACGGTGGTTTGTTTGTATGGAATGCGCTTGGTAGTTATGTTTGGCTGACGTATATATTTAGTTCGTGCGGACAATATTTTGTAATTAGCTATGTTAATAATGTATTAGTGGCGATAATGACAATTATTTGTATATAGCCGAAGAAATATACACTGTTATTTGTATAGTTATCACTGCATTTGCAAATTAGGTATGCACATACATATGTATTTCTCTAGTGCCATTGCAAATAATGTAGAAAATATCTGTGTACCTGATGTGGACATCCCAAAGATACTTTCTTCTCCTGAGCTGTTAACTAGGTCGATTACATAAGCACGAGTTAAAAAGATTAGTCAACAGGGTGAATTTGCTCTTAATTGTATTTGGTTTTAACTTACGTGAGAATTGCTTACTACCTCATACAAATATTTTGTGTATTCTCAGGTTCGAATGTTGTGAAGCTTTTGGAGTTGAAATCATGGATGAAAAGCTAATTGAGGAGAAACACATGGGAAGCAAGCAACGAAAGACATGTCTGAGCCTTTTCTACTACGTCGGTTTGGCCCGCTTGAGTTCACAAAATTCCCTCCGATCGTTCAATCGAGTCCAATCGGCATCAGAAACGACTTTCAGATCAGGCCAACGACTACAGGCGCAGTCGGCGCTGTTCGCTATCCACACCGTTCGACCACAGCGTCTACGACCACGGTGTCTACGCCCCCGGTGTCTACGACCACATCGTCTACCACCACAGCAACTACGACCATGGTATCTACGACCACGACTACATTGACCATATCTTCGACCACATCACCGCCTACGACTTACGACCACTGCACCGCTACGACTTAGACTTACGATCGTCTGATCTTCTTTGAAGCTCGGATGGTTACAAAGGTAACGACTATTACTCGTGGTCATACGAGTAGACGAAACCAACATCGGCAGAAGATGTGTGGTCTTAAAGAGGGCATGGTCGTAGTTGAAATTAACCTCAACGTGGTCATAACGACTTACATGACTGTTTCAGCGCAGACCCAAAGGGATTCCTTGTGGTTAAAGGGCAATAACTTTCGTATACGGAGTTCGATTGAGGTGATCTTGGACTTATTGAAAAGTTTATTTCAAGAACTATGTAATAGAAGAGGACTTATGTTCAGATTCATTAGGATAAAAGATTTTAGTTTCCTTTTTATAGAAGTTTGAGTCTAACGCAATAAAAGATATAATTGTATATGATTATGGGGTCCTACGGACTGTGCCCAGGGCTATATAAACCTTGTGATATGTAACCTTTGGGTCAGATTATGATATTTTCAAGATAGCTAGTATTGCTTATTCTCAGGTTTATGCGACGCGCTGCCTTTGGGAATTGGGTGATTTATATCGATCAATATCGTACGTGAGTGTCTCTCTCTCTACAAGCTGTTACTATTTATAAGCCAAAAGTCAAAGCTAAAAGTATATATAAACAGGCCCTAAAAAGCCAACGGTTTGAAACTATTTTTGATTTTTAAAAGTTAGAAGGCATAAGCTAAAAGTTGTTTCCAACGGGACCTAAATTATTTCAAGTGCTGCACAACTCATTTATTCACACCCGGAAGAAGCTCAAAAGTATTCCTAGATCTACTGCTAGTGAGTTCATTCTTACGCGATCGTATGGCTCGTTTCAGATGTTTGCATCCTTCGGTTCCGAGTTTCACCTTATACGCCCTACTCTCGTACGATCGATAAAAATGGTGCATATTCAAAGGATTAAAAAAAAAGGTGGATGTGATGTGGGGAACGGGGAAGAACAAGCGCGGGCGGTATCTATCGGCGCACGATTCGCCAAAATTTTTCGGCGATGGAATCTCACGCGAAAATCACCGCAATGATAGGCGAGCGCACGTAGAATATCGCGACCGGCCGGCCAGATCCATTTCAGGAACGCAGTCTGTTTCCCTTCCAATTGTTTTCTGTCTTTTCTTTTTCTCTGTCGGATTTTCGTACGATCGCGTTTGCTGGCTCGCAAGTTGCAGGGGATTTTCGTACAGTTTAGTAAATTTCAGAAAACCCTAGTTATTTGGCCATGGTAGCACAAAATCATATATTATATATTTTTTTTACAAAACCATAGGTTTTGAGGTATTTGGTTACACTTGATCCAATTTCATTTATATCCTCTTGTATTCCATCTGTGTGACATGTTAGGCCCACAAGGAAATTAGCATCGACCGTCGCCCAAATGTGGTCGTCCAGTCTTGGTTGCACCTCGAAGGCTCGGCTGCGCGCACGAACTGTGCGAGGGAGACCATTGCTTTGCACCTTAAGGCAAATCTGAAGTAAGATTTATAGCAAGACTTGACCTTTAGATTGTATTCAGAAGACCCAAAAGACCCACAAATTTATAGTTCTTCGCAAATCACAACAGCAAAAGAAGATGAGAGGTTAAAGGCATAGTTCATACTCTGTCCGCGATGGGACTTGATGTCAAGGTGGCGGTGGCCGGTGGGGAGCCGAGGAGGATCTTTGCAGTGAAGGAGGAACACGGCGTCTAGGCTCGACAGCAGAGGAGGAGAGGTGCCGGGCCGTCCGCGAGTCGACGCTCCGTGCGTTGCCACGTTCAGCCACATGCTCGGTACTCGGCAACAGAGGGGGAGAGGCTAATGGATCTCAGATTTGGGACTGTGGGGAGTCATGATGGATTGGTGAAGTGGCTGTGGCTGCTGGCGGCGTCAAGGCCGGCCGCCCGAGAGAAGATTAGGGGAAGGCGATAGGAACTCGGGCACAAGAAGGGCAGAGGGCATTAGGGAGAGTTATGGATCTCAGATCTGACCATCTGGGGAGTCATGGTGGATTGGTGGAGTACTGGAGTGACTGTGGCTGCTGGTGCATCATGACTGGGGGAACATTTAGGGAGGGTGTTGGAAACTCAGGCAGTCGGGCGGCAAGAGGGGCAGGCTGGCAAAGGGTTGGGCATTACGGAGGGATAGAGATATCAGATCTGGTCATTTCAGGAGTCTTGGTGGGTTGGTGGAGTGGTTATGGCTGCCGGCAATGTCGGGGCTGGGGAAGATTTGGGGAGAGCATCAGGAACTCGAGCTGTCGGTCATCAATGGCAAGACTCAAGTCTCAAGAGGGGCAAAGGGCATTAGGGTTAGGGATCTCAGATTTGGCCTCTGGGGAGGGGATCTGCTCAATGGGATTTTGGATTTGGGGAGGGAGACAGGGAGTGGGGAGCTGGGGAAGTGGGGATCGGTGAGTTATGGGTGGGTTGGGCAAAGCAGTTTTGCAGTGGATAAGGTTGAGTGAGGACTAAGGAGTAGGGCTGAGAGTGAGAGGTCACGACTTAGGACTCAGGAGGTTTGACTCATGACCAAATGAGCCGAGCTTGGTCGAACTATTCTAGCTCGGCTCGATCAAGCTCACGAGCTTATGACGTGACTCAAGCTCGATTCGTTGTAAGCTTGAGTCGAGTTCGAATCAAATTTAAACCGAGTCAAGCTTAAGCAGTTCACAAGTCTCGAACTTTTTTAACAGCCCTAACTGCTTGTAGCATGCCTTCACTGCAGCCGTCCAGTTCGCTCTTGTTCCTTCCATTTTGTACGCATTTCTTGTTTTTCCTTTTTTTTTTCTCTATTTCATGGCTCGGAAAAAGTGTCCGCGTTTTCAGTGGCGGAAAATGGAGCCAAGCAAAACTTGTGATCAGCAGGTTTGGATTCACGCGACAGTGCTCAACAACTGGATGCAAGGTCACATTTTCCTTCTATCTAACCGAAACATGAGAGAGGCCATCATTATTTTACTCCCATGAACCACTAGATTTGCTTGGCAAGCACCATCAATCACACCGACTTGTAAGATCACTCTACAATTACAAAACTACTATGAAAAATCATGCCCTTTTGGGACAACAAAAAATTCTACGAAATTGTAGGCTAACCAAGCTGCTCTGTTCACTCACTCACTCCTTACCGTGAGCACAAACAAAGAAGATGGATGTCGACCACAACCAAATCAGTAATCGCCTCTAAACCCACCGGGCTAAGTAAGGATTCAAACCGAACCACGGCAATTAACTAATCGACACCTCATCACTCACATAAAACCAAAAAGAAAGAAAAAAAACTAAAGAAAAGTCATCGAGTCACGAGAGTCTGTTCTTTTGAGTTGTTACTTATGATTTTTTACTATGACTTTTAGTCTAGTGAATAGTAATTGATGAAAGTCAAAAGCCGCTGAAAAATAAAAAAGAACACGACGTTTTTTGGCTTATAACTTAAAACCAGCCTTTTGGCTTAAAAGAGCTTAAAAGAAGTTGGCAACTAGGCTATTAGGCATTCTAACTGTTTTTTGGTTTTTGAGTGATGGCTTATTGTTGAAATGTCTAAAATACCATTGTTTCTAATGTTAGAGATGAATTCTATTACGATCCAACAATTTCAAAGTTCGTAGCTAAGGGGATCCGATGGTGACGATGGAGATCCAAACGAGACGGATGGGGTCACAAAGTGTTGAAGGACCGGGAAGGACGGGTCACCGGCGCCAGGCTCAGGGAGGATAGCAGAACCAAGCGATGGGAGCGACATGGGGAGGATGGAGGCCCGGGGAGGACGATGAGCGGGGGTTGGTGCAGGTGGACGATGGGGAGGGGGTGGAGGAAGAGGACAACGTCGAGAGTCACGACACCCAGATAGATCTCATAAGCGGCGATGGGAATTCGGCGGCGGCCACCGGACAGAGCTCGCGGGTGGCCTAGGGAAGACGACACCATGCGTGGAGAGGATGATGGCTGCCATATAGATCTCGTAGGTGGCAGCTGGACGGAGCTCATTGGCGGCCTAAGGAAGACAGCGTTAGCACGGGGAGAAGGATGGTGTCGGTGGCACGTCAAGTGTAGGGGGAGATTAGGAAGAGAAATGAGGAGAGAGGAAGAGAAATAAGGAGAGCGTGACTAAACTTGGAGTTTATATACGATGTCATTTGGTGGGTAATTTAAGCGAGATTGAGTGTCATTTAGTAAATCCCAACCAGCAAAAGTCAAAAAAGCACCTCACAGTTTTTGGCTTACAGTTATACGATAGCTTAGGCTTTTTCAAAAATTAAGTTAAAAACTTATCCCTTTATTTAGATTTTAGCTTTGGACCTTTTAAACTGAAGAAAAAGTCTAAACAAAAACGTCTCCCAGCCTTACTAGTAGATACACTAAAAATAGGGGAGGAAATGGAGAGGGGAATCCAATGGGCCACTCCTCCAGTGAGCCGTGGTCCGCCGCAATTCCTATCCCCATCCCACTATATGAGCCCCGGCCCTTCGCGTAAAAACCCCTCTTTTCCCCTCGCAGTACGCCATAGCTGCTAGTCTCCTCGCCGCTCTCCTCTGGTGGCGGCGCGCCTCCCTCCCTCCCCCGCCCGCCTCCTCTTCTCTCTCTCTCTCTGCCCCAAGCGCGCATCTAGCTACCAAGGCTCGCAAGAGAGAGGAGAGGGGCGAAGGGACGGGCGCTCTGGTTCGTGGGATCTAGCCTCCAAGCTTTCCGTTGGGATCTGGTATCATGGCCGCCGTCGCGCCGCCTCCTGCCCCGGCTTCCGCCCCGGTTGCCCCGGCGCTGGCTGCTGCTCTCGCTCCCGCTGCCGCCCCTGCCGCGGATCGTATCCTTTCGGTGCTGGTTTCGCTTTCTTTGAATGTCTCATCGTCTTTTGGGGGGTTTGGTTTATCTGTTGGGTTGGGTGTGCTTTGCCGTGCCGTTCGTGGTGGATATGCGGCGGCCGCCGGCCGGCCCCATGCCCGGTGCTCCTGTCTGTCCTTGCGGCCGCGCTTTCCAGATCGATGTGCTTTTACTGTTGTTAGGCTATATACGTTGGTTGCGAACTGCAGAAATAAAAAAAATTCTTTTTGTAATTTTTAGAATAGAACTGTTGCTGTTGCTTGCTAGGATTTGGTTTGCAAGGTTTGGGATCTGAATACCCTGTGACGCCTTAATTCATGGATTTGCTGTGCAAAGAAGCCACGGATCTGCTGCAGAAGATGTCGCTGGATTCACAGCCGAGGGAGGCGGATGCAACCGAGCCTGCTGGTGCCAAGAAGGTATTGATTGAACAGTAGAAATGATGGATTCTTGGTCTTGTGTATGTTCATGGCTTGCTCCAGGTGATGTGAGATTCTGATATGTGCGGTGGTGCTGTTGTTTGGTTGTTGATTCAGCAGGGGGCTGCGGCCAGCCAGCCGCTTAGCGTGTCGATCCCGCCGGAGCGGTCCACCACGCCAGTGCTTCAAGATTTCATGGATCCCAACCTGTTCTATCTGCCGGCATACTACTATGGAGGTGAGGGACCACCAAAAAAAATTCTTCTATGGTGATCATGTACTAGCTATCTCAGCAGCTTCCTTGTTGCTTCCTACTTGGTAGTGGTTTACCTGCTAATAGAAGCTGGATCACTTCTTTGTTTGATGAGCTCTGAGCTTGTTCCTTAGAAATAGCTCCTTTTCATGTACTTCGTTTTACGCTGACTGAATTGTGTTGGTGCTCGTCTACCAGGTTACGACGGTTCCATGAGCGAGTGGGATGATTATCCTAGATATGTAAATCCAGACGGAGTGGAGATTGCCCCAGTAAGTTATCCTGGAGGATCTTATCTTGTTAGCTAGTCACTCATGATGATTTGCATCATGCGGCATATTCTTAATGTAGAAATGGTCCAAATGTTTGCTATTATTGTCTACTAGGAGCTCCTGTCAAGTCTATTGTTGGATATGTAATAAGTGGAAAGCTATTCACCCATTTTTTGGGAATGGTTTGTATTCGGGATGGGTTTTTCTGCTGCTATTATTCTGTGCACTTTAACCTCTCAATTCTTATTGAAAAGCATTTGTGGTGTTTGTCTGCCACTAATATCTTGTCATAAGAATGTTGCATCTTGTGTCTTCAAAGTGTTGTGCGCTCATATTTGTAATTGGCCTTTGTAATTTCACAGGCAGTATATGGAGATATTTATGGATATGGGTATGCTCCTTATGGTGCATACTCGCCTGCCAGTTCCCCAGTTCCAACAGTTGATGGTCAAATGTTTGGCCCACAGCATTACCAGTATCCAACTGCGTACTATCAGCCTCCTACACCGGTTCCTTCTACTACTAAAGGCGACCTGCAGCCTTCTGTCAATCCTGATAAGCCAGCAGCTAAGGCAGACCCTGCCAAAACAACCTCAAATGGTGTTCCTAATGGCACTGCTCACAGTAACAGCGGAACTCTACCCCTTGGGTCAAGCCACCAAAATTCATCACCGACCCCTGATGGAACTTATAGGGCACCCTTGCTAGGTGGAGTTCCTTCTGGTGGTTACCTGGACTCAACATATGGGTATGACAGCACAGGAGCGCACTTTGCATGGTACGATGGTTCTGCTTATACAAATGGACAGCAAAGAACTACAACCAATCATATGTCATCTTCAGCATTTAATAGTAATGGCTCTTCAGCAAGGAATCAGAACAAGAGCTCCACACCGCAGCAGATGGTGAGTTTATCCTTTTCTGCTTATGCATTTCTCCTGACACTAATTGCTACACTGCTTCATAGTCACCATAGGATTCCACATGTAATGGCTGTGCCTTAAGCTATTTGATGCTATGCATCATCTTCAAGAAAATTTCATCTGCTTTAACACGACTGGAACATACTTGTTTTTTCCTAACTAGAAGGCATAGTTGTGCTGTTGAGTTGATCGAAGATCTACCTTGATTGTGCAGAATATTATTTGCATGCTGAAATGCGTGGTTTCTCTATATTGTCTGTATGCAGGGCATGCATAACCGTAGACTAGCAACTACAACAGGATCAGCTTCTCCTATGTACCCAAATAGGATGTACCCGAGTACCCGGTCTTACAGCCAGTATGGGAATTCAATCAAAACTGGTCTTTCTTATGGAAGTAATGGTTACGGAAGTAATGGCTATGATTCCAGGGTATACAGTCGGTGGGGTCTTACTATGGATAACAGGTACAGGCCTAGAGGCCATGGTAATGGATATTATGGTTTTGGCAATGAGAGTCAGGATGGAACAGTTGAGTTGAACAGAGGTCCTAGATCAGGTCGTTTCAAGAACCAGAAATTATTTGGCCATTCCATTACTATTGCTGTGAAAGGGCAGAGCCTTCCTTCAAGTGAAAACAAGAACGCTAGTGCTGTACCTGATAGAGCACAGTTCAACCGAGATGACTTCCCTGTTCAATATGATGATGCTAAGTTCTTTGTCATTAAATCATACAGCGAGGATGATATCCACAAGAGTATAAAATACAATGTGTGGGCAAGCACCACCAATGGAAACAAGAAGCTTGATGCTGCTTATCAAGAAGCTCAGGCAAAGGGCTCTGGCTGCCCTATATTCTTGTTCTTCTCGGTAAAGATGTTCTCCACACTTGGCATTCCTTTACGAATATTAAGTCTGGTTTCCTTTGGCTAATTGTATCTCCTTTGCTATGAACTTTCAGGTGAATACAAGTGGGCAGTTTGTTGGTGTTGCTGAAATGACTGGTGTTGTTGATTTTGAAAAAACCCTTGAGTACTGGCAACAAGACAAGTGGAATGGTTCATTCTCTGTCAAGTGGCACATTGTCAAAGATGTGCCCAACAATATTCTCAAGCACATCATCCTAGAGAACAATGAAAACAAGCCAGTCACAAATAGCCGTGACACACAAGAGGTAAGCATCCTGCAGTGTTTTATTAGGTTATCGACTTGCAAAAGGAGGTATCTTACTGTAGCTTTATTTCATCCTTTTGTCAACAATCCAGGTAAACCTTGAGCAAGGCATTCAGATGCTCAAGATATTCAAGGAGCATGTCAGTAAGAACTCTATCCTGGATGACTTTACCTTCTATGAGAACCGCCAGAAGTTGATGCAGGAAAAAAGGGTGAAACAGCAGCAGATCCAAAAGCAGGTACATTTGAATCCGGCCTAGTCAATCATTAAACTTCATCACTACCTCCGCTGTTTTATCAGTAACTCTGGGTTGGTTGTTTTAATCATTTAGGTCTGGGACAGTAGGGCTCCCAATTCTGTCACCGGAGAGAAACTGCAGGATATTGTCAATGGGAAGCCAAAGCTATCTGTACCAAATGGTGTCAACGGAGAGCTGAAGGTCCTTGCAGAGAACGGCGCTGCTCCAGTTGCTACTTATGCGGCAAAGGTAGCCCAATCAGCAACGGAGAAACCCGTTCTCGCCAACGGTGCCGTCAAAACCAGTTAGCTTGGTCACATACCCCATGTTCCCTAGCTAGCCTTGAAGAATGAATGAATGATCCGGAAGAACTCACACAGATGCGGTCCCGATGAACTGATGATCTAGAAAAGAAAGGGTATCTGTGGAACTGGCAGCATGGCCCCAGGAGCCTTGCTTCATTGCTACTGGAGAGCAGTTGGCTAGTTAGTTTTCCCTAGTTCTTTTCTTCGCTGTACCCCTCGTTTCAGTTTGCTTAGCCCTAAGACTTATTTTATAGTATCATCATCAGAATGCCAGAAACTTGTGGAGAAGACAAGAAGTTGAAAAGTGCGTGCGCCTGCGTCGCGCGTGTGTTGCGTTAATCAGTGGAGTGGAGTACTATAATCCCATTTGTGTTGGGTGGTTCTTGAAGTGGGTTAAGATTGGGAGCCTTCTTATTTATTATCATAACATAAGGAATATTGCTTTCCGTCTATCTGATAATGCAAGACTTGTTTCAGTGTTGGGGTGTATTCTTTTTGGTTGCGGTTTATGTCTGTGGCTGATATTGTTTGGTTTTAGCGTGAGCGTTTGATTGAATGAACTGAATGATGATAAACCGATAAATTATTTTGAAAATTCTCATTTCGACAAGTCTTGTTTGTTTATTTGGAAAGTTATAAGCTGAAAATAACCGCCAAAAATCGGTGGTTGTGGCGAAGATGACAAAGCAAAGTGCCTGCTTTTTGCCCTTCTGCCTGCTTTTCTCGCGGTGCTAAATCTTTGGTTGCGTTTGCGTTGCATCATTTCATTTGGTTGCTTCGAGTTATCACTTCCAGGTTCCTGCTAGTCAGTTACTCTAGTGCAGTGCAGCGGGATGATACCTAGTGCCTACAGTCCAATCGTGTCAAGCCACACGACTAACCTGCACACCGCAGCAGCCAACACGGCCTTCTAACGAACTGCGCCGCCGGACGAGAGGAAGAAGTGCATCTACAGCACCGCGCCCTCCTAGTTCACCACCATTGATCAGGTGATAAATTTAAGCGAATGATCACTTGCTCATTCATCTGCAACATGGATCATCGATTTGTTTAGCTTGATCTTTGCTTTGCGATCTGCGGTGTAGCGGGCTTGGGTTCAGGCTGGTGAGGATGGGGTAAGGCATGTACCTGTGCAGCCCGGGAGCCATGTACGAGAGGTTCGGCAAGGACTACTTCCTGTGCACCGGGCCGGCGTCCATGCTGGTGTCCGTCGTTGTCAACCCCGGCGAGGAGTGGAGGGCGGCGCAGGTCATCGAACACGACAATTTGTGACTCCCCCCCCCCCCCCCCCCCCCCCCGCGGTGGGTGAACAGAGTTGGGACTCGTGTGTACATTCTCATTCATGTGGCTGGGTCTCTATTAATTGCCCATTGCGATCAATTTATACACGAATCGCTCTTTTCATTAGAAGCAGCAATGAAACAAAACACAAATTTGGTTTTATTAAGCAATGATCCAAACTGTGCACCGAGAATACATTACTTGCGAGAGACTGATATCAGGTATATTCAGGCGACATACTGGGAGGGGATGCAGAGAGAGATTTCCCATTTTGCACAAGGCCGTAAACGAAACGCATCTTGACGACAGAGACAAAAACCAACTGGTTTGCCAATCAAGTACAAATAGATTCGCGTAGTAATGCAAGTGTAGCCTGACAACAGCAAATTACTCGACGAAGAGAGGGCTTGATTCGACAGCTCGTAGCATCAAAACTGTTGGATAGTCTTTAACAAAATCCACAAGAATCCTGACAACTATCTGGCACAAAACAACCAGTGCTGAACTGCTGATACCAAGACAAGGACGAGCTCAACAAGCCTGCTGTGGCAGCTGGATCAGCCTAATAATCACCACCAAATTGTCCCGAGTCAAGATCGCATCTGCTGCCGTATTTCCAAGGATGTCACTCAAGTAAACCCGCATCCTTAAGAGCGGCCTCAAAATCTTCCTCGCTTTCCCAATTGGGAACCTAAATATTAATTCAATACAATAAGTATAAGCTTAAGAGCACAAGATGCAAGCACACACATCGTACAAATTACATACCTCAGGTACTTTGTGCTGGAAGTAGTCCTCAATCTTTTTCATCACAACGTTGTCAGTTTCACCACAAAGCAAGTTGAATACAGCCCCTGTGACCAGCAACGATTCAGTTAAGAACAAAAGCTACAAAATATGGACTGTGTCGTATAGAAGGGTTCTGTTAATTTGAATATGGGTTTGTTTTGCTTAACAAGAGTAACTCTAATTAGTCGAATTTCTAGGGCTGATCTAGAAATACTAACATGACAACAATCCAGTGAAATTAGTTTATACCTCAATAATAATCAACAAAAACTGCTCACAGTCAGTTCTATCTAATCTTTATAAAGCAGCAGAAAATTCTTGTTTAAACTCCACATTACGAACACTGTTTGTGTTCGGCAATAACAAACTTATTTGGGTGAGAACTCAGAAGATCACACTCAACCTAGGATAAACAAACAATAGGCTTAATGTAGCATGCTTGCTCAGCACCGACAGAGGTTTGGTTTGGTATCATTAGCCTCAAATGAATTGATTCCTACTAACACCGTAATCATCTGCCATAATGTTGATCAAAGTCTTACAGTGGCTGCCTATGATACTATGGTATTGTGTATTCAATACAATGCCTGCACATGCTAAACATAGAAATACAATTCTGCTAAGTTTTTTTTAATAAAAAAGAACCATAACACAATTTTACCTTTCCGGCCAAAGCGCCCAGCTCTACCAATTCTGTGCAAATACACCTCATAATCAGGTTCATCTACCGTACCGAACTTGATTGGCATGTCATAGTTGATGACCAGGTTAACCTTTCAAAGGAACAATGTTAGGAGGAGAAATGACCAGGTTAACCTTTCAAAGGAACAATGTTAGGAGGAGAAACTTTTGTACGTAGTGCAGTGCAAAGTCAGTATGACACACATAGTACCTGTGCTTGGTCAAAACCTCGAGCGAGAACATCAGTTGATATAAGAACCTTGGTGTACCCATCTTTGAATTCCTGTATTATCTTTTCCCTCTCTGATTGGTCAAGGGATCCTTGAATTGAGGAGCACACATAGTCCTCCAATGTCAAAGCATTGTGAACATTCTTAGTGCTAATCTTTGTTCTAACAAATATGATAACCTGTCCAACTTTTTGTCCAAACTCAAAGATCTTGTCCTTTATAACCTTTATTTTTGCCATCTCGTTAGGGACTTGAACTCTATATTGTTTTACTTTTTCCAAAGTAAGCTCTTCCCTCTTCACAAATATTTGATTTCCATCCTTGATGACCTTTGTAACAAAATCCTTAACTCTCTCATTGAAGGTAGCAGAAAAGAGAAGCACCTGACATCAAACAAATTCAAATAATAAGATAAAAAATCGATAGAAGGACAAACAAAAACATCTAGCAAACAAAAAACTTAGCAATCATATGGCCAAGGCTAGTTGAATAGCACAGGCAAGCAATAGTTACAGGCAACTCCAAAGATGATTCCCCACCATGGACAAGGATAGTTTAAAGCTGAAGTAAATCAATATCATCATTGGGTGAGATTGCAAGTTTTGGCCATAAATTTCAATATTGAACCCTCTTTCCAACATTTGCAGCAGATAAGAGTTCTCCAATAAGCAATTAAGATTTCAAAGTCTTAAGTCTTAACTAGCAACTTCAAAGATGATCCCATGCATGAACATGATTAGTTCAAAAGAAGAAAATCAATATCATCATTGCAATGAGCTTACAATATTGAAGTAAATCAACTCCATCACTTGATAATAAAACCTCTTTCCATTATTAGCGATTAGTAAGAGTTCTTGAACAAGCAAACATATACACATGTAACACATGCGAAGTATTGGTTGTTCCCCTTTAAGAGAATCCAAAATATTCTCTGAGACACAGGGTGGACATCAACACTCCACATCTAATTTTGAACTGTACCTACAGCACCTTCTATAAGGCACATGCAAGCTGTTATATGTGATCCTACTCTAGCAAAGAAAGTCTAGTGACTGGAACAAGGTTACCTGGCAACCACCAGCGCTTCTTTGTACATCTCTCATGATCCTTTCAGAATCACTCCTAAAGCCATCCTGCAAGGAGGCATTCACCATAATAAGAAGCTGGACTCGTGAAATTTACAAATTGCAGTTAGAACTTAGAGGCATGAAACATATGAGCAATTACCCAATTTGAGAACAAAAGACCAGTTATGCAAAGAAATATGTCATGTCAAAAAATAAAAACACAGGACATGAACCTATTTTTTATTTAGAGAACAAAAATACAAACAACAAAATATATTTCTACTCTTGGAAACGCCAGTGTCATTTTGAGCATAGTACAAAAAAGTCGGACCAGCCCTTGGTTCAGCGGTTCACTGGTCCAACCTTGGTTTACTGGTTGGATCGGGGGTCCATTAAGGTATAAAGGACGCCTAAAATGCATCTCAACACAACAGCAAACAATGGCCTGGTGGCTACCTACATGACCCTCAAGGCCCAACAGCCCCACTTCCAATGTTCGAACCCCACTACCACCCCATTTTCCTTCCATTTTCATCCACACCTAGCACATGTGCTGACCACTCGTTGGCCCATGCCCGGTTTTTCTCTGGCTTCACATCAAAACCACCGGTTCAACCGCGGTTTTACTGGTTCAAAAGTGGTCCACTTGCTTGCCTGATCCAATAGCACAACCAGACCGGACCAAGCACCGGTTCCAGTTTTCCCGGTTAACCACCGTTCTGGTCCGGTTTTTCATACTACGATTTTGAGCCATTGACAAACAAAATACATTCCACTCAGATCAAACAGATACCTGCAGATAGTGTATTTTCATTCCACTCAGGTCAAACAGATACCTGCAGCTAACTGGTCAACACTGCAACGCCCCTCAGGCCCTAAATACCCAGTGGAAAAAAGTTATTAAAATTTAAAAGCACAAACCTCAAGGGTTAACAGCCTTGTCACTCGTTTAGTTGACTATTTAACAATGAAGCACAAAGCATCGTAAGCTTGACGTCGTCTATTTAGCACCAGATGACGACGACATCTTGACGTTCAGACTCTTAGTTCAAGACGACCTACCAAGATTAGCAATGGCATGTGCCTGTGGCGCCATGCCCAAGTGATGATATAGTAAGTAGTAACCATCCCGGAGTGCAAAGCAATGGCATTTATTTGCTACGTTTGCCACTAACCAGCTGCGGTGTTGCATTGTTTCCACTTTTCAGGTGGTGAATTGTTCGTGTGGCCTAACATAATTGGTAGGTTGTTTTTGTCCCATGTCAAAATGAACTGTTAGTCAACCATAGAGCTTACAATAAATCAGCTACCTTTCCATAAGATCTATGCCCCTAAAGTCCCAACAACTAACAATAAGGCACCATAATAACTAACCAAGTAACAACAATGGGCATATCAAAGACTTGAAGAGAGAAATGGCAACAAAACTCAACCATACCTCAGCAAGCATATGGTCTGCCTCATCAAACACAAGTATCTTGATTTCCCTTGTCGCCAGCTTCTTATTGGTAATCCACTTGATGAGCGTCCCAGAAGTGCCGATGACCACCTGATCGGTCACCACAGGCATTCTGGAGATCGGCACATAATCTTTCTGAGCTGGTGGGATGGCGCAGGCACAGGTAATGCCGGTAAACTTGCCCATCCTCATGAGCACTGACTTATTCTGCTCAGCACAACCAAGCAAATTAAGTACATTATCACACAATCAAGCAAGTGCAGTACACTATAGTGTTATATCCAATAGCAAGATAAGATCACATAACAGAGCGTCGATCGGGTGGTGTGTGGGGGGGGGGGGGGGGGGGGGGGGGGGGTATAGAGGCGAAAGCGACCTGCTGCGCGAGCTCCCTAGTGGGGCAGATGCAGATGGCCTGCGGGGTCTTGCGGCTGGGGTCGACACGGCTGAGCATGCCGAGGACGAAGCACGTGGTCTTGCCGGAGCCGTTGTGCGCCTGCGCGACGAGGTCCTTGTAGGGCGGCGTGAGGATCATGGGGAGCGTGACCGCCTGGATCTTGCTGGGCCGGCTGAAGCCCATCTCGTCGTGCAGCCCCTTGAGCAGCTCCGGCGTCAGCTTCAGATCCTCGAAGGTCGTCGCCGACTCGTAGACCGTGCCGCCCGACGTCACCTGAAGAGCAACCGCACCACACACGCCAAATCAATCGATCAATTCACTACCCTAGGAAAGCTGTCGAGATTGGCCAGCGCCAGTTAGCGCCGGCGAGAGAAGAGCAGAAGAGAGCGTACGGCTTGGATTTGGGAGTCGTCAGAGTCGTCGAGGAGAGGCGGGCCCTGCTCGCCGTCGCCGCCGCCATCATCCTCCGGCACGGAGAGGGAAAGCGCCTCGATCTGCTTGGCCTGCGCGTCCACCGCCGGCTCGGAGGCGGAGGCTGCGGCGGCCTTGGCCTTGGCCTCCTCCTCCTCCTCGACGTCGGCCCACGACTTCTTCTCCGGCTCGGTCTTGCCGCCGTCGGCCATCTCCCCCCGGAGCAAAAGCTGATCGAGAGCAATCGAGAAACAGGAGCAAGCAACTCGAGTCGGTTCGCGTTTTCCCCCCTCTCGCGCTGCGGAAGGGTTTAATATCAGGGCAACTTTGAATGGTACACGTCAGAGGCTACGCTATATAGGATTTTTGGGTAACAGGAGAAAGAGAAAAATGTTATTGTTTTAGGTACTAAGTGGAGAGAAAGATATTATCAACTTCCTCCATTCATAAATATAGATTATCATCATACAGTTAAACTTTTTAAGCTTTAATTATTAATATATTTTAAGTATATAGCTAAACTATATAAAAAATAATATTATTGAATTTGTCTTACAAACTAATTTTATAATATATATTTTTAGTTATTTTCTGTTAATACATTATGACAATAAATTATAGTCAAAGTATTTCATTGTGATCGTAAACAACTTATGTCGTGAACAAAGGGAGTAGTATTTCACAGACGATTTTATAGATATTTTTTATCGTCTATATTATTATACAAATAACTACATAGATAACCTATTAATTGTAAAAGATCATTAAAGCTAACTATATATATAATTTATTATATAAGTTATTTTTAATCTTGATAATAATATAGAAATGCATTATAGATAAACGACGTGTTGTCCGTAGACGAGTATTTAGCTTACCAATTAAGCGGAGCCAGCCGCTAGCTGCTTACGACGTACGCACACACGGCAAACGGCACGACCGGCCGATCCAATCCGCGTTTCGTTTATGGGCCAGAGCGGCACGAGTATTGGGCTCGTCTTGCTCGGTCACCTTGGGCCCGACGTAGACGTGCATTACATTATGGTTGCTATCTTTGTTCTTTTTTGGCTACGTTTTGCAATTTTTTATTTTAACATGAACATTTGTATAAATAATTCAAATGATGATAGATTGGTAAATCGCTTTAAAAACACCTCTGCTTAGATTAGCTAATTCGTTCTGAAAAGATTGCAAGCAGCAGAGACAAAACCCGAAGGTTCTGATTTCAAAAGAAGAATTTGCTTTGTATGGAATCATGGGTGACATATGCTGGCCAAGTGGTTAATCTAATCTAATAATCCACCAGTTAAAATTATCCTACATCCACCCAACAATTACCTGCTCCACAGTCATAACCTTAACTACGTCCACACCACAATATGCACCCAGAAATACACCATCCTAAAAACGTGCGCACCAGATTAACTCTCCTCTATTCTCTCTCCTTACTCAATCATATCCGACGGTCATCCTTCAATGTATCTGCAGTACCCCTCCCCCACCCTCCCTCCTCCCGAACCGCCCTCCCCACCCGCTCTCTGATCCCCCCAGCTCGCGAAAATTCTGCTCACCCCGCCCCCAACCCCCCGCACCGCGCCGCCACCTCCCACCTCCCACTCCTCCGCTGCACTCCGCCCTCGCTCCTCCTCCCCCGCTCCGCCACCGTCTCCTCCTCCCCCCACCCGTTCGCTCCGCCGCCGCCTCCTCCCCTCCCTCCCACCCCGCGCCGCCTCCCACCTCCCACCCCGCGCTCGAGGCCGCCGCCTCCTCCTGCCCCCACCCCGCGCCGCCGCCGCCTCCTCCTCCGCCCCACCCCGCGCCGCCGCCTCCTCCCATCCCTCATCCGCCGCGTCGCCGCCGCCTCCTCCTCCCAACCCCGCGGAGATTTCAAATCCGCGGCAGGCCAGGGCCAGGTCTCCCCCGCCGTCGCCTCCCACCTCCCACTCCTCCGCTGCACTCTGCCCTCGCTCCTCCTCCCCCGCTTCGCCGCCGTCTCCTCCTCCCCCCACCCGTCCGCTCCGCCGCCGCCTCCTCCTCCCCCACCAAGACGCCGCTCTGGCGCGGTGGCCCCTCCGGCCCCAAGGTGAGATCCGATCTGATCTTGGCTTTGGGTTTCCCGATCTGTGCATTTATTTCTTCGCCTGTGGTTTGCGGCGGCTGATCCGACTGATCTGTCTGTTCCTTGATCCAGTCGCTGTGCAACGCGTGCGGGATCCGGTACCAGAAGAAGAGAAGAGAGGCGCTGGGCCTGGATGCCGCCGAGGGCGCCGAGCAGCAGTAACAGCAGAAGAAGACCAAGAGGGAGCGGGAGGAGGTGACGGTCGAGCTCCGCATGGTGGGGTTCGGCAAGGAGGTGGTGCTCAAGCAGCGGCGGCGGAGGAGACACCTCGGCGAGGAGGAGAAGGCGGCCATCCTCCTCATGATCGAGCAATTTGTTAATTTCGTCATCAGGCCGCCCCGGTACCGCCTGCCTCCCTACGCCGTGCTCACCTGCACTAGCCCAAGCCACCGCACTTCCGCCTACAGCTAGGCGCTCGGGCGTCGCTTCTGCGCCGACGACCTCAACCTCGAAGCGTCCCTCCACCTTAACGACTTGCTAGCTCCTGTCCTTCAAGGTCCGTAGTGGCTTCTTGTCTTCATCCTCACCCCCTGGTAGTTTATTGGTTAGATGATTCTTGCATTTCTTGGTTCACGTGTTGGCTTTTGGTTTAGTTTTGTTGCTTAATTTGCTTTGCTCGTTCGATTTTGGTTAGATGACTGCTTGTTTTTTATGACAAGAAATTTTTTTAACACCCTGGCGGCTTCCGCTACGCGATCCCCTCAAACCCTAACCTTAAATTGGGGGGACAGAGAGGGAGAGGCATAGAAGCAGCGAAGAGCGGCAGCGGCGCCATACAGGACGATGGCAGCGAAGCGGGAGCTCTCGAGTACCCTCAGGAATCTAAAGGTGAGGAGCCCTTTTGTCCCCGGTTCTTCCCTCGCCATGGCTTGGCGTCTCATGGGGGTTGTTGTTTGTGTGTGTGTGTGTGTGGTGGTGCAGTTTATGCAGCGCGCGGCGGTCGTGCAGAAGGTGGCTGAGAAGAGTCCCGAGGTGGAGGCGGAGGTGGAGGCGGCGGCGACTGGAGGCATTGGCTCGTCGGTTCAAGTCGCCAGGAAGTGGTACGGTGATTAAAAGATTCGGTCTTTTTGTCTCCTGCTGTCATTGTGTTTTAATACAGTGCTAGAGAGAGATTTGGGATTTACGGAAGTAGTATCGAGATTTAGATTTCAGGGTAGCATGACAAGTTTGTATAGTATAGTAAGTTACGGTGAGCTTATATCCGAGTTTTCAAGCATAGTTTTGGTCCAATCAAATTGAACTGCACATGGGAAGTTGGATGAAGATTGCCGCCGTTTTTAAAAAATGTTTTGTCACACTGGAAAACCCACCAAAAAACCTGTGTATGCATATAGTGTGTTGGCAAAGTGTTGCATGCTTGTGTGTCTATCTTCTGAAGTTCATCGTGTGGGTTACCAGCCTGATCATACATTAAAAGCTAGCACACAGTTTTCATCAATTATGTTGTCATTGCAATTCATTCACCACTTTCCTCATGAGATTTAACGTTTCATTACTAGCTGCTTATATTATGCAACAAAACCTTGATGGAAAATTACTAGCTTTGATCTTTCAGTGCGGACTGAACCAGTACTAATTTTTTTCTTCAGCATAGTTATCATGGAGGGCAATCCACATCCAGGAGCTGTAAAGGGTCGGATGTCATTCCAAAATTTTAATCCGTCTATCGATGTGAGTTTTGAAGGTTGCTCTATTACATGTCATTCTGGCAATTATGTCTGTGTACATGTGTGTTCCCTTACACAAACCTACACCTGTAGAAACTAAATGTGGCGGATTGCATTTGCTGCAGGCCCTTATCCAGATGGAGGATTTGGCTTCTGCAGTGAGCGTGCTGCAATACTACACTACGATTCAACCTAGCGTAAGGTAATCGTTGTTCTTGGACCTTATGTTTCGTGCATCCTAAGTAAGAATTTCCTTATGGTGGTTCCATGGCAGCTGCGTCGCAGTTTGTAGAGTTGCTATAGCCTTATTTTTTATGCTGTTGTGATTATCCATAATACCTGAGAATTATGCCGTTTGTGGGTTGGGATGTGTCAAATATCATAATTTCACTTGACTTTGTTACGCTTTCATTGTCCAAACATAAGATCACCAGTAGAGATGTGATATTCATACCATCATGTAACTTTTACCATGCTTTTATGCCATCTTAGAGGAAGAAATGTGTACTTGCAATTTTCATCCCACCAGGAACTGACTACTGATCAGAGCTCTCATGGACGAAATCCTGATCAGGTACGCTTTCATGATCTGGCTGCACTTTGGGTTCTCCCCTCTATTCTAGAGTGTGCTTATTTTTTTGTAGGTAATTGGCATTTGTATATCTTTCTTTAAAAAGTAACTAGATTGCATTTTTCAGATGATTTTGCTATTTCTACATAGTGCGACAACATAGAATGTGCACCTAGGCAGCATAGCATGATTAAAAAAAGGCATTTTGAAAAATTATTGCACAAAGAAATAAACTTATGATCCACCCTACTATGTCAAAACAAAATCTGGTCTGCCCCTAAACAGCACACACCATTAGCGTTAAATGCTGTGTCACCCATTTCTGCTAATAGTGTTGGCTGTTTTGTGCCAATTCAGCATTAAAATGGGCATAGTTAGGAGGAAACCAGAAGAAAACTTAGCAAAACTACCCTATTCCCTGTGTACCAGAAGAAAATTTGGCAAAACTACCCTATTCCCTGTGTTTACCATTCAGCCACATCCTCAACCACAATTAGCCAAGAAATTTTAGGAATTTAAATGGTAGGTATTTAATGAAGAAAATTTTATGTCAGTGTCATCGCAAGCACAAATTTATGAGAATACCATCGCAGTCGTCCTCAACTGGCCAGTGGCCAGTGCAACCGCAAACACTCAAATTATGGAAAATACCATCCTCGACTGGCCCAGTGCTCTTCTCCCATAGGCCACAGGCCATAGCTACGGGCTGTTGTAGAACAATCTTGACCCTATGATGGTTTCTAGCCGTCCAGCTGCATATGCATACTGTTGGTACTTAAAGTAGTTAGAGTTAACTCTTAAGTTTGGACAGCCTGATACTGCTATAAGATTACTTCTACATTATATCTCTTTCCTGGGAAGACTACACCAAGACTTTGAAGTATTGTCCTATTCCTTTTCTGTTGCTGCTAGCATGGTTGTAGATCCAGGAACTCCACAATTCACTATCTTAAAATTTTGGTGCCATCAATTTGTTACGTTGGAGGTTTCATTGACATCTACATACTCATGGTTCAGTTGGATACGTGACCAGCAAGAATCTGAAGGTGTCCTTCCCGGTGAAGATGTCTATATAATCCTCCGTCTTGATGGTCGTGTGAGAAGATCTGGAAGGGTAATTCTTCTTTCGTGGGTTTTATTTGGTTACAACAAAATCTGTTACTCCATGGTACAATTATAGTAGAATCATAAAATTCCATAATTTGAATGGACCAAGAGAGTCTGAATGACACTGAATCTAACAGCGGAAGTAATAAAACTAACCAAACACATGTGCTTTTTTGGTAGGGTATGCCAAACTGGAACGACATTTTGCAGGAACTGCCACAGCTTGAAAATCTGCTGAGCAAACTTGAACGATGAAAAAGGTGCATATACAGCTGCAATTTGACCATTCCTCTTGTTTCTCCATTTTATTCGTCATGCCCTTATCTATGTGGAGGCCGGGCCAATGTATTTCTTTTTGAAGATATTGAACATCCTACTCTGTGAGAGTTCATTGTACACTTGTAGCTTTAAAATTTTCCTTTATTTGCAAACACCAAGATGGAGGGCTTAACTTTCTAAGAAGTGGCTTTATGTGCCAAAGATGAAATGAGACCCAATATTTTAACTACAGTAGAATATATTTAAAAACCCAATGATTATTTTCTTATGATGGCATAGTATCGCAATGTTATGTGCTACATAGCTATTTGAATGAATGGAGCACAGAATGCTATAATACATGTCAAAATATTATAGCGGAACCATTATGGTTGACATGGCAATTTGAGCCCTAGCTCCTGATTAGTCTATGTGTGGAATAAGACCGTTGCAACTGTAGCCAAGTTCGAGGATTTCATCATTTGCAGATGACGTATAGTGTATAATAACTTAGTCTTTGAATTCCTTGAAAAATGGCTAGAAATATACTGCTGCAGCCCTTAACCATTACTTGAACGATTAGAGATGTCACATTGTTACGTGACATATTTCAGGTTATTTGCTTTGTGCCCCCAGATTGTGTACATTATGTGTTTCGACGACCTAGCATTTTTCGTGGCTCTTAACAAAATCTACTTAGAGTTCTGCTAACCACCGCTGCATTCTGTTTAGAAAAAAAAAGAGCAAGAGAGGAAGCCGTGTAATAAGACCTTAGTTTCTTTGCAGCAAATTCTTGAAAGGGGAAAAAGAGAGAAGAGAATGGTATAATCGTTGCATAATAAGTAGCAAAAGGATACTTTATACTTATAGAATCAAAGGTTGCATGTCTGTTTAATTGCCGATTTGCTTGCTCATCTCCCTGAGATTTGGATTTCAGTGGAACTATTCTCCTCAAATCTCAACAGATGAGCAGCTAGCTTTCGGGAATGGATTCTGTTCGTTTGTGTTTGGCTTGATCGGAGCAGGGTAAAATGTTTCGATTAGAACAGCTTTATAGACCAGGGATTAGCTAGATTCTCTGCATATGCGTGCGAGCTTGGGATAGGCCGGACGTTGTACCACAAGGAGGCAAAGCAAACTTGAACGGGCCTGCTTATTTGCGAGTGGATACCATGAAATTGTGTAGAAAGATTTCCGTTCATACACTGAGTCAGCTGATAGTTTTTGAATGAGACATTTAATTAAAAAAAAATAAAGAAAAAAAGAGGAAAACTGTTATATCTCCTGACAATGCAAAGGAGTAAAAAAAAGGGGGAAAACCCGTATTAAGAAATTAACATATTCAAAACGATTTAGCCAAAAGTTATTTTGATTAGAGCCTCCAAAGGGTTGTAGCTTATAGTTTTCGATTGTAGCGGTTGGTTTGTAACTGAAATTATACTGTAATAGCTGTTATTTTTTGAGTCATTTAATTAAAGAAAAATAAAATATTACTATATTTTTTTGAGTCGTAGGCGTGGGCGAAGTCGACTTATGACCACGGCAAACGTGGTCGAGAGGTCCTACTACATTGTAGAGCCATTAGCATGCTCATGTAGACTGTAGAGCCACAGAGCTGGTGTGGAACATGCACACTACATTGTGGAGCTGCCTATGTACATATACACATGTGGAATGCCTGTGCAGTTGTCCGTATCTTCTCTTTGCTATCCATTATAGCAATAAACAATGCTGTAAATAAACTTGTGATATCGCAAAAAAAAATCAATGTTAATTCTATGGTGCCTTAACTTAGCATTTTGGAACTCAAAAGGTAATTCTACAACATGCTAAATTGATAAGTTACTAACTGATACTGAACCTGAAGTTTATGGCCTGAAGTAAAGCTTCATTTGTAATTTGTCAAGTCAGTTGCATGGCTGCTAACACAATTTCCCAACTAACTACCTGCTCCCTTTAACTTGGGCACTCAGAACCTGAAACTGTAGTTTGTCCGTTAGTGATCCGAGACCCTTTTTGCCATTAATTTTGATCCATTTACATAAGAGTTGCCATTGCAATTTTCAGTGGAAGATGTTTTTGAGGAGAAATTAAATGGAGGTGAAGGTTTTGATCTGGCTAAATTCACAGAAACTTGCAAGTAGGAAGTAGGGACTACTAAGCTGCCAAGAAAAGGGGTATCTGATTACAAAAGTTGACAAATATGCAACCTCTAATAGCTCATGCCCCATGAACACTGCTCACAGGCGCATGCTACCAACATTTTCTGAAATCTTTGTATGAACCTCATTTTTGTATGGATGTTATTGTGCATGCTCATGAGCCTACTATAACCTTCAGGTCAGACATACGTGAAGGAATGCTGGCTGTAAGCTGTAACAAACATTAATATCTTCTCAACTGGATTGCAATGAGTACTCCAAAATTTGTCTGTATGCAGTACATGGGAGAGGTGGGAGCTAATTTTGAGGTGTATCGCAATGATGATATCACGGTAGAAGAAATTAAGAAGTTAGTGATTATCCTTTTTATCAAAGCTCGTCACTTGTCAATATGTTGATTTATCTTAAGAAAATCACCTACGACATTTTCCTTGTTCTACAGGATTTCTCCAAGAGGAATACTTATCTCCCCAGGCCCTGGTTAGCATTTTTCTGTCTTTTTTCATTCTTAAAATATGAAATGTTGTAGTGCTCAATGTAATTATGACTACAAGTTATGATATAGAGCCATGTTGTTGTCATCTTTTTCAAGTTCTACTACACTAAAATTTAGCTCTCCTATCGAGAAATTTATTCCAACCGGTTTGTTTGTGTTAGCATTAAATTTTGGAGTTGACTTTACACTGTTGGTCCTAGACTCTCTTTATCGGTTCTTGGTTAGCTTATTGTTGTGGCCTGTGGCATACTCATATGGATTAACCTTGTTAATATTTTATTTTGAGGCCTTGCCAGCCATCCAATTTACTAAGCATGCTTCTCCCACCTAGGAACACCGTTATATATGGCTCCGAAACTTGTGAGGGAACAACCTTATAACCACACAGCAGATTTATGGTCTCTTGGGGTCATCTTGTACGTGAATTATTGTTTTTTCTGCAAATCACCTCTTGTCAATGTATTATGTATGCCATACTGTCATGTTCCTTTTTGTATGACTTGTATGCCATAGTGGTTACACGCAAGCATGGTTAGAGATAATCAGATAAGTAAAACAAACCAAAATATATCTGTCATTCCAAACGTGTTCCAGCTCAAGCATGGTCTGAAGTAAGACTGAGAACAACAATCCATTTCATTTTGTCCCACTTTAATGGGCCTGTTCGGCTGGCCTCCAGCCGGCCGGCTTTTCGCAGCCGCTACAGTACCTAACTTTTAAACGGAGTATTTTCTCAAGACGGGGTCTACAAGTTAAACGTAGTACACGTTAAAAGCCCAACATCTGTACCAACCAAAATTGCAAGTGAGTATCGATCTCTCCGTAATCTGTACCGTAAACAGCCAAAATTCAAAAATTTCAGCCAAAAGCCATAAGCCGCAGCCAAAAAGAACAGGCCCAATATCCCATGCCAGTTTGATGCATATGCCAATTGTTGCCAGGTGACATAAACAAGACACATAGTACTCTTCATGGTTTAATAGCACATAATTTGACCAGAACTCTGACTATGTAATTCCACCGATGTTTTGTGTTTAGTTTACTTTTATCCAGAGGACCATACATAATTGATTCATGAATACCTCATCTGATTAGTATTTTTACTTATCTGATTCTGTAGCAAGTGCACAGTTCTATTCTTGTAATAAAGAATATTTTGTAACCCAACTTGCTTGGTTTGAGCTACTTTGTATTGTAACACACAGTTAAACCACTGGCTGCTTTTTGTTTGATAGTCTATCTACTTTCACCAAGCTAACTTAGTAACTTTTCTGTTTGGATGGCCAGGTACGAACTATTTGTTGGACAGCCCCCTTTTTATACAAATTCAGTCTATGCACTTATACGACACATTGTCAAGGTTGGTCTGTTAACTTCTTATTTCTAATATCTGCTCTTTACCATTGTCAAAACTTATGCATGCTCTCTCTGCATTGTGGCAGGATCCTGTGAAATATCCAGATAATATGAGTGCAAACTTTAAGAGCTTCTTAAGGGGTTTACTAAAAAGGTCCTAAATGATATTTTTTTTCTCCTAGACCACAGTGTTGAATTGTTTGATTCCTCCTTTTCTTTGCTAATGCTGTATATGATGAAAGCAGTTGCCTCAAAGTAGATTAACCTGGCCAGCATTGTTGGAGCACCCATTTGTCAAAGATGATTCAGTGGAATCAGCAGCTGTAAGTACCTTGAGATGTTTGCTCCTGGACAAATAAAGAAATTTTAGAAATTAGGAGTTTGCATATCATAAAGTTATATAGTAACCACATATCATTATTTTTGTTATCATTTTCCTAGGGCACTCAAACCACACCTTTTGAAGCTAAAGGATCTGAGGCTACCCAGAAGGCAGAAGAAATTCAAACATCAAGGAACCAACCTTCTGTTGCTGATCCACAAAGTAGACAATTAAAATAAAGTTATTTCATTGTGCTTAGGCATTTACGTTACAAATTTTTGTAACTGTGTTTTTTAATAAGCAAACATAGATTAGTTGCCTTAAATGACTATGGACTTTCTGCTCTCATCAGCAATGTCTAAACAAACCAGTAGTGCATTTGTTTTGTGTTGATTTTGAACTAAAAGATGAATATCTATTGATGTAATGGATGGGGCTTTGTTTTATTCTCACCATTATCTTTTTATATCTTGAAAAGTAGGCTAAACCTTTTTTTGATTTCCTGAAAATAGAATTGAATATCTCTAATCACATTCTCAGGAAAATCATCTAATAGCATTTAAGTCCTTAGTTTTCTAGGATTTTTATATTTTCATTATCTTCTGTAATATGCTAACTACTAAATGGTTATATTCTCATTTTGTTTGCTTTGCAGGCATAAAGGGAAAAATGCGAGATTACCAACTAGCTGGGCTTAATTGGCTCATTCGACTGTATGAGAATGGTATCAATGGGATATTGGCTGATGAGATGGTATGTTGGATTCACCTCCCAATAAGCCAAAGCCACCAAAACTTTCTTATTCTCTTATTCAATCAGTGTGGCGGTTATGTTTGATGTAAGTTACTAGCCTTATCCTTGACATGATATTTTATTATTCAGGGTCTAGGGAAAACTCTTCAAACAATTTCTCTGCTGGGCTATCTGCATGAATTCAGAGGCATAACTGGTCCTCACATGGTTGTGGCACCGAAGTCTACTCTTGGTAACTGGATAAAGGAAATCCAGCGTTTTTGCCCTATTTTACGTGCTGTGAAGTTCTTAGGAAATCCAGAAGAGAGGGTTAGTCCCAAATTTCTATTCTTTAATCATCATTGTAATGTCTTCTGACATGTTACTGATCTTCAGTTCTGTTTGGTCAGAACCATATGAGAGATAATTTGTTACCACCAGGAAGATTTGATGTCTGTTTGGTTATACAATATATGAGACGTGAATCTTAATGAATCTGATTGTTCGTTTTATTTTTTACAAATTTTATCTTGTTTTGTATTTTACCGTAGCGTTAGCACGGGCACACTACTAGTAACTTAATGTAAGTACTCTTAAGGTTTATTAATCGTTTCAATTGACCATGCCAGGGATTCAGAAAAGTAAACACTGCACTTCGGGCCCTTCACGTCTCTCAGAATAAAGATACACCAACATGGGATTGAAAAACATCCTAAAGGCTAGTAAAAAAATCACGTGACGTGATCAAACAAGTCACATATTGATTGTACAAACTCAGATCAAAAGGTAATAATCAACTGAGGAACTACTACAAGATTCAGCATCCAACAGTCTTCAAAATGCATCTTGCCGCTCGACTTCTCTAACGCACAGGAAACATAGCAGAAGACACCACCTGACGATTTGGAACTGCTCACCGTCTGCCACCCCTGGCCGATGTCATGTTTTACCAAACGTGTGATTTGAAACTCCAAAGTTTTGTCAGATTTTTGGCTCATGACATGCAACAACCGTTGTCACACGCATGACGCAACATCTGTTTGTTGTTGATTCATCGTGTCTGCTCACTGAATCAGTCAAGACAGAGACACAAGAACCAGCAAAAATACTGCTTCGTCACCAAATCTCAAGTGCTCACTGCTCACCAACCTCCCAATCCACATGGACCTATGTCTGAAAATTACAGCAATGGATACATAAAAGAGTGTAACATTGCACCCAATCCACATTATTTCCACTGGAAGAACCTTATGGAAATCCAAAGAATACGACGAGCAAATCTGTCTCCATTTAGAAAATGATCGCACAAGAAAGCCAACGAAACTTTCTTGTTTTGAGAGTGGAAAAGCAACCAAACTTGAAATTGGACACTGTAACATAAGCTCTGAATCATACAACAGCATCACCTACTCTCAAGACAATTGACCATCTACCTTTATTCCCAAAAGAACATATTCCAACCTCAATGGTGAGCCATGGAAAGGAGATAGCATAAACAGGAAAAGAGCAGCAGCATTGCAAACTAGTTACCATACTAGTACTACAGATGGATCGCAAATCGCATATGCGCAACGCAACAAACCATCCTACCAAAGCAACACCAAAAGATCATGGCCACAGGCCAATCAAGGGTTCCTGGCTTGGAAATCCTTCATGAACGCGACGAGTTTCTCCACGCCCGCAAGCGGCATGGCGTTGTAGATGGAGGCGCGCGCGCCACCGACGGACCGGTGCCCCTTGAGCTGCACCATGCCTTCCTTGGCCGCCTCGGCGACGAACTGCTTCTCAAAGTCTGGCCCCTTCGCCAGCGTGAACGGCACATTCATCAGTGACCGCACGGACTTCTCCACCGGGCAGATGTAGTACCCGCCGCTGGCGTCAATGGTGTCATACAGAATGCCGGCCTTGTGCGCGTTCTTCTTCTCCACCTCCGCGAGGCCGCCCTGCGCGAGCAGGTCCTCGAACACGAGTCCGCAGATGTAGATGGCGAAGCAGGGCGGGGTGTTGTACAGCGAGGCGTTGTCGGCGTGCGTCTTGTAGTCCAGCATCACCGGCGTGATGGGCTGCGCGTTGCCGATGAGGTCCTTGCGCACGATGGCGATGGTGACGCCGGACGGGCCGACGTTCTTCTGCGCGCCGGCGTAGATGACGCCGAACCGGGAGACGTCGACCGGCTTGGAGCAGAAGTTGGAGGACATGTCGGCGACCAGGATGCCGGATTTGTTCTTGGGCTCCGGGTAGTCCTTGAACTCGACGCCGTGGATGGTCTCGTTGGAGCAGATGTGCAGGAACCTGGCCTCCGGGTTCTGCGCGATCGCGTCGAAGGGCGGGAGGGAGGTGTACTTGCCGTCCTTGCCGGACCAGGCGACGGAGGCGGCGGAGAACTTCTTGGCCTCCTTGAAGGCCTTGTCGCTCCAGGAGCCCGAGGCGACGAAGTCGGCGGGGTCGGAGGGGCCGGCGCAGAGGTTGAGCGGGGCAGCGGAGAACTGGGTGGTGGCGCCGCCCTGGAGAAAGAGGACGGCGTGGGTGTCGGGCACGGCGAGGAGCGCGCGGAGGTCGGCCTCGGCCTTCTTGATGGCGGCGTCGAACTCCTTCCCGCGGTGGCTCATCTCCATGATGCTCATGCCGGAGCCGCGGTAGTCGACGAGCTCCGCCTGCGCCTTATGGAGGACGGAGAGCGGGAGCGTGGCCGGGCCGGCCGCGAAGTTGTAAACCCCACGCTCGGGCGCGACGGCGGTGCAGGAGATCTTGGCGGCGCGGGCTGGTACGCGGAGGGAGGAGGCGCCGGCCTTGGCGGCGGCGGGGCTGGGGCAGTGGAGGAGGAGGGAGTGGGGGTTGGCGGCGGCGGCGGCCATCGTGGAAAGGAGAGGGTCTTGGGCTGTTTGGTGCGAAACGGCGAGAGCGAAGGGAAGGGACGGGATCTATTGGAGGGGGTGGTGTCAGAGTCAAGGGTTGGTGGCGACCTGGGAAGTTTGGAACACCCGAAATTCTATTTTTGACCCTCAAATAAAAAAATTCCAAATCTGGACCCCTCCCGACCGCGCGTTCCCCGCGGTTCCACCACGTGTCCCGGTCGTGCGGTGTGGTACCGCACGACCGCACTGTTCACGGGTCGTGCGGTACCACATCGCACGACCCACTCTCCGAGCGCACGAACCCCTCCCGACAACAAAACGCGAGTCGTGCGGTCAAAAAATGAATCGTGCGTTCGGAGAGTGGGTCGTGCGGTGTGGTACCGCACGACCCATGAACAGTGCGGTCGTGCGGTACCACACCGCACGACCGGGACACGTGGCGGAACCGCGGGGAACGCACGGTCAGGAGGGGTCCAGATTTGGATTTTTTTTTATTTGAGGGCCAAAAATGGAATTTCGGGTGTTTAGAGGTCCAAATGTGTCCAAAATTCGCGACCTGGCGGTGTCGAGTGATGATGCCCAGAGTTGGTTTGGGTGACTGCTACAAGGTTGAATTCATGTGGTTAGTTTAAAATTTTAATTTCTGATTAGGTAGAAGAGTATAGGGCGTGTTCTTTTTTGTTGTAGCTTGTAGCTTTTGGATGTGGCTTGTGATTTTTGAACTATTTATACGAAAGGTTACAAAGTAACAGAAACTCACGTGTGGTTTTTGCCAATATAAATGAAGTCAGTAAAGTATGTACTACAATTAACTAGTAGATTCTATCTTGAAAAAATACTCCATTTAAAAGCTAGTTACTGTAGAAAAGCCGAAAAACAGCTTTTAGAAGCTGAAAAGAACAGGCCCTATAAAGGGTCTGTTTTTTTCGGCTGCGGCTTATGATTTTTGGTTAAATTTTTTGAATTTTAGTTGTTTGCGATAGAGATTATGGAGAGGGAGATAATCGCTTGTGATTTTTGTTGATACAGATGTTAGGCTTTTAACATGTACTACAATTAACTTGTAGATCCCGTCTTGAGAAAATACTCCATTTAAAAGTTAGATACTGTAGCAAAAGTCGAAAGCCGCTAGCTTCGGAGGAAAAGAACATGCCCAAAGAGAGATACTTATATACGATTTTGATTGATATAGATAAAATCAGAACAATATCTATTGTAATTGATTAGTAGATTTTATCTTGAAAAAACACTACGTTTGAAAATTAGTTACTGTAAAAAGCTAAACCATGAGTCTAAAAGAATTCAGCCATGTATTTCAATGAAATGGGAAATGCTAAAAGAAAAGTTCTTTGGAAATTACAATGGACCTGCAAATGGCAGCCAACTTGGCTGTGTTATGCTTGTGCACTACAGCCGATCGAAACGCAGGAATTAAAAAAACAGTTTGGTTCCTATAAAAATCGAAGAAAAATACTCGTATTCCAAACAGGATCTCAGGTTGCAAATCTGGAGCAGCTCTCTGCTTGTTTCTACCAATTCGTAGTGCAAATTGTCTGGTTTGAGTGGTTCCAGGCATGATTTTGCACGTATACACACCAGTTTAGATAGGTTAAATTGGTTACAGGACACTAATATTTTTCATATGTCACAGCCCACAATGGATGCAGAACAAACCTGAAAATGATCTAGTTGTAAAGCTATGTATTAGCGCCTTCTTTTCCTTTACTTTTCTTTTACATAAACATGGCTCTGCTTGCGGTTTACTGTGGGCTTCAGGGCTCTTGCCATTTGCTTAGTGTGGCTGCTAATCTTCTGTCAAATATTTTAGACCCAGCAGGCGTTGCTATGTGGAAAACACGCAGTACACTGCTCGTGCTAGTAGTAGTAGTCTAGTACAGGGAGGTAGCAAACAGACGGCACGCCAAAACCGACACGATTTCTTCTCCTGCCTTGGCCAATTGGGCAGTGGCGTAACTCGACTCGTATCTTCAGCTGCTGCTTTAACTGATATGTTCCATTGCTTCCGTGCTCATTCTGAAGGGCAAAAACACATACACACACACACACTTCACTCCTTCAGACGCAATGTTCAACTTTGGTGGCGAATATAGAATTATACACTGACAAAAACAACACTCCCACGAGTATTTTGGTATAGCAGCAGCTAAGCCAAGAGGTGAAGAGATACCAGAGTAATTGTGCTATGTTGATTCTGTAATATGAAAATGCATGCGTATCTGTTATCTCTGAAAATAATTGTTGATTCTGTAACCCTCCTCGACGTTCTCTCTCAGGAGTGATTACACGATGTGTCTGCAACAAATTCTGAACTGTGAATGCACAGGAACATCTCCCGTCTGCAAGTGGACACTCAAGAACTATTTGGTCAGAGCTGATTGGTCAAGCTGTCAAAGTGAATTGATTACTTGTGTCCTCGCGGCAACTCCTTCTGAAGATACGCATTATTATGCTTTTGTTTGGTGTGGATGGGCGAGAAGATCAGCTGTTACAGTTCTCTGCTCCCCACGAAGGATTGTTAACACGTGAAGGTGCAGAAAAAAGCCTCGGTCTTCTGTTAGAATCTTCTGAAGATATCTATACTAATCAAGTGAACAAATAAAGATGTTTCTGATGCTAAAAAGGTGGCAGAGTTGCCATGCCTTCGGCCATCAGAAATGGAGATTCCTCTAATCAACAAAAAACAGGCTTCATGGTCATTCCTTTGGGATCCATAAACTTTGAACTGCAGAGCAGAAGCTCAGCAATATCTACTGTGGTGTCACTCACTCAACCTGATTTGCTAATATCGCTTGCCTCGATCTTTGAATGTTAATTTGTTTGCAACAGGGCATGCAGCAGCCTGTGCCTACATATGATGTGTGACAGTGTGAGCATCCTGTGATGCAACGTTGTTTCTCCAGTGTGTAGTGCCTGATTCAAACATGTAAGAATTCAGCTGAAATGTCTCGTTAGTTGGTTAAGGGAAAAGCACACATGAAAAACTCTGAAACGTAGTACTATTTCCACTGCCAAAATGCATGTTACACCACCACCATGCATGGCATCTCTTCTCTCGACTCACATCTCGACAGAATTATTCCTAAACAACAGCATTTAGCAAAGTGTTCGTGGTACCCTGGTATTTTGCGAGTTTGCACTGATTACAGACCCACAGCTAAAACACGGACGTTTCAGTGCAAAGCATACTCGAAGAAGCTAGAGCGGATGGCTACACACCGAGGAGTTTCTGCCGGCCTTTCGTCGAGCTCTTCACAGCTCGCTCTTGTCAACCGTCCGAACTGGAACGGCCGGAATGGATTCCCACCACTCCCTCCAGCGCCGGCTGCCCTGCGGGTTCGACATGGCCTTCGCAATCCTGGTGTTCGCTACGAAGCTGCCGGCCGTCAGTCCGATCAGAACGTACTTGAACGGGATCACGGCCAGCGCCACCGCGGAGCCCGTCAGCATCCATATCATCGTCTCCGTGTGCTGCAGAAAGCAAAGGTGAATTGTTACTGGAACCAACTGTACATGACCAAAAAAAAAAAGGCCAACCCAGATGTAAAACGCATTAGCCCAACAACCAAATGGCAGAAGGATCAAATATCACTGTGTGTGAAGTATGATGGTACCTTTGGCGACCTTGATAGGAAAATCGACCATAGCCTGAGGATCACAACATTTGCTGTCTTGATGTGTTCATGAACCTTTTTCAGACTCTGCTGTGCTTCCACTAAGCTTTCCATTGTTGTCTTGTCCGAGGAAGTATCGATGATCACTTCTGAGCATATCTCGCCGATCTTTCTTTGTCTAACCCAAACCATCACGCCCACTGCCAGTATTAAGGCTGCCGCCAACGCATAACCGATCCACTCGCTGCATTTGAAAAAAGAAATTTGCACGTTATGTTACTGTTCCATTTCCGGCTCAAATGTACTCAAATTCGTGACCAAGATATCGAGATCGCCATTAAGTGATGTGTATAAGCTTACTTGTATATAGTGAGCAAAGTTACAGCAAGGACACCACCAGTGGCAAGTGGTCTCTCCCACGAGGTTATCTGCTGGATCACTGGACGCAATTTGCTGATGGGGCTAACCAACCCCTACATAAAAGGAGCAGAAATATCGAATGCAGTGCTGGTTGGTTCAGTCAAGATAAGAACAATAAGAACTGAAATTCGAAACAAATAAAATAAGATACCAAAATAAAAGAAATGACCATACCACCAATACAAGAAGGCTGTGGGTGACACCTTCCTCCTTCATCCCTTCAATAGCAGCATTAGCAACTGTAACTTCCCTGGCTTCATCTCTTACTTGGCCGATAGTGTTTTCGAGGGATGCCAAGGGTTGTTCATGGCTACTTGAGTCCCTGTCGTGCTCTTTTGCCATCTCCGCACTTAACGCAATGGGATGGGACTTATTCAAACCCTTGAACACATAGGATGCACTGAGTGGAGTTATGGTTGACGTCTCTTTCAGGCTGTTCGCTAGTTGTTCGAGCACAAAATCACCTTTAGGAAGGTCATCATATAGTGAGAATACTAAGAAGCTAGAAGGAGGCGGTGGCGACATCCTTAGCATCTCTCTTGCAGCATGGAGCCTTATCACTCCCAATATGATTCTTGAATGTACCTCCCATTTGTGAGTGGGGGATTCTATGTTGTGCATTGATATGAAACGGTGAAGAAAGATTACTTCTCTTATCAGGGTAAGCCACATATCACGCCTTGTTGAGCTGGTCATCTCGGGGAACTCCAAAACTAGAGGTTCCGGTCTGCACAGAGGAATGGTTACTGTCTAACCCAACAAACACTGGCTATTTTTTGAAAGAGGAATGTAGTTGTACTAATTAAAAAATGTTTTCGCTAAAAAATAATTAAAAAATGATCAGTCTAAGTTCTCCATAAGAACACCAGAAGGAGAAATGTAAGATGGAACTCACAGTGACTCAAATGTGATGGCTTTGTCAAACAAAGGCGCGCCGAAAGGGCCTGTTGAAGATGGTTTAACTTGCTGTTCTATTTCGGTGCCTGAAAGTTCGACTTTCAATGCAGGTTCATATGAAATTTTGCCAGAAGCCTCAAAATACAGCGCCTTGTTTGTCAGAGTCAGCCTACCTGTGTAGTCCGCAACAACCAAACATTCCATACTTGAAATGTAAATAGTATATTACCAATGTAGTCATATGGGATGCTAGGATCTGAAGAAACCCGAAAGAATAAACATGCGATCAAATTGATGACCTGGCCAACTGGTGGTACCGATGTGCCGGACCACCCTTTGTGTTCCCGCTGTTCCCTCCATTTGCAAGACGAATTCATCTTCAGCAAGTTCAATTCCTGTTGGAGTTGGTAGTTTTTGCAAAAACTTGAAAGACCTATAAGGGAAGTTCATTTGAATGTTGTGACATCCAACAGAAAAAGAAAGGTAGAAAATTAGTGTTTGATACAATGCTGTTTATCTTTGCAAAAGGGAGAATATTTGATCAGACTGGAAGGGGTGGCATACTTATCCATTTCTTTCAGGAATTTGTCATAAGCAGGATGGTGGAGCCTATTAGCTGTGGTAGCAGTCAGGGCTTCAAAAGTGAACCGAGCATTGACAACATCAGAAGCCAAAGGGAATACAGATCCAAACCACACATATGCATCTTCTCCAACCGTCGGTTCTTCATTCACCTACGGCATTGTCAACGAATGAATAGCATACAGAAAAAATTGCGATAATACCAGTAATCAGTTATATCTTGACTTACAAGAAGAGGCATGATATCTGAATAGAACAGTGAAGTCTCATCACCCATCACAGCTTCATTTGCCCCAAGTGGTTCCTTCTTATCTTCTCTTTCTTTCGCTATGCTTTCCTGTAACATTTATCGCATCGGTCAGTTAGTTCTGAATCCAAGCATTATCATTTGTCACATATATATCTAGAACCGCCGACCATGGTAATTTGCTGGTCCGAAGGAGTGGGGGTCTCCCAAGCTAGCATCATGTCAAAAGTGAATCGACTAAGCGATCCCTCATGAATCTTGTCTCCTAGATCAGGAGATGTGACGACTTGCAGGGCCTGAAGGCTACAAAACTCGACAAGTCTTCTTGAATAGCTGTCCACTGCAGCAGTCTTCAAGCCCAACTCAAAGTCTGCCACCATTTCATCAACACTTTTGCTCAATGTCCTGTACGCCATGAACATGTTAGTTACTCCATGGCTCCATGCCTAGCTTAGTTGGTGGGAGGTGTGGATGTACAACCCCACCACCCAAGTTTAAGTCCTCTTCGACACGAATTTGAGTGCCTATTTTCTTTCTTAATTAAAAAAATACCTAGTTCCTCCTAGGTATTCCCCCTTTTTATATCTAACCTAGAGGAGTCATAAGCATCGTATGGAAGCATGCAGTGAAACAAAATGGTGTCTGAATGACGTCCCCCTGATTTTCCTTCTGATACAGAGTGCGGGGGAATAGATCTTATCCCTTCACACCATCATTTTAATGTAGCCCATGTGAAAAAGGACTGGATTTTTACCTACAAGTGAGCTAACAATTTTGTGGTACATCATTGGCTAATCACCAGCTAATTAAACTAATGAAAATGAGTATGGACT